>JAWRVZ010000128.1:100000-477500 GCA_037043235.1 Rhodeus uyekii | reverse complement strand
AGTATTAGCATACAGTCCTTATTATAATAATCCCTCTCTAGATCTCTCTGTTAATGCAGTCATAACGAACGGATGATGTCACGTTTAAACCTTTTTTAATGAAGTTGACCCAAGTCTGTCTTGCCACACAAACACACACACACACAAACGCACATACACTCACGCGTTTCTGCTCATTTTAATGGAGAGCAAATCTCTGTGGACTTGCATAAGCCTCTGATCTCTCTCTCTCTCTCTCTCTCTCTCTCTCTCTCTCTCTCTCTTCTGAGTACTGTGAGTGATGTTATTTTCTTAGAAAGCCTCCAGTGAAGCATCTGTTCTCTCCTCATTCATTTCACCTTCTCCTTCTGTGACTTACTGTAATTCAGTATGCATTTTGCAAAGGACATTCAAATCAGGACACCTTTGGGTTGTTTACATGTTGACAACCATTAAAAAAAAACTTTTTAAGATGGATCAGTGCACTGGGATTGCCTTATCACTAATACTAATGTTACTGATTTGAACAAACTCCAAATGCTAAGCATTAAAGCTTCAGCACAGCTCGTCCTGCACTGTTTGGATTATGGATATGACTCCTACATCTACTTGTGTGGCCAAAACACCCTAGCAATTGAGGCTTGTGATAAAAAAAAAACACTCCTTGGACATGCATTCCATCGTGCTAAAAACACCAAAGGCCTTTAACCCTGGGTCAATGTTAACCCTGGGTCATTCTAAACCAGTTCTAGAATTCTAAACAGTCATCTTGTTTCAATCCCTCATAATTTACCTGGGTTAACGATTAATCCAAACACTGCCGTTTCAGACTGTACATTCCTAAACGCTGTGTTAACGTTCTCATTTGCATATTGGCGTCACCCTCAGATTACACAACGTCGACCAAACTAACTAGTTTATCCTGAATGGACTTTATGAACTAAAAATATGAAAACTAAACAGTCCCTTCTTCACTCATTCCACGTGTTTCCCACCGCCGTTTCACATTTTTCCAATCAAATGCTGAAATAAATGTGTTTCCATGACAGCCCAAAGCACATGAATATGAAGCATGTGATTGCTTATCAGTGGCTAAGCGTTTAGTTGTAACATTCTATCACTGTATTATTTCACACTGCACACATTTTACACTGCAGAGTAGGTAAACACTGTAAAAAAGGAGTAGGGTTAAATAACCCCGGGTAAAAAGTGGTGCACACTCCGTTTTTGAATTACAATTAGGACCTTTACCTGTGTAGAACGACGATACAAATCTAGGGTTAAGCACCTTGCAACTAAACATCACTTCAAGACATAATTTTACAGCACAGCAATGAGCTAAAAACCACTTAGAAAACCTCGGCAACCGCATAGCACCCTGACAACCACCCAGAACAAACTAGAAACCACATAGTCCTGTGTTCAAAGCCAGTCAGAACATATTTGTAATTGCAAACATACCAGCCCTTCAGCAACCACCCATCACAATATAGAAACCGCATAGCAATGGGCTAAAAATCACTTAGAACACTTTAACAGCCCCATGAGACCCTCTCAGTTCTCCAGAACTCCTTAGCAACCGCTTTGCAAGGTGCTAAAACACTCAGAATGTATGAAAAACCACATAGCACCTTGGCAATCACCCATAACATTCTAGTGATGACAGAGCAAAACACTTAAAACCATTCAGTAGAACCTTACAACTGTCCTGTTAAAAAAAACGTAGAACACCGTATCAATTTCAAAACAAACCTTGGAAACCTCCAACAACACCATAACTTCTGAATTGCGCCATGCTAAAAAAACCTTTTAAATAACTTTAGCAATCACATATCAACACCTTAGTAACCAAAGAGCAGAGAATGCCTTTGCATTCACATATCAATACCCTGACAACCAGCATGAACACCCTAGTAACCAAAGAGCAGTGTTCTAAAAAACACTTAGAATGCCTTTGCATTCACATATCAATACCCTGGCAACCAGCATGAACACCCTAGTAACCAAAGAACTGTGTTCTAAAGAACACATAGAATGCCTTTGCATTCACATATCAATACATTAGCAACCAGCATGAACACCCTAGTAACCAAAGATCAGTGTTCTAAAAAACACGTAGAATGTCTTTGCATTCACATATCAATACCCTGGCAACCAGCATGAACACCCTAGTAACCAAAGAACTGTGTTCTAAAGAACACATATAATGCCTTTGCATTCACATATCAATACCTTGGCAACCAGCATGAATACCCTAGTAACCAAAGATCAGTGTTCTAAAAAACACGTAGAATGTCTTTGCATTCACATATCAATACCCTGGCAACCAGCATGAACTCCCTAGTAACCAAAAAGTAGTGTTCTAAAGAACATATAGAATTCCTTAGCAACCACCAAGAACCATCCAAAACTGCATAAAAAATACTCTGGCAACCGCTTTGATTACCCTAGCAACCACATAATAAAAAATAAAAAAATAAAAACACACACACACACACACACACACACACACACACACAAAATGCCCTGGGAAACACAAAGCAACCACCCAAAAGCCCATCACTGAATTGCACTTTACATACAGGGTTTTTGTACGGAGCCTGGTGCCTGACATCATGATAACACTAGCTGGAGAGATCAGTAAGTCATTAGTCTCATGGCTAATTGTGTCTTTCCGTGGCAAATGGACCCATTTACATGATGAATCACACGGATACACTCACAGTGAGGAGGTCTTGGAGCAGCAGACGACCCTCATCAGTCGTTCTGCAGCTATATAAAGAGCTGTAGTCCATCACCATGATGGAAAACGAGCATTCATGAATACTGCATGCACACCCTAACTTTAGCACTGAGCACAGCTAGCAGCTACAAGGAGAGTCCGACCTCAAATTTAGCTACAAGCACAACAACATCAAAAACCACAAAACCATCAAGAAGAATCGTAGACAAAACAACAGTTGTATATTTTCTTAAATGTAGCCTTTCATATACAAGGGCCAAGACTGGTGGTAATTGGCTAATTGGATAACAGATATGAACCTCAGTTTCTACATTTGATCAGATTAAACAGGTGAAATAATACCAGTGACATTAAAAAAGGGAACCTTAAACCTCCCACAACACCCTAGCAACTGCATAGTAACATGCTACAAACACCATATAATACCTTAGCAACTGCATAATGACACCCTGGTAACCATTCAGAATCTCCTTGCAAATGTATTGTAACATTAAAATAACCACTCATAACAACTCCATACCAACTATCCAACTGTAGCAACACCCTGGCAACTATCCAAAACAGCTTAACAACTGCATAGTTATGTGCTAAAAACACATAGAACACCTTAGCAACCACACAGAACAGCATAGCAATGTATAAAAAAACAGTTAGCAGCGCCCTGGCAACTAGGCTGTACACTAACAATGGCATAGCATTTTAAATACAGCAATGCCCTGAAATACGAGCATAATCTGTTCCAGGATCAAGCTCATAACTCGAGATTCTCGTATCTCAAATAATTTTTTCTCAATTCATAAAAAAAAATGAATTCGTTTCGGCCCTCTAAAAACTCCCTTATTAGTGTTAAGAACAATGGATAAAACATGTTTTTAATTGCTATAGAGAGATACAAAATATATAAAATGTGGTTTTAATTATGAGTTCTTACCTTCGAGACAAACAATACAGTAGCGGCTAATGGCGGAATGTGCGGAGGAGGAGGGAGGGATAACGTAGATTACATAGATTATGTAGATTACGTAGATAGCGCAGACACAATACGGAAGACTCGTGGGAGATGCGTACGGAAGTCGACTATGGTGATACATTCATGGTAAAAAGAAGTGAGCACAAAACTGATGTTTACGCGAGCGTAAAGTATATGCGTGAAAGGATAACAGATAACAGCTCATTTTAATCCCTTGCACGCATGACATCTCATCTGCACGCAATACGCATGCACGCAAACATTCTTAACACGCACTCGAACTTCTCTTGACTGTTGTTTTTGCTCACATGAACACTTTTATTTTAGTCAACGAACACATTAAGTAAACGATTGAGGCGCCATGGGCTGCTAGTGCTCAACCACCTCTAGCGTCGGCGTCTGTAAGCATGCTCGTATATTATATCATATTTCCTCCGTATCTCAAAGCAAAAATTTGCTTGAAGGCTTGCTCGTATCTCGGAATACTCATATGTCGGGACGCTCATAGAATTTACATCCATTGATTTAATGTATAAACTACTTGGAATATCTCAGCAACCGCATAATGACACCTAGGCAGTCAACCAGAACATTATAGAATATGCATAGCATTGTGATTCAAAAACACTTAGAACACCTTGGCAACCACCTAAAACCCCATTGCAACATGAAAAAAACAACAACTCAGAACAACTTAGCAACCCCCTGACAACCAACTGGAACATTCTGAGACCTGCATAGCAATGGGGGTAAAAACACTCAGAACATCGCGAAACCAATCAAAACCCCCTTGTAACTGCATAGCAACATAATAAAAAGCACTCAGAACAACTAAGCAAGACCCTGGAAACTAACCAGAACACCCAAGTACATCTCTTCATTCAACATGTAACCTACCTATACCTTAGAATAGCTGAGCAACCACATAGCAACACCTTAGCAACTAGGTAATACTCTGGCAACCACAGTGCAATGTGCTAAAAACACTTAGGACAGATTATCAACTGCATAACACTCTGGCAACTACCTAATGTGGCGGTTGTTAAATTCCCACCCTGATGTCAACCAGTCATCACTAAAACAAAAGCAGGCTCTCAGAAAACAGTGAAAGGAATGCAAAGATAGTTGAACGGAGGCCTGTAAAGGTACATCAGAAGTTTTTCTGACTGTCACTACATGCTTGAGTTTGGAGGTCAGCCAAACTTAAAAAGATAGAGCATGGAGGAATGTATTGCTGAAGGGGAACTTGCACCTTATACAGGACTCATCTTTGCTTTCTTCTGATGGCCAGCTCAAGCCAGGGATGGAGGGCGAGAGTGGAGAAAAACTCGTTGAACCGTGTAAGACTTTTGTGTTATTTTTCCTGGTGAGGTTCATTTGTAATGTTAGACCAGTTTTCTTGCACCATTAAGTTATATCTGTGTTTTATAACTATTTTATGTTCACTCTCTTAAAATTAAACAGTTTTGCTACTGTATCTTTATAATTTAAATATGTAGATTACCTCAGTGTTCCAGCTTGACATTTTCAGTCAGACTGCCAGGAGAAACGAAACATGTTGATTCTTCAAAAAGAATCTTAACTTTTTTTTTCTTTTTTACAATGGATGGATTATAACAGCTTCACAGATTTAAAATAGTTTCTGTTTTCCATTTTTGGTAGCACTTTAGTTTAGGATCCACAATTAAATAGTTGCTTATTAGCATGAATATTACTAGGATAATGGTTGTTTGTTGTTAGCACGTAGCACGTATTAATGCTTTATTCTGTTACCATTTTCTATACCCCTTAATCAGACTTAATACCTAAACTTTAATAATGAGCAATAATTAAGAGTTCACTGAGGAAAAATTTTATTTACAAGTTAGTTAATTGTGAGACTTGGACTGTAATGTAGTGTGGCCGTATTTTCCAATACATTTTTAAGTTGTGTTGAAAGTTTAGATTTGGTAGAATTTCTATACTTTGTATATGTCCCAACCAAGACATTTTAACATCAATAAATGTAAAAAGTTTTACAGTTTTAATTACTTTTTGAAAAGCTTATTTGAAAACATGATTTGAAAATATATATAAAAAATAGTATTTCTGTCCCCAAAATTACTGTCACACAATGATAGATATTCACGCTATACCAATTTCCCTTTTGAAGGTTAATCAGAAAATTATTCCTGGAGTTGTGATAAACAAATGAAAGAGTCACGGTTTGGTGTGAATAATGAAAGCGCACCACAGAGAATATCCACGTACAATATTTAATGACAAACTCAGAGAGGTACATACACAAACACACATCTCAAATGAGAATGAACAAAGAGAACGCAGGGTATTTATGAAGAGAGCAAAGTTAATTAATTTAACAACAGGTGAGGATTGCTAATCAAACAAACTGAAAAACTGGGTCAAGGGAGACAAGGTCGAAAAACACAAGGAAAAAAAGGCCAGGGTGGAGTCAAAGGCAGAAGGAAACATGGTAGGGACTTGATGAAACTCACTCTGGGGACGACTGACAGAGATGCAGCTGCTAAAGATGGAGATACTGGTGGAGATAACAAGACACATAAACCACATGACACCGATGGTACTCAAGACTGAGGTGGAGCCGTGACGACGAGAAGTCTGAGGTGACGACAGGGAGCTAGAAGACTGAGGTGGAGCCTGGTGGAAGGTGGAGCCAGACGAAGCCACAGGTGCCTGATCAAGGTGCAGCTGGAAGGACAATGGTTTCCGGTGGAGCTGAGGGAAGGAGGAGCCAGGACGGACCGTAGTGGAGGAGGAGGAATGGACTCAGGGGATGGAAGCCGGGTTAGATGCAGCTGGAGAACTGAAGACCCTAGACAGATCCTCACAGTAATAGCAGCCGGTGGAGGGTGGAGCTGAGGAACTGGCTGTTCTCCCTGTGAAAGAGGGAAGCTGGATGGGCATTTGGATCCAGAAAATGCCAAAGATACAGAGGGAGATAGAGATACAGGGGCATTACTTTTAGGTGGAGCCAGAGGGAAAGGGAGAGTTTTAGAATTTACCTCCCCAAATCAGTCAATTTAATCCACCACAAAAACATCTTTGAGTTCCTCCAAATTTCTGCTTTATATCTTGCATCCATCTCGGTGGAGTAGTGAGCGGGGCCTTCCTCCATCCCCACCAACTGCACTAATACTCCCTATGCGAAGCACGTAGTTGCAGGTTCACGCACGCGGTTAGACGCTTCGAGGGGCTCAGGCACCAGGGTGATGACTCCTTCTGACCTGATCTCTGTTTCATTTGTTAATCACTGCTCTCCTATTTAGTCACCCCTGTTCACTCCTTAATTGTCGGTTCTTGTTTGTGTTACACCTTGTTTGCAAGTACGTCTACTACTATCTCCTTGCTTTTATTAAAGATCTGTTGGATCACGTTTCTACGTCTTCGTCCTTGCCTTGCCTTGCCTAACCGTAACAAATAGGCTTAAGGAAGCTTCATACTGACAATTTCAATTCAAATAGTCCCTCTAATTGAAGAATCAATCAAAAAGGTGGTCTAATGTCCTTGTGGTTGTGACCCCATAACCATAGCCATTTCTAATTGGTCCACCTTGTTTTCATTAAAATGGTGAACTGGGGTTTAATCTTTACATTGTGAAAATCCAGTATTTCATGGTATCACTGTAACAAGCTTTAGGTGGCACAGAACAAAAACAGAAATGAAGGTAAAAATGGATGGTGGTTGATGAAAACACGGGTGTGTATGAAACGGCAAAAGGAAAGATGGGAGAGGGAAAAACAGATGGGATGGTGGTGGTGGTAGAGTTCAAGAGGTAGTTGTGAGTGACAGATCTCAAACAGGTCGTGAGAGGCATATAGGGGGACGGGTGGAAATTAAAGGGTGGTGTGATGAGGGTTGAGACTTTGGGAGATCAAAAGACAGAGATTAAAGACAAAGAGGTGCATGAAAAGGTGAAAGTGTAAGTGTAGGAAGCAAAGTAGTTGGGAAGAGGATGCACCTGATGGAGGAGAGGAACGAGGGATGAGTGAGGGTGTAGAGAGGTGTG
The DNA here is from genome assembly GCA_037043235.1 of Rhodeus uyekii. Taxonomy (NCBI): domain Eukaryota; kingdom Metazoa; phylum Chordata; class Actinopteri; order Cypriniformes; family Acheilognathidae; genus Rhodeus; species Rhodeus uyekii. The sequence goes on along the minus strand of JAWRVZ010000128.1, from coordinate 469,781 downwards.
CCATAAATCCAGAGGAGGCTGTGGCAGACACAGCTGTTTCCAAACAAGCCAGATGTGAAAGAAATGCAAGAGGGATTTGAACTTTGGCACGTAACCTCACCTGCACTGAATGTTACAACAAATCATGCAGCCCATTGAGAAAAACTTACATGCAACTATTGACCTTGTGTAAAAGAAAGCGTTTGTATGTGTGTGTTTTGGCATCTGGCTCACAGCCAGTGCGGAAGATACAAGTGAGATATCCATTCATCGGATTAGGTTACACCGAATCATATTTAAAGATTGGTTTGATTGAACTCAAACTAGTTTGGAAAATGAATCTGTTCTGTTGTTCTTAAGAAGCGTGACGGCATTTGCCTCTACCTCTTTATTTCATGCAGTCGCTCCGTTGCTCAAATGACAGCTGTTCCCTTTGACAGGCAGACCTTCACTGCCTGGAGAAACAAACACACTCGCACATAACATCTTGAAATAAGAGAGTGAATGGTAATTACTCATTCTTAAGAGTCAAACAGCTGTTTGCTGCACGCGTCTACAGTCATTCAGAAAACACACAATGGAAACAGCCGCAAGGGTGCCAACACAAAATGTTCTCTTCAAAGTGACGATGTTTAGAAATCAAACAAGCTACGCATTACTAGCTCTAGTCAGCTAAAGAAACAAAAACAGCTACAGGGCTGAAACACACCAATGACCTTTTGATAGCACATCTGACCACAATTTGAGACAATGTTGAGATCTCTTCTGAAAGCGATCCTTTTATTTACATGTTCAACTTGACTTATTGTGTAATGTTGCTGTTTGAGCATGAAAAAAGTCTACAAAGTGTCACTGTTTCTGAACTCCCTGAAACGCCTCCTTTGCGGTCTTGACTTTTCTGTCAGGAACGAACACCTCACAATTTTCCTCATTTAAATTATTCCTGCCCAAGGTATGCGCAAAACAAGTGGTCAGGCCTGGTTGAGTTGCGTTAGTAGTGTGCTAAAACTCACAGTTAATGGCAAGGGGTGTGGCATTTCCCCAAACATGCGCTTGACCAATCACGACACACAGATCCAGCCGACCAATCAAAGCACATTGTGCTGTTCAGAAGGAGGGGCTTCATAGATACGGGAACTAAACAGAGCGTTTCTGACAGACTGGGGAAAGAAAAGCTGCAACAATTTTTTGAACATTCAAGCACAAAAACAAAATCAAGACTTTGAAAAAGGACATGATATGTTCCCTTTAAAAATAAATAAATAAAATAAATCAGAGAAGCCCAGAAGTAAAATAAAATAAGGTTCTATCTCACATTTCTGTCAAAATTGAGTTGTTCTCATATTCTTATTCTGTGCCAATTTATTTACAATATTATTTTTGTTGTTGTTGTTGTAACAAGTCATGTACATGTAATAAGTTATGCACATTTTGGGATTTTTTTCCATTTTGAAAAGTGTCTATCTACAAAGTCAAAGCTTTGAAAGCTCAATATCTCAACACCGCTCAGAATAAAGATTTTAAATCTAACACCTTATAATTACGAGGTGGTGAAATCGTAAAACTCCATTGGCATTTCTAGAATTAATGTACTTTTTTTTTTTTTGTTATACCAAGCTCTAAAACAGAAATTGTGAGTAAACATATGTTTTAAAATCCTTATCCTTAATCCTGTAAATAAACTACAAAACGGATTATGGATTTAAACAACCGTAAAAGTCAAGGATTTTGTTTGAATTTTGTTGTTGACAATGGGGGACCTTCGATTCAAAAAGAGCTTTAGAGGAGATCCAGAAGAGAAATCTGAGAGACATCCTTTTCATTTAATATCACTGCTGTCTATGAAAAATAATGTCAAATTAGGGGATTTTCCTCTCATACAGCTACTAAGGGAAATATTTAGTAGTTATATAATCCATATCAGAGATTTAAACAAACGTATTTGTCATTGCAGACTACAACATTTCACTGAGTGAAACAGTAATGTGCAGCAAGGCGTGTGGGGATCTTGCTCCTCGAGGACCCATGTGTTTATCTCCAGCATATATTTACACACTTTCCTGGAGGTTCACATTAATCCTGAAGATCTTGACTAGCTGTTCCGGTGTGTTTACTCTGCAGAACAGTGGCCCTCCATGAGCAGGACTGGACACCTCCTGCATCATCCAATGTCTCAAAATACAGTAGTGTAGGACTGTAGTATTATAATGTAGTATCGTACCGCTCTCTGGTGGTCACTGTGGACACAACAGCCTAGAATTTCTGGGATTTCTCTACCTTTTTTTATACAGTGCCCTTTATACGTTTGCATTCTTTATGAACCATTAAAATATGCTGAATGATACACCAGGTGGGCAGAAAAGATTTGTGTTGACAGCTTTCCTGTAACTTAATCAGTAGAGCATCAGTGTTTACAACACCAAGGTCGATCCCCAGGGAAAGCAAGAACTGATTCAATGTGTTCCTTTCTAAGTCGCTTTGGATAAAAGCGTCTGCCAAATGGATAAATGTAAATGTTTACAACTTGGGTGTGGAGCAAATGGAGATTTGAGTTTCTGTTCAAATCAGACTCAGGACAATTCATTTCTACATTCAGAGAGCAATCCTCTTGCAAAGTATTCTGGGTAGTTCTGACCAAAGTTGCAGGATTTGGCAAGTATCCCTCTGAACACGGGGAATCCCTCGAGAACTGGGTCATGGAAGTTATAGGTACAAGGCTGGAGTTTTCCATTAACTCCCATCACATTCTCAGACTGAAGGCATTGATCATCAACATGCAAAACCACTCGATTACCCTCGATTTCAAGTGATAATGGTCGTTGCAGGGAAAAACTCTGAACTATTCCTCCTCAGAATTTTAAGGCCCAGTCACACAGCGAAAACGCATGAAGAACGCACGAATTACGCACAGATTTTCGTTTCTGCGCGGAGTGTGCGTCATATGCGTAATTCGTCGGTGGAACGAACGAGGACCGTCAGTGATTGTAAGTGGATGTGCGTCGAAGGTGGTTTGTGCGTGATTTTGAGTTTTGAACGGTTCAAAAATTTTCTGACGCACAGATGTGCGTCGATGTGCGTTATTCATGAGTCGGCGTGCGTAGTTTATGCGTTGAGTATGCGTAACATGCGCGGGACACGCGCCGGCCGTCAGTGCTTATGCGTTGGAACTGGTTCGAAAGCGCGCACGTCCACTGACGCCCCACCTTCATATCACTCATGAACCACGCATGAACCGCGCACCGCGGCGCACGTATCACGTTCATTCCACTGACAATGTGGATTTTGAAATTGCTTGTTCGTGGAACGTTCGCGAAGCGCGGTTTGGACGCGCTCCGTCAGTGATTCATGCGTCGGGCGTGCGTCGAATGTTCGTGGAATAAATTGGTCAATTTCTCGACGCACAAGCACGCACAAACCCAATCTATGCGTAATTTGTGAGTGATTCGTGCGCGATCGGCTGTGTGACTGGCCCTTTAGGACTTCACATTCCAGAAATTACAGAGCATTCCAGTAATGAAGTCTAAAGTTGACAGGACAACTGCAGAGAGGCTTCTACAATCTGAGCGTCGCTGAAAATCTGGATCCATCAGTTTAATACCGCGGTGTAATTGGTCCATCTGTGGATGCTAGCGGAAAACAGGATGTTCAATAATATTATGATTGCATACTGGGTTTAGAAGATTGCACCTAGCCACATTTACACCTAGTATTATTGATTTGACAAGAAGTGGAAATCAACAAATTCAAGTGTCTAAAAAACATCTTGCTCAGTCAATGAAACTGCTTTCAGAGGTAATCAGAAACCACACAGCGTATAAAGGATAATCCTTGTGTGTGCATATCCTAATGCGACAAGTTGAAAGGCTTCCCACTTGCCTGTCAGTTTTTATGCAACCAATCAATAAATGTAATCATCACGACTTTGATACAAGATTTAAAAAGGGTCTTAGTGATGTGTGTGATGTGCCTTAGTGGCATTTAGTCCTGATCTGCTTGCCGTTCACATTGGCATTTCAACCTTAAGGTACAGGGATGTGTGCACAACCTGACTGGTTGGCTTTTTATTGCATATATTTCTCGATGGAACTTAACGGATATCTTAAACAATGCTGTGTGATGGGCTAAATGCGTCATAACAGGGACAGGAATCCCTCCATCACACAGAGACAAAGATCTGCTCTGAGGAGACTTATTTCTATCGCCTGTACCGAACTTTGAGGGGCAACATTGTGACTATGATGAGAAAAAAGCATGCTTTAGCATTCTCGCCTTTTAGGGTCACATCTTGTGGCATCACGTCCTGTTTTTGGTTCGTTACAAGTCTTTGGTCCATGTTGCGTTCATATTTCATTTAAACCGTACAAGAGTTCAATTGGAAGCAGAGCAAGACCCATCTTAAAGACCCCGGTCTCTGTTGGTTTGTTTGGTGTTTGGACGGCAGCGTTCGCACTTATTCAAATGAACCGTACAATGCCAATGCGAACACACTCTAAGTTACCAGGTCAACCTACCTGTGACACACCTCTGAGACTTTACTGTGGACAGGAGAGGGAAGAGAGATGTCTCATTTTCTCAGTCTTCTGAAGAGAGAAGAAAGACAGTTTCTGTCTTTTACAGTTCATTCATTGAAAGGAATCAAATTTGATTTACCTCAAAATACAAGTAGAACATCAAGAATAAATAAAATATATAAATGGAGACAGTCGTGATGAGGGAATTCAGGAGTAAAGCAACTCTATTGGCCGCAAAAGGCTCTGAAACAATGCAGACTTTGATAAGGTTTGTATAATGTATCATGGTATTCTGTACTTAAAACCTTTTATAAAAAGGTGGTGGGGTCGGCTCAGACTAGGCCATGTGGTGCAGCAGACGGGGTCAATCCATTCTAAGGGATATCCAGTGTAACACCATCCTGAACGTCTGGTTGCACTCACATTACAGCGAACCTGAGCCTGGTACTCAGAGGAACCCCTGAGAGATCGCTCTGATATAGCAAACATCATCTCTCCATCAGAGAGAAAGATGCTCTTTACATCCTCCTACAGACAAAGAAGAAGTTAACATTCATGCACTAGAGAATGAAAGTGGGTGTTTATTCAGCTACAGCACTTTTGACCTTTTGGACTTTTAGAAGATAAACTCTCTTTTAAAACACTTTTCACACACCTCTGCTAATAATGTTGAACAGTAAATATTTATATACTGTATGTATATCACAGGATAATTCTGTCTTTCCTCAACCTTTAGGGAAAAACTAATGTACTGTGCTTAATTTCTTTCCCGCCATTGACATTCTCCAATTCATTTTCCCTAATTTATGACACAATGCTTTCCCGCCATTGATGGAATTATCCAACTTTGTCTGTAGTTCTACAAACCACGCCCCTACAAGTTTCACCTCCTACAAAGAAATAGCCAATGAGCACCCCTCTTCAGAATCAATGATGTTGTCACTAGTACCGCTCTTCTTCTACTTCACTTTCTTTCCTTCTTTAAGCTTCACTATCGCCACCTAGTGATGAGGCATACAGCTCATATTACATTGATTAGCAGATGCACTAATGCTGGGTTCAGACAGCTCGATTTTGGTTTGATGTAGGATGTCATGGTGATCAGTCACTAACAATGGGTGTCGAGATGTAAGAATCGATGATTTAGTCTCATATATTGAACTATGATTAAACTGTCAATGAGTACATTGACCATTGAGTTTACAGCACCAAGGTCATGGGTTCGATCCAAGGGAAAGCAAGAACTGATCCTTGAATGCAATGGAAGTTGCTTTGGATAAAAGCGTCTGCCAAATGCATAAATGTAAATATTGTGTCGTAGCGGACAACAACCTGTGCCGTGAATCTATATATAAATATGCAAATATATTTTGAGATATTTAAAGTGTAAGGAGCAATGTAATTATGTCATTATCAGAGGTCTTCAGAGGTCATTCAAAACAAATAGTCATTCATATAAATCAAAACTGGCTGCCAACATTTAAAAAATATATGTACTGGGAGGGAAAGAGTTAAAAGCCTTCTGTGATAGAAATGACCTTCTGAACATTTTTGGACTGACTACAATGTCTAGCTATGATATTAACTAACAAACATACGCACAATCAATTAATATTTTCGTGTTTTTAGAATAATTTAATAAAATTACACTTTGAATATAATTCAAGTTAAACTTTCCTTGATATTAAGTTGTTCTCTTCATATATTAGAAGTCTTATTTTCGATTCTTTAATGTCGATTCGATAATGTCGCCGAAATCTAATATCTCGAGCACAAAAAAGGGGCAAAGATGCCACTTCACATGGTTATTTTGTGACTAATTTCCATACCTAGTTCACTGCGCATGCGCTGAGTTTGCCTTGCACGTGGATCGGGGTCCGCTCACGGTTCACTCCCTGTCGTTGATCTCATCTGAGGGATAACACACTGTAGCATCATAACATTTTGTGAGCAATCTTTGTGTTTGCATTGTTGGAGAATATAATTATAGGTTTGTATCAAGAATCGAAGGTGGTTTTTATTGTGGTGGTTTTACATATGCCTTTTGTTGTTAGCAAACATATGCACAGTAGGCCTACAGTGTATGTAATTTTTTTTTAGATGAATGCCGATCGCTTCATCAAACAAATCGCGGCAACACTGTTGTGTAAAAAGACACTAAAAACTTGAGCATGTACATTCTCATTTAATAACTCACATCATGTACATCAATACATTTTCATTTTTCTTTCTTTTGCTCACATGACGTCAATTATACATAACTGTTCAGGCTCGGTACACAGTGCTTGTGCACGAAATCCAAACAATAAGAAAATAAACACAAAAAAGCAGTCTTTCCCGCTGTTCAGCAGCACGTCCCTTAAGAAGCGTTTCTAAAGGTGTTGATCATCGGATGAGATGAGAAGAGCCCGCCCTCATGGCAGCACAGCCAATCACGTCTTCTTGCATGATTGACAGGTCAGACAGCCTATCAGTGCCAGCTGTCAGAGTGACAGTACAAGCGCCAGAAAAGAAAAGCAAGAAAGAAAAACAGTAAGTAAATACCACAAAAAAAACTTACGTCCTTAGGGACGTAACAAATATATTAAAATATTATTATGTGTAAAAAATTTGTGATATAACCCGCACCCTCCGCGGGGTTTGTAAAATCTGGTATAACCCGTGGGTAATATATGGGAAAATATGGTAATATTTAATAAAATCCAAATACATAAAATTGCCAAATTAAAAAGTTGAAGAAACACCCTTACAAAATAACTTGCAAACAATCATCAATAAATATTGCATTAAGACATTTGTAGAGGCCCTAACTGTTCGTAAGAGCGGATCACTTTGGTCATCGGTGTTGGCGTGAGTAAAACTGTAAAACTCCAGACTCAAAGATGCTGAAAACACCAGCCAGCCTCAAAAAGTCTGGTTCGTTTATGACCTCTACCTTCTCAACACAGCACCACTCAGCTCTGAAAACAAGATCGATTACACCTGTCAGAGTTAAAGACCCCTTTCACACCATCCATAACACTCTCAAACACTAAGAGTGCAGTGGAGTGTGTCTGGCAGGACAGCACTGTAGCTGATGTACTGAGCCAGATCTGTCTTTTGATCCCAGCTACAGCTCACAGTGTAAGTTAGATGGACCAGGGAGAGCATCTGAAATGAATTATAGGTTGTAGTTCTCCAGGACACAAGGGGGCTCCACTTACATTAAGATCAGAGACTGTCACTGGGTTTATCTTTATACTCACACTCAGATATTAGTTCTGGCCCTTCAAACAACACCTCGCTGGCCTCAGTTTTATTCTCGCTGGCTTCCGTGACTTCCTGTGTTGATTTGGTGAGGATTTTCCGACCTCTCTGGTCCTTAACTATTTCATAATTAAGCTCTACCTCCAGTGCAACATACAAGCTTTAACAAAACAAAAAAGGCACAAAGAATAAACTCATTCATAACAAGATTATGTTTTGCTGAATTAGTGTCTAATTTCTTTGAATTTGTACAGTGTCATTCATATGTTTTCATACAAACTGTTTACATCTCTTTGTTAGAATTAGGGGTGTAAACAAAATTTGTTTACTACCGGTACAATCAAATTGGATGTTTTAGTCATTTCAACTTAAATTACATTAAACTGACTTGAACTTGAACTTATTTTGAACTTATTATGAACTTATTTTGATGAGTTAAAGCAATGTAAAAACATATTTTGTCTTAACTTGCTGATCATATAATTGTTATTGTTCATGCTTACCTTTTTCTTAAACTGATTTCATATGAACCACATCATGAATTCATACAAAATTACTACCTTATAAAATAGTTTTCTCGTGAGAAGGGTTGATCTTTTTGACAAACATGAGGACATCATGAGGGAAGAAGCACTTTCTGTCCAGTTTCTACTGTCAGTTCAGAGTGACTTCTGACTGAAAGTGTGGTCATTTTCCACAAACTGAAAGCACTTGATCTTGCAGTCTGAAAGGGTCAGAGGTCAGACATGAGGGCAGGGCTGTATCAGCTAGCTGGTAAAGATTCCAGTCTGGATCTGGATCTGCATCTTCTGTAGGGAAGGTAACATATATAACATATATAAGCAGTGATTAAGTGTGTCTATGGTATACATTTTGTAATTGTACCAAATGTTGTGAGTATGAAGATTATGGAAAGATTATGGAAATGCTGGAAGAGTGTGGTGTGTGGATGAAAAACACCTCATTAAAGCCGATGGCAAAAAGGGATGTGTTATACCGACAACAGACTTTCTCCTGCCCAGCAGGATTCTGGGAAAAACCAAAACAAATAAGCAATTATATGATATATATCACTGTTATAACTAACTTGTGCTTGAGTGTGTTAATTGTACATGTATACGGATTAATTATTACCCAGGTAGAAAATCCAGAATCTTTAATTAAATCTTGAGCTTAAATGATTACCGTAAGTCAAAAGACGGTAACCTTTTTTTCTTTTTTACAATGCAAAAAGAAATATTTGTGTAAATGTTAAATTGTGAACAAATATTGTCAAATAAATTGTAAGATAATTCATGATTTATACTTAGAAAAGTAAATATAAATTAAATCAAATAATTTAAAATAATTTAACTATTTTTACTGTAAAATTTGAATTTATCGCGCGTTTGAACTTCATTGAGAGTTGCCGTTCCCATAGTAATCTACTCAGCGGGGGGAAAGCCAGTTTGAGGCGTCATTCTGTTGTGCAGTTTTGTTAGAGGTTTGTGGAAATCCCTAACTCTATGAGCAATGTGTTTGTGAAATTTGCCTTAGCGAAGCTGTTCAGCTTCTTCAGGTTCAGAACATTTCTCACACTGATACATTTGTCCGATCAGACTCCTTCAACACATGAATGTATCAAACTCAGACCTGCATACAGAGTAACCATGTGTTACTTTCAGTGTGAGTGGGATTGTGTGGGATGTAAATGTACATTCGTGTGAGATATCAACACCTTTCCCTGCTTACTTTAATGTATAAAATGTACACACTCACAAGTGCACACATCATGTGTCATTAAAGTCAAGATAAACCATACATCGTCACTCATGATTTATGAAACAACATTTTCTTGCAAAGAAAGAAATAAAAAGAGGAAGTTGGCAAAAAAGTAAATCTTCCCAGATGTCACTCCACCATTACTGCTTATAATACAGAAGAAAAACTGTTTATTAGCACTGAAAATGTCTAAAAAATATGTTCAGCAATTAATTCCACTATGAAATGCTGGTATGTTTAAATTAGACACCCAGAATTTTCTCATCCTTGTATCCACTTTCTGTTGGTTGTGCTTTTCCATGAAACAACAATAAACAGAACAGTTTTAACTACGAAAAACAACAAAATGCAGCATAAAAATGGTCCATATTCCAATAAAGCAGTTATTATCTGCATATAATCTTTCCTTCCAGTGAGCTGTGAACCGTTGCAATCATAAATTGAGAATCTAATCAACCAGATTCATGAACAAATCATTCAAAACGATTTTGTGAACTAGATCAACTGATTCTGACTCAATGACAGCGTTGCTTTAAAAAGTAATGAGTTACAATATTGAAAAAAGAATGACTTTTTATAGAAAATAATGCGTTACATTACTTTTGCTTTATTTTTCCTCACCTGATATGGACTTGCTTATTTGTTTTTAATATACAATAAAACAAATGTTCTGTTTTTGGTGAATGTAAAGGCCCTTTAAGACCAAAAGCACAAATGCATCTTAAATAAACCGGTTTTCCCATGGAATTGGGCAACTTTCAAAGTGTTGCCGTGTGTTAAATTAATATTTGTAATGTAAACATTGTTCAAGAGCAAGTAAATAATGCTACAATTGTCATTTTTGGGTGGACTATCCCTTTAAAAAACAAAAAATTGTTTTCAATTTGAAAAACACTTACATTTACATCTATGCATTTGACGATTTATCCAAAGCCACTTCCATTGCATTCAATACTCACATTGACATTTTAATCATTTCTTGCTTTCCCTGGGGATCGAACCCATGACCTTGGCGTTGCAAGCACCACACTCTACTATTTGAGCTAAAATAACGACATGTAATACAAATGTGCAATGAATTTGAATGTATGAAGAGGTCGTAGAAAAGCACGCTGTTCTTAATACTCTGTGTTGTAGACCGTCAGATCTTTGGCATGTGTGACCAGCAGCTCCCAAGGAAACTGATTCACGGGTCGTTTGACCTTTGACCCTGTGTGTTTGCTCTCTTGCACCATGAGGGCGACGTCTTCATTGTCTAATATCCGTATCAGATCGCCGTTAGGGTCCCGGTAGTTCAAAGCAATATCTTCTACTTGAAAGACGTCCCTGAGGGGAAAACAGAAGAGAAAAGAGAAAAACAAATTGTGCAATAGATTAGAGATCAAGACAAGGGCAAATATAATTAGTACTGCGCAATTTAAGGCCTCTGTGTTGTATCAGCGTTCATATGACTTATATGCTAATTATTGAACACTCAAACAACAGATGCATATTCAACACAATCATGCAAATGAGGTTTGTTATTAAACATTAATCCAGCGCTGCTCAACACACGGCCCTCAAGACATCGCTTTGAGTGATGTTGTTTGCTGAGAGAATGAAATTACAGAAAAAGATGATATCTAATGATTTCTCATTGAAGTAGTTAGTATGGATTAATCTCTTATTTTTGAATATTTAATTTTTTATATTGAAATGTGAAATGTGAATTGAAATTGTTCAGATTTGACACTAGCAAGGCTTTTTTAATTACTGGGTTACACTTTATTTTGATGGTTCACTTTAGACGTTCTACTAACTGCCAACAAGTAATGTTGCAACTGCAACTGCATGTTAACTATCTCTGATTAGATTAGGTTGCAAAGTTCTTCTAGTCAGCAGAGTGTCTAAAGAGAACCATCGAAATAAAGTGTTACCAAATACTGTATTATTTTATTGTTCACTATACTTTATTTTAAATGATATAACCAATATTTTGTCTGTTTTCTACGTTTACATTTATGCATTTGGCGGACGCTTTTATCCAAAGCGACTTACATTGCATTCAAGGAACACATTGACATTTTAATCAGTTCTTGCTTTCTCTGGGAATCGAACCCATGACCTTGGCGTTGTAAGCACCAATCTCTACTGTTATAGATACAGGAAAGCTAGGTAGGAAGGTCACTTGGTTTTTAGAAGAGATTATTGCTAGATGTTTTCTACAGCCCTGTTTGCATCTGGTATTACAATGTGTTTTAGTCGATCGGATCACCCGTGTTAAACAGGTGTTAAATACTTTCGATCACTTCCAGAGGCAGTCAAAAATACATTAGACCGGACTGATTTTGTTGTCTAAACACTCATGCGCTCAAATGCATTTGAGCAGCAGCAAAAGACGATCTTCTCTCCGCTGACTCTATTAATGGAAAGCACACTAGCCTCTATAACCTCTGTTTATCCCGAGGTTATCATGGTCAGCCAGATCCGGGCCGTATCCAGATCAGATGAAGGACCTGCACCTGGACACGAGAACAGCACTGCCCTGAAGAGTCTGTGACTCTACTAGACCCTCTCCTGCGCAGATCATGAATCCGTCTCTAACCAGACCAAATTGGATTTAATATTTTGACCTTGATTTTTGCCAATATAATAATCATGCTCTGTTTGGCCTTTGTGGGGTCAGCTGGAAAGACTTGCCCAAGACCGGTCTGCCTGGAGAGCGGCCAATGTCCCAACCAGGGTAACAGGTGAAAGAAGAAGAAGTTTGGCTGTTGGTCAGAGGAGAACTGGTCCCCCGACTGAGTCTGGTATCTCCCAAGGTTTTTTCTCCATTATGTTCTTCATTCATTATATTCATTCCAGTCACCTGCTGGAGTTTTGGTTCTTGCCCATGTCTTCTCTGGCTTGCTTAGTTGGGGAAACTTAACACTTAATATTCTTCAATTTTATTGACTGGCTCTTCTAGAGCTGCTACATAAATAAAGCTGACTTGACTTGACTAACCAGATGTGACCTAAACTTTGTTGGCTGGAGACCCAAATTTGATTTAAAGATGAAAAACGTACCAAACACAAAATTCTCTCACCATTCCTGATTTCTAACTTGCACTCACTGTGTTCATCATGATCGTGTGGGGCAAGGGCTTAGGTGGGAAATGTGAGAAAAGCAATTTATAATTATTACACTGTACAAAAAAAATAGATAAATGTGTGTCTTTGTTTTCTAAAGTGCAAGCCGAAAATTTTGACATTTAAAAAGAGTGTCTTTCACTCCTGGGTGTTTTTCTGTTGTTCCTTTCTTTTATCGTGCATCTTTTTCTCGCCCTACTTGAATTAAGGCGTGAAACATGTTGAGAATATTAAGAGAGAAGCCAACTTTCCTCACTGAGAAAATAACGGCAGAATTAAGGATGCTGATGAAGGGAATGAGAAAAGAAGCTTTTGACACTATTAAATAGCAGAATATTTATGTAACCAGGCTCTCTTTTATTAATATCAAGACACAATGTATGTCAAACAGGATATGATATAAAGGTATAAAGGTACCTCATTCGGGAGAGCAGATCTTCATAAGACGGTCGAATCGAGAGATCTTCCTCAACGCAAATGTCCCTAAAGCAGACAATAAATACTCATAAAGAAACATCACTTTATCTGAGAAATATTCATTGTCAACAGCTAGGGTGGTTGCCAGGGTGATGCATTATGGTTGCTAAGAGTGCGTTATTAGGCGTGATAGTAAAAGTGAATGTCTTTAGATCAACTCATATCCAACACAGGTGCAGTCTTCATGCGTCTCTGACCTTGTCTCGATGCCCTCTGGCTGCAGCATATAGCAGTGCAGACAGCTGTAGGAACCCTGAGCACGTTTCTTCTTCTTGGAAAATCCGCTCTCGTCGTCAGAGTCACTCTCGGGAAGTGGTTTAATGATATTCACGAACGACTCAGGAAAGATTCCCGTTTTCTCCCTCACTGTCCCCTACAGAGAGGACACATGATATCAGCAATTGAAGACCTTTTCTTCTTGCCTATCTGTCAGTCAGTCTTTCCATCCATCCATCTGCCTGTCTGTATTCATCCTCTATATGTATATCTATCTTTCTATACACACCTAAAGGATTATTAGGAACACCATACTAATACTGTGTTTGACCCCCTTTCGCCTTCAGAACTGCCTTAATTCCACATGGCATTGATTCAACAAGGTGCTGAAAACATTCTTTAGAAATGTTGGCCCATATTGATAGGAGCATCTTGCAGTTGATGGAGATTTGTGGGATGCACATCCAGGGCACGAAGCTCCCGTTCCACCACATCCCAAAGATGCTCTATTGGGTTGAGATCTGGTGACTGTGGGGCCATTTTAGTGCAGTGAACTCATTGTCATGTTCAAGAAACCAATTTGAAATGATTCGAGCTTTGTGACATGGTGCATTATCCTGCTGGAAGTAGTTATCAGAAGATGGGTACATGGTGGTCATAAAGGGATGGACATGGTCAGAAACAATGCTCAGGTAGGCTGTGGCATTTAAATGATGCCCAATTGGCACTAAGGGGCCTAAAATAAGCCAAGAAAACATCCCCCACACCATTACACCACCACCACCAGCCTGCACAGTGGCGCAAGATTGTTGACGGGGGGGGGGTTGTGCGCGATTGTTGAAACACACCTCCTCACCGCCAAAGCTACAGCGCCACAGCCGCTTGCATCCGCTCACGGACCGGTATCTATCTATCTGTCTATCTGTCTATCTATCTATCTATCTATCTATCTATCTATCTATCTATCTATCTATCTATCTATCTATCTATCTATCTATCTATCTATCTATCTATCTATCTATCCATCTATCTATCTATCAGCTCAGAGCTGATGTGTTAAGATGGTCTCTTGTATCTGTGGCAGGGGAGAACTGATATGATAAGTGGAGGGGACACAAGACGGCATTAATGTCCCCAGAAGGGGGAGGAATAATAATTGCAACGCCCCTGATCTTCAGACGCATTATGTTCATTCAAGCAAAAAAAAAAGAAAAAGAAAAAAGAATCTCAGTGGAAATGAACTAGAGAGTCACAGCTTGATCTTTCTCTTCCACCCACTCTAATCTCGATAATGTTATTTGAGGGTCTATGTCTATGTAATAACCAATTTTCTCTCTCTTCTTTCTCTCTCCACAATTTAATTCAGGTCAAATCTTTCTCCTTTATTGTCATAAGCCGAAAGATTTAAGATATCTAACTCATAAAAAGTGTGTGTGTGTGTCAGTTCAGATCAGATCAGATCTTTTCTCTCTCAATGTCTCACTCCTTCATACACCCTCAACTATCTTCTTTTGTCCTTTTCTTCTTTCCCACCATCATCCTTCATTCATAAGTGAATCTTTATCCTTTTAAATGTTTTCCCTTCTTCCTTTCTGTAGTGAATCCATTCTCCTGATGGATTTTCTCCACCCGGAGAGATGTGTTTTAAGGTATTAGTAGACACAGAGTACACACACATTTTTGTTTGTATAGACGCTGACATGTGTAGTATCGATGTATTGTTTCATTTTTTAAATCTTTTATGTACAAATCTTTGAGAACTGAAATTGCAGAAAACTCGCAAACCGGCAAATTTATCAATGAAATCCAGATGGGACAATTGAAACTCATGTGCAAGTATGAAATGTATGTAAAACACACCGGCCATGTCACAATTATGTTTTTTTTACTCATTTACCTGTGTGTGTCTGTGTGTGTGTGTGTGTGTGTATACCCAGGAAATTTCTGAAAACCTGCCGTTCCAATCAATTCCCCATTGAAAAATCAAGTCCTACCCTAATATTTCTTGTTCAAGACGCCATTTCACTTATCACAATAGAAAAAAATAGAACAAAATCACAACTTCTGTTTCATTCTGACTTTAAGGAACGAGTACCAATACCAAGACCAGTGCAAATTAGCATCTGGTTTAAGACATGCTTTGTTTGGCCGGTAAATAATGCCGTAAATACCAATAATTTGACTAGCACAAACCTTAGTAAATCACCTTGCGTGATTCGTTAAAATAATCTCCTCCCATAAATTTTGTGTCTGAAAGGGAAACTCCTACAAATGTATATGCAATAAGGTCAGCTGAAAAATAACCCCAATATATATACTTTTCAGGGCTAACGTTTTACTGCGTGTCTTTAGTAAATACTGACAACAGTTTATTAATGCCAAAAAAAGGATTTACGCTTGCGCAAGCTGTTAGTAAATCTGGACTATGTGCTCTACAATCCCACTTACACATAAATACCTCCAAACATAAATGTGATCATGATCATCATTCTCTCTCCCTCCCTTTATCTTACAAACCCTCCTCCCTCCCTCTCTCTCTCTCTCTCCTCTCCTCTCCTCCTGCCTACCTCTCCTCTTCTACCTTTCTCTGTGCTTCTATCCTGTTATCTATCTCTCTCAGCATCCCTCTCTCACCTCCAGCCAGTCAGCGTTGACTCTCCGCAGTAGGAAGATCACATCTCCAGCCTTCAGAGTGAGCTCCAGGCGTCCGCTGCCGCTGAAGTCAAACACCGCCTAACAAACACACACACACACAGCAAAGAAACGCAAGCGGGAAACACGCACAAACCGACAGAGGGAAAGAGAGAGAAACAAATCCTGAGTTAGACCGACCTGCAGGTAAGAGATCCTCGTGCTTTGAGAACTTTGAAGATAATGAATGAAAGTATTGAATGAGATTAAATAAAATAGGATGAAAGGATACTGGTAAGAAAAAAGACACTAGAGAAAGTGACAATAAGAGAGATTCAGGAGTGAAAATGCTCTTAAGGGAAGTGGGAGAGATAAATGTTTTAATTTCTATAAGTATTTTTCTTTTCTAACACTTGCCAAAATGTACTGCGGTAATACACGTTTTTTCTCATATTTCTTATTATTTAGTCAGTTTTTGAACTTGCACAATGTTAATTTCAATGGATACCAATGTATTCTGATAAGTGAACTGTCTCAAAATATATGTCCCAAAGTTGGCTTTGGTAAAAGTAAAAGATGTACATGTACTATGAAACATATATTACATATGTAATATGAAAAATCACATATTCTGGACGTGCATTATGGTATTCTTAAACATTTACCATGGTCAAAGTCATTTTGGATGACAATTCCATGTTATTACCGTGTAAATTCTTTGAAAAGTACATCATGTCTAAAAAAAACATCCAAATACCATGCTTGATGATTCTGAAATAATCTCTGAAAATCTGAATGCACAAACACACACCATGTTATACCATCAAATAAGCCTGTATTAAGAGGACCAAATGTCAATGATGAAGTTAAAGAGACCGTGAATTAAGAAATAAGGAGAGAACAAAACGAAAAAGTGACGCAAAAGTGGAAGGATAAGTGGAAAGATGTGCACAGAGAAAAGAGACAGTCTGTGTCCTCCAATGTCAATCCTTCAAGCTTAATTAAATCAAAAGAAACCAAGGTCAATTAGTCGACGAAAAAAAGCTCCTTCATATCTCAAGAGCTCTCTATTATGATTTGTTCAAGTATCAGCCGTGTTTCAGATGTTTCTCCTAAGATTGCCTTGGAGAAACAGACTCAAGAGACATAGAGTGAGAATGCAGAGCCATAAAATGAAAGTACAGCTCTGATCATCTGGAGAACCTTGATATGTTTGAGACCTCTGACATTTGATTGATTAAAATAATATATACACACACACACTATGTGTGTGGCCACGGATCGGTATTGGGTATATGGGTGTTCTAAAGCTCTGTGTTTAACCGTACGCTAAACACACGTGTATGATTGTGTGTGATTGGCATGAGTGGGCATCTGTTCTCACACCACCATCTCTGTATGTTTAGATAATGCTGTAAATCTGCTGAGCTGTGGGTTGCTTGGTTTGTTTGCATGAGTAGGAGTGTGTAGGTGAGACGTGTTAGATGTTACCAGCTAATTACATCTTGGCAGTTGCTTTAAGTGTGAGCACGCATGTGTGTATGTCCGTGCGCGCTCGTAGGCAGCATCTCAACAGAAAGACACAATTTGTGCCAAAACTCGATGTGAAATTCTCCACAAAGTCAACAGTACAGAGCAAGAATCTGAGTGCAGGCTCAGTAGCATCAGATGAAGAAACTATTTCAGTCCCACTGCTGCTGTGAAACCCTAAAAATGGCTTTTGGGTCATTTGTGTGGGCTAACTTTGTTATATAGTGCAGGAAAGTAACTCGGTACAATAATTGGCTTCTTCAGCCACACTATGGTAAAGCCGAAGTATTTCAGGCGATTGATACTTTGTTTGATATTCCTTGCAAAAGAGGACACTACAAATTAACACCTAGAAATGTGATGCAACTGAACAAAACTTGAAAAGTCTTGAGCAAAACACTGCATGATGTCGGACCAATATCAAAAACTAACAACAAAATGACACCTTTGTTGAGCGATTCCTCCTCATATTGGACTGCGCTTTATTTTGCGCCTTGTCGCTTTTCTTTTTATTACATGGTTGACCCACACTGGAAATTAAACAAGGGTTGGAAATGTGTGAGAATGTGCAACAAACGCACTCTGCTATGTGGAAATGTGACAAAGCAATTTCCTACCCCCCATTTTCCCAATGTAATATATGTGCTAATTAGCCTAGAGAAAAGCTCTCAGTAGCATTAGCATCGCCACATCATCTTGCAAGATATCTTTTTATTGGCCTTTTCCACTGTCTTCTGCAATCTATCTCGAACACAGGCTACTTCCAAACTTTGCAGATCATTTCCATCTTAGCTGTGCTTGTGAGCTTGGTAAACATTATATTTAAAGGAACAGTTCATCCTAAAATTACATTTAGTCTCCCTCATATCATTCTAAACCCGTATGTCTTTCTTTCATTTGAACGCAAACTCATCCAGAGTTCGGTGACAGTGAACTGCATTACATGCGGTATTGAAATGGTGGCTACAAAAAAACGTGAATTTGGGTCACGGTTTGCCTTGAGAAACATCGTCAAAAGAGAAATCACACTGCAGGACTGTGAATCAAATCTTCCGACTCGTGAACATATCAAACTAACGATCAAAGACTTCAGATTTTAATCTAGGATCAAAGATCAAGGATCAAAGGATCTTAAATCTCAGTCTGACAAATAATATCTAAAATCGTACATGTGAACCCAGCTTTACTTTGTAGAATATTCACTACTTAAATAATAAATAAATAAGAAGTTAATATTGTTTCATGTTATAGACACAATATTGTCTGTTTTTGAAAATTTTCCCACCATAGCCAGAGCAGAACTCAGCGGTGTTTCATTTCTGAATTATTTCACATTTTGAGCGAATCAATCGGGTGAATCAATGATTCAATGACTCATTCATAAAGAGTCATTTACTTGATTCTTTAATCAGTCGTATGAGTGAACGACTCAGTGACTTACTCATTTAGACATTTACCACCATAATTTCTTAAAAAATCATATAATATTTCTATATTAATTTAAAAACCAAACATTAAAGGTTTAGTTCACCCAAAAATGGAAAATTCTATCATCGTTTACTCACCCTCAAGTAATTACAAAACTGTTTGACTTACTTTCTTTTGTGGAACATAAAAGAGGATATGTTGAAGAATGCTCGTTACAAAACCCTTTGGGTTACGACTGAAAAAAACATTCTCAGAAATGATCTTCCTTTATGTCCCACAGAATAAAGAAGTCATACTGGTTTGAAATGATACATGGGAGACTGATGACAGAACTAAAAATTTTGAGTAGACTACCTCTTTCATACCTTTTAAAACCCATTAATCTCACAGCATTATTTATGCAATTGTGTAAATGCATGAATAAAATAAAACATTGCTTTCTAAAGCTACTTTTTGTAATGTCTAATTTATGTTTTTCTCATTAACCACAATAATGGCTTTAAATTATCTTTTTGGGAGTATTTAATTATTAATTATTAATTATTAACATAATAATTAATAATATAATAATAAGATAATTTCTCAACCGATTAATTCGCGATTACTGATAATTAATTGACACATCATGTAATTAATTAGATAAAAATTGTTAAATGCTTGACAAGTCCTACTGTTCATTTGACTGTCGGATTATTAATTTAATCTGGAAAGCATCACACTTGAATTAAACATCTGATAAATGTTCTTACAAGAGCAGATTTACATTTTACATCATAAGCATCTAAAAAGAAATGTCCTTTAATCATCCAATAGGAAAAGAGATTGCAGAGTTTTAGAGATCTTCCAGATAAAAACCCACACATTAAATAGACACCTGGGTAACGTATGCATGCTATCAGGCAATCTTGTCGGCATATTAGCTGAGACCTACGAATTAAGTGATATGAAGACCTCAGGGCTTGCGCTGCACTCGATATCGAAGAGAAGTAGGTCGAGAACAAACCGAGATAGATCGACTAAAAAAGGTCTAAAAAGAGGTTTATGAAGAAGGAAGTTTAAGCCAATTATGTCAACCAGTTATAAGAACCCTAAAAAGTCAATCTGACCACATTAAAACACAATACTACTCCAACACAAACGGCTGTCCATCTCTTTCATTTAGCTGCACTGTTTTGAAGGGGTCTTTCCTGTTTGGTCGTATTCGGAGAGTTATTTCTGCACAGGATCAAGGGGTCGGAGAACATATCTAATTATAGAGTGACTCTGGGGGTCACAAAGCACTCTGATTTCAATTAAGGAGTCAATGACCTCTGAAATGAGCTCATTAGCACGTGGCCAGCCAAAAGGGAGGAGAAGGAGGTGGTTTTTTCTACCTAAATGAGTGACCCAGTTTGGCTCTTCTCAACTGGGGGATCAGAGCGGGATATAAAGAGACGAGATCCCTCTCTTGGGCCATGACACATGACAAAGGATTTTAACCAAGGAGGGGTGTCAGTTATTAACCTGCTTATCAGTGCTTATAAATGGACAAAAGTCATTCATTTGCAAATGGGATGGGAGAAATCAAGTTCAGATTGAATCTAGAGAAATATGCTAATACCTCTCTTATATCAGACCGATATTAATCCAAAACAAGAACTCTGGGATTCTCAGCCAAGACCAGGTGTGAAATAACTGTCCTTTGTGAAACAGACCATGAAAATAACCATGAAAGTGCAATAATGTGTAAGTGTGAATGCATGTAATCAGTCATAACTGACTTTAATGCTTAAATGTTATTATATGTGACTATATAGTGCTTCTCTCAGATGGTTAACACCGCTAACAATGTTTCTTATAGGCGAAGTGCAGGACTTGAAACAGTATCTCCAATCTCTCTATAATGGCTCTCTCGTCTGGTCTAAACTCCTTACAGTGATACAAAAGAAAGAAAAGGCTTTGATTTTCAATCAAGCTCCCTGTCTTCTATCTTATATGCGTCCCAGGAAATGACCATATTCTTCTCAAAGCGGTCACACAGTAAAAAAAGCAATAGATTTGGTGATATCTAAATGATACTTTCATCTGAAGTGAGTTGACATCCATTTCAAACTACAGTTTTAGTCTGAGTCGAGAAACTTGGTAGATAAAGCTAACTAATTTACTCACCCTCATGTCATTCCAAACCCCTCTGACTTTTTTTCTTTAGAATCCGTGGAACGCAAAAGAAATACTTTCACAGAATGTTCACGCTGCTCTTTTCCACACAATAAAAGCGAATGGGGACCAGCTCCAGAAACAACAAAGGACTATAAAAGTAGACAACGTGACTACGTTCAAAGTCTTCTGAAGTAATATGATAATTGTGTGCTAAGTCCAGCTCTTGAATTTAACACACTCTCACATATATATACAAACTTTTGATTTTTGGTGTCACCGATGTCAAATCTGGTGTTCTGAAGATAAAAAAGAGCAGTTAAAAAGAGCAGCATGAACATTCGTCTCCTTTTGTTTTGCTCTTTATGGAAGAAAGTATTAGAACGACTTAAGCGTGCAAAAGTGATGACATAATCTTCATTTTGGGGTGAATTCTCCTTAATAACAGCGTCTTGCTCAAGGCTCCAATACCGACAGCACATGAATCACTCCTTTTTAAGTTCGAACCTGCAACCTTTCCCAGATATTTAACCACAAAGCGACACCACCCACATATCTATCTTTCCCGGCCTTGCTTTCCAGATCTTTTGTTGTTCTATTTGGTGTTATGACAAGTGTAATCTGTCACTTTCGCTCGCTCTCTCTCTCTCTCAGCCACACATACACTGCAGAATAAGGCAGGAGTTTCTTCCGCTGTGATCTCCATGTGTGCTTTGAATCGTGTGCTCTCACATGAGCACATGAAGACAAATGTCTAGCACTGCGTGAGATTTATCAGCACACCTGCCTCATCGATCTGCATCAGGACGAGATATGATAGGAGAAATGTTTTGAGAAGATAATAAAAGAAGGTTGTGTGCACGTCAAGATTGAAGAATTTTACAGAAAATGGCCTTTTGGCTAAACTAGTGACATTTCAAGTCACTTAATTTGAGTTAGAACATCCTAGCAACTTTCTAGAGCAAAATAAAAGGAAACAGATGATTAAAAACAAACAGTCAGATAAACCTCGAAAAGCACAGTCATCGTCAGTCTTTAATCTAGAGCGAGGAACAGCTAACAAGACTTGTTTGGATGGGCTCAGATTCCTACCGGAGTTAAAAGGTTGCAACAACTCTTTTATAACAGTAGCTTGGCCTTGAAAAATCACAAGGATTTTAAATTGAACTAGGAGCCAATATAAGGAAATGAAAACTGGTGTTGAGCTAAAAGCTTAGTGGTGGCATTTTGAACCACTTGTAATCATTTCAAGGATTAATTAATAAGACATGTAAAAACAGAGTTAGTTAGCGTTAGCGTTAGCATTAGCGTTAGCATTAGCGTTAGCATTAGCATTAATCTTTATGCAACATTATGAAAATGTGATAAAGCCTAGACTAAAATTTCAAGACATTTTGTTAACTAAAACTTGATTAAACAACAACAAGACAAGGTTGACTGAATATGAAAAGATTTTAGGACTAAGTTAAAAAAATAACTGACAATATTAACACTAGTGCAGATATAAACATGACTTAATTTAGTTTTATTATAAATTGTTGCCCATTAAACTGACACGCACACATTCAAATTCGCACACCGTTCTGCTTTTATCTACAGATGGCATGAGATATAAATCATGTTTTATGTCCCTATTTTGTGGTCATTGCTGAATGTGTGAATGGAATGACAGAAAGAATGACAGAATCCGGTCTGACTGCATTGACAGACACAAAGACAGAAATGAAACTGTTTTGAAAGAGTGCAAGTCCTCCACAGGACAAAGACGGAGAGGTGCATTGAGGAATGGCGTGAGAAACCAAAAGAAGGAAGCGAGACTGATGGCTGAACTCAAAGGGAAGAGTGGGAGAGATTAAAGGAGGACTGAAGTGAACTGCAAAAAACAGAGTAGAGAATATATTAAGACAAGGAGAAAGATAAGCGAGAGAGAGAAAGAGAGAGAGAGAGAGAGAGAGAGAGAGAGAGGCTGAAGGAATGTGACTGAGAAGTAGGTGGAAGAGAGAGGGTGAAAGGAAAGCATTAAAGAGATTGTTCACCCAAAATTCATGTCGTTCCAAAACACTATATTTTCTCCATGAAACACAAAAGGAATGACTTTGAAGAATGTCCATGTTGCTCTTTTCCATGCAATTGCAATGGATGAAAATTGAAGCTCTCAAGCTTCAAAAAGGATGCAAAAGCACCTTAAAAGTATCATATCAATTGTTCATTATGATTAATCAGTGAAATTAACTTGTAAACCTGATCGGGCCGATGTGTGTAAAAACTATTCAATGAATTAATGAACAAATCACTGTTTTTGAGTCACATCTTTTTAAAGAATCAGTTCAACAAAGCCAGTATGACTGATTCTTTCTTGAATCGGACAGATCAACTCACTGATTCAGATATATATAATGCCCGATATATGGCATTTGTGCTATTTTAACACATTTTGTCATTTTGAAGCTTGAATCATGAATTGCATGGAAAAAAGAGCTGCACGATTAATTGTTAAGATCTCGATTCAAACACCCATCCAAATGTTTCGCTTGTGCCTTTTAAAGCTTTGACACCAGAACATTCAGCTCTGTGTTGGTGTTGCCACTGACCCGGAGAAAGCAGTTATGAAACGGCTTCACAGTCTTTTCAACCACGCAGAATCATTATTTCTGTCTTACAATAATTAAAATGATCATAGAAGTACTGGGATACAAGTTTATACACTCATGTCTACTGTACTGATCAAATTAGAGCAAATCCCCTTTTGAAAGTAACATGGTGCTTCAGATGACAATTGTATCGATTACATCGTCATTAGGTGGAGAAAAGTGACGGTTAAAAATGTGTTTGTCACTGAATCATTCATTCAAGAGATTCGTTCAAAAACGAATCGAGTGAGTGAGTCATCGAATCATTGAATCATTCATTTAAACCAATTTCTTTAAAATATCCATTCTACTTAAGTGAAAAATAAGTTATTTTATGTGCAGTAACACCTCGGTTTACGAGTGACTCAGTTTACGTGCAAATCGGTGTACGAGCTTGGAAAGTCAAATCGATGTACGAACATTGTATCGGTGTGCGAGAAAGCAGAGATATAGTTTTGATTCTTCTGTTATGTACGGCGTGGGTTGCGGCCAAAACAGCAATCCGTTAGTTCTCAATAAAATCTCTGAACGAGAAGGTACTGTCTGGTTATTAAAAGTAGCAGCGCTAAAATGTAGTGAAATATATATACGTACAGTACAGCATATAGAAAGAAGGTGCGAAATTCTCCCTGTAAGCAGTAACACCCCGCACCCCCTCACCTCTCCTCTCGTCTCCATCATGCCAGCAGTGACAGGTAAAGTGCACGTTACATTAAATTGTCAAGTATTTTTAGAGTTTAATTGTCAATTATTAATTAGTATTTATGAGATCTTAATGGTTACAATTTTAAATGTAATTAATAGGTTAAAACCCAAAAAATATTTAAAATTGCCATTTATGGTCGTGTGGAACGAATCAAGTGATTTTTAGTGCATTCTTATGGGGAAAACTGTTTTGGTGTACGAGAATTTCGGGTTATGAGCTCGCTCTTGGAACGAATTAAACTCGTAAACCGAGGTATTACTGTAGTTGTATATTTAGAATCGAGATCTCTATTTTAACCCAAACACACACACACACACACACACACACACCTCCCACCCCAAAAAAACAAAACAAAAAAAATTTTGATTCTCAATTTATCCAGAATCATGCAGTTCTAATGGAAACTATTACTTACTACTATAGTAATCCACATAAGAAATGGAGACTCACACAGATCTAGAATGAAATGAGGGTGTGTATCGTAGATTTTAAATTTTCAGGTGAGCTGTCCCTTTAAGAAGCAGCTGAGGAAAATAAGGTGATGATGAATAAAGAAATTAGCAAAAGTGGAACAGGGCAGCAGCCATTAATGGGGCAAAGATTTGACCCAGAAAACAGAGATACATATGTACGTGCAGTGTACGAAACTCTCAGCTGTGATGCCGAGGTGTTTTGGGTGGTTGCCAGGGCTTGCTGTGTTCGGAGTGGATTTCAGTGGACTACTGTGCGGTTGCTTGGATGCTCTGCATAGGGTGTTGTGGGTGGTTTCTTACTGGCCTAAGTCAAAAGATTTCACCCTCAAGCCTCTTTCTGGTCTCTAAATATAGATCCGGTTCTTCATTCAGTCTAAGCGGTTTTGTTAGAATTTGGTAGATTCCTTTTCGTAATACAAATTATGTGAGATGAGTTACATGCCATGGCTAGTGCTTTGGGTTAGTGGTTTGGTCAAATCCCCAACCATAAGTATTATCAATATTTCTGTGTGAACTATAAATACATATTCAAATTCCTCCATAAATGGAGCACAGGGAAGCAAAAAAGCCAAGTGTGTGTAAGTGATACTGTGAGTCTCAGCGTGCACCGTTTTGTCATAATCTTCTGAAAAAATGCAAGAGTTTTGAAACAAATGTTTGAGGTGTGTGTTGTGTAATAACCTCGGGACCAAGTGTCAGAGCTTTGTGTGGTGCCGGCATGCTTGAGTCTGTACTGTAAGTACTGTAGTGTGTAGTGTGTGTAGGCTGTTACTGAAAGTGTTTCCAAGGAAACGCTGATGTACCTCTGCTCTGGGTGCGGAGAAAAGGTCTGCTTTGGGCTTTACGGTTTTTCTAGTAAGAGAGAGAGAGAGAGAGAAAAGAACTTCAGATGAACAACATAAGTGATTTCCATCACATTTTCAAAGAGAATATCAGAAGTCAAAGGGAAAGTCTGACAAATATTAATGCTCTGTAATAGACTTTGGGAAATATCAACTTTGTCTCAAATGGTTCTCCTAAAACTTCTTAGCTCTTGTAAACCCCTCCAAAGGGGTCCTACTCGACACCCTTGAGTGGGATTCAAGTCAGGATGGAAGACAGGTGTGCTAAAATGTACATTTATGCATTTGGAAGACGCTTTTATCCAAAGTGACTTGCGTTGCATTCAAGAAACACATTGACACTCAGTTCTAATCAGTTCTTGCTTTCCCTGGGAATCGAACCCATGACCTTGATGTTGCAAGCTACAGGAAAGCAGTCTCTTGCATCAGTCATTGGCTTCTGTTACACGGAGATAATTTGGTCTTAGAATATGAGAAATCTTTGAGACTTTTGATTTGTATCTTGTTAAATCACATAGTTTTAGACATTATTGAGATCTGAAACAATAGACATGTAGATGACTCAAGCAAAAGTGTCCATTTGCTAATGAGAAACAAATGAGAACAAAACGAAAATAAATGAGAAATAACATACATTTCCTTTGTGGTTTTGTTTCCCTGTGTAAAAAGCTGACTGACAAAGCCATAGAACTTTTCTCTTGAATAATGGCAGTCAGAAAGTTAGCAGAAAAGCAGTAACTTGTAAAGTAAGCAGTGAAGTGCTGGAAGGAGAAATGAGGGATTGTGGGAAGGCTCCTACACTCTGCGTGTGGGGGGCCGAAGGCGGCGCAGGGCCCGGGGGACTTGTTGGCTGTCCAACTCGGTCTGGTAGAAAAACATCCGTATCAGATCATCCAAAAGTACCCAGGTAGGCAGGCAAAGCAACCTCTAAAGAAGAGAGAGAGTTATACGACATGTATAGTAGGATAGTTTTCCGTGGAAATGAAATGAGTCATGATGAATGTCACTTTTAAATCCAGTAATGCATGTCAAAAACAACACTGTGCTGGGAATTTCCATGACTTTCAGAATAAGAACAAATGACGTAATCATGTATGTCTACGCCATATATATGTATATACACACAAATTGAATTAGTGAGAGTGAAAAAGAGTATTTAGTCTAGAGGGTCAAATTTTCCCTAAAGTCGAAGAAATACCCTTAAGTTAACTCAGAACTGACAAGCTGATAGATGTGATTAGGATGTGCAAAAAAGAGAAGTAATGAAAAAGGGAACAGTCAACTCCCCCCCTCTCGCCCGGTAATTCAACAGTTCTATTCGCATTGCAAAGATTACAACCACCGAATTACCAAACACAACTCCCACCAACACAACATGACCAGGACACAATCGAAATCATTTACGAAATTTCAAGACTGACTCACCTTCATGTAATTGTTGAGCTCTGGGATTCTGCTCTCTGCAATCTCCTTTTTGTTCCCCATAAACACCTTACCTGAAGCAAGAAGAAATAAGTATTTATTTCTCAACACAAATTAACTTGCAAACGAAACAATCAAAAGCTAGCCGAAGGGTGCTTCTGAATCTCTTAACTGCTAACGCTAATTAGCGCTTAGCGTAATGTGTGCCCAAATATTGCGCTAAATTACTTTCTCATTTCTATTTTTGATTTCACCCAGTGGAAATGCTTATAATGTGCGTGTTGGACAATGATGAGAGGTCTGTCAGCACCAGTGGGTCGTTCTCAAACGCACTTTATGGGTTCTGATTGAGACGGGGAAGAATGAAAGGGGATCCATTCATACAAGCTGGTTTGAATCAAATTTTAATACCATTTTAATGGCTATGCAATAATTCCCTTTCATCTTAAATAAATCTCCTTTTAATTCTCACTGCTGTCTCTCAAGCTGTCTGTCTTTTCTAATACACGTCTTTATTATAAATCCACGTTAAATAAGCATCAATCTGAGCGCTATGAGCAAAGCAAGGACACGTCCCTTTATACCGCAACAGAGCAGACATTGCTAATATCCTCATTTAAACTTGCCAGTTATCTTTACATTGCGTAATACTGCGTAATCATATTACTCGCTGACTCGAGCGACCAATTGTAATGAAGACAGTAACATCCAGGGCTAATTCGTAGTATAATTGGGCTTGATTAACATGTCTCCACTGGGTTCAGGTTTAGCTGGTAAGGAGCTTTGAAGAAGCTTCGGTGGAAAGTCACGGACAGACAGTCTTTATGTGACCTTAATGAAACAGGGGGTAGTGTGCCAAAGAATGACCTCTCCTTCCTGCTCAATTCAATTAAACACATATTTATTTGGTCAAAGAGAGGCAGGGAAAAAGGAGTTGAGACAAAGAGAGAGACAGGGAGAGGGCTGAGACATGAGGCTTTGATTAAAAAGGGATTAAAGATATTCGAGACTAGAGTGAGAGTATCTACAAGAGTAGATAGCACTACAATGATGACGCAGATGACGTTACTGCTTCTATGGGGTTGGTGTTGAATCAAGTTGAATCTAGGTTCTATCAATTCCCAAGTGGTTTCAGATATTTGTGAGCTTTTAAACAAATTCAAACAAGTGTGAAAACTTCTGTTTTTCTTGGGTGAGGATAGATAAAGCGGAAGGAGATGAGGACAGTGGTGTCAGTGTCAGACAAAAAGGATGCTACCCGTCTCATTTTTCTAAGAATGCAATGCTATCCCTTTCTTCTGTCTCTGATGTTCCCCTTCCTAATTTTAGGAGTTCTAGTTAATGTCAGGGTTCTGCCACATTCTGTCTGGCAATTGTCTCTGTCTCTGGTTTGAGCTCTAACGTAATGTCTAGTGTTTTGTGTGTGTGTGTGTGTGTGTGCGTGCGTGCGTGCGTGCGTGCGTGCGTGCGTGTGTGTGTGTGCGTGCGCGCGTGTTCTTGTCTGTTTAATGTCTGGACTGCGGGTTATGGTGTCTGGTCCCGATACTTTGCTCTGGTTCAGTTTCGGTTTTGTTTCGGGATTCGGACATTCGTAGCTTGTGTGTTCGTCCTTGTCGTGAGCGCGCGAGACGAGTGGTTGCTCGAGTAGGTTATGTATGTCCACCCGCACCGTCCTCTCGTGTCTGTGTGCAGTGTTGTAAGCACGTGGTTCATGTTTATATCGGACGCTTGCTTTCATGTTGTGTTTTCGTGTCGCGCGCAGTTTGGTTGTCACCAGCTGCACTCGGTCTTTGTTTAATGTGAACACGCAGCGATGCGCGTTCGCATAGGCTGCGTGTTCGTGTCTTGTCAGTGAGAACCCCACCCTCCTTGTTCTCCTGGTTAACTTTGATTTGTCCCAGCTGTTCCTTATCATTACCCTCATCATGCTCCCTATTTAATCCCTCTGTGTTTGCTGTCTTCTGATGTTTTGTCGTTGTTTAATGGTTGTGTTGCTCCTTGTCCGTCTTGTCTCCAGTCGAGTTTTTCCATGTCAAGTTTTGTTACTCTAGTCATGTTTTTCCCCCTCTGGGTTGTTTTTGTTGAGTTTTGTTTGATTTCTGTTCTAATAAAATCCCCATCATCTTGCACTATTGAGTCCTCGCCTCATCCCCTTCCACACAACCTGACAGTTAATCAGTAACATTTCAAGTACTCAAAGGATAAAGTCCACCTAAGTAGTGAACTTTGACTCTGAAGCATTTAAGATAATTAGGATAATTGGCATCTGATTACAATGGGGTGTGGGGCAGTGAACGGTGTGTAATGTTTATCTCTAACAGCAACCACAAGGAGTTTTTAGATCTGTTTTCCAACCCTACAAGTGATTCCTTCTAGCCCAGGGGTTTCCAGTCCTGGTCCAAAACAGCCAACAATCCTGCAGAGTTTAGCTCCAACTTGCTCCTTGCCAAGTAGATTATATTAATCTTGATGACCTTGATTTAGGTTTGTTTAATTGAGATTGAAGCTAAACTCTGCATGAAGAAGTTACAGCTTTAAAAAAAATTGATCTCTCAGGAGTTAGTTGTCTCTTCTGCTTTCCTCTTGTCTGAACCTGTGCCTCCCAACCATGTCGACAGTAATTCAAAGTTGAACGTCGAGTTGTGGGACTTGGGTCAAATTGTCCGAGAGATGACATCAGTTTGGTGACATTCCTGATTCATGACCATTGCATCCTTGAGCAAGTCACTTGACCTAAGGTTGTTCAAGGATGTGCATGTCCAATCCAGATCCAGGGCCATGTCTCTACATATGTTTTAGCACCAACCGTAAGCAAACACACCTGAACCTGTAAATCAAGGTCTTCGGGACAAATATAGAGTAGAATGGTAGAATTCTAGGAGCAAGACTGGACACCCCTTCTTAATGTCGACTGGCACTGTAATAAATTAATGGTGTTTCTCTACAATGAAACAATAAAGGTGTCATATGAAGTTATTTTTAGAGTTTTTTTTTTCTTTTTCTTTGCTGTGTGAGTCATGGTCATGGGTTCATGGGTTCGATTCCCATGGAAAGCAAGAACTGAACTGAACTGAACTGTTTGTGTATGTATAAGATCTGCAAAGTTATAAAGTAACTTATAATTCCTCAAGGGAACGTTGATCCAGGGCTGCGTAAAACACCTAGATTGAAGTTTACATATTACTTTTCTACATATTAGAAAAGTTTTTATTAGAAAAATTTTCATATTAGAAAATTTTTCTACATATTCTACATAACATATTACATATTAGATTCTACATATTACTTCCTCAAACATTTACATCGCAGTGTAAAATATTAGCCAAAAAAGCCATACGCAAAGAAAGAAGAATAGGCTTCGCTGAATTATAGTGTTGTCATAATGTGGCGGAAACAATGTGTTTGGATGCGACAGAAAAACCCCTTGGTTACGATTTATTTATAAAGCTGTTTCCTGATAAGTACAACTCAAACGTTTGCTAGTGCTCAGTGCATTTTACAGAAGGCAGCTTCCTCAAATCATGCTTGCAATGTTGCATTTTCTGCATTTTCAGAATCTGGCTTGAACTGATATGGTAAAACCGATTACATAATTAACTGTGTTTACAATTCCTTAAATACTTGGAACCTGACACTTGTGATTATGATAAGGAGCGTTATATTTCCGACTCAAGCTCGAGGTGTTCGGCCAATGACAATGCACTGAGCCTGCTGACCAATCAGATCACTCTGAGCTCTTCAGAAGGCGGGGCTTTGAGAAAACGGCATGTAGAGGAGCTGCAACATGTACCGTATATGAACAATAATGTGTAACCTATTCTATTACCCCCATTTAACTTTTAAAATAGCATCATATGACCCCTTTAAGCAAGTGCCTTAATTGACTTTGGATATATGCGCAATACAAATCTGTTCGGTTCAGTTCTTTACACACTCCGCACATGTGGAATGAACTTCGATTGTTACATCCTGAGCTTTTCAGGAGTTCAATTCCCTCATAGAAAGTGTCTGTGAGTCTGAATGGGACTAAGCACTTACAGTAGAGAATTGACAACCGTATTTAGCTTCAGAGTGTGTGGCCTGTGTTACTGAATCTAGATTTCCCCAGATCTCTAGCATACGGTTATTTGGTAGAGGCTGTGCAGCCGCTTGGTCACAGACCTGGCAGGACGGGGAGCTGGCAGGTGTAGTATCCCGGCTGGGATTCAGCTGAGTACTTGAGCTCCAAACTCTGGTGCAGCGTGAAGAACTGCCGATACCTCCGGTAGATCAGGTACTTACTGTTGCCTTTGGTCTTCACCTCAATCACAAACAGCTGCAAGAAGGTGATAAAGAACAAACGAGTCAACGACTAGGCATGTAGTAGTGGGATAAGTCTGAAATAAAAGCATTGAGATGCGACACAATAGCAAAAGACATCAGCCTGACAAATGGAAACAATTAAAAATAATAAGGATTCCAGACTCTATCCCCTCGGGACAAAATTTAAGATTGCTTTTTTATAGATATCTGTAAACAACTGTTCCTTTATGAGTGTGTGCTGTTGGTTAAACATAAGCACAGTAATAGGCAGGTTATGAGGCAGAGGAATTATAGAAGACTAGAAGAAAGATCAAATGCAGGTTTCGGGGACTCACAAAGTAAACAATGAAGCCTTTCTTCTCCTCAATATCAGCAATGGTTGCTGTGACTGGGATGTTGTCTGGAAGCTGGTCGTAATCACTGTAGGGAACACATGTTACAAACATTTTGATTACCGTCAAAAATAAGTTATTGTGTCTTAAAATCAATGGTACGGTAATGCATTTACAATTAAGTAATCTGTTCCAGCCTTAAAAGCAGATTTGTTTGGATACACATACTGTGCGACTTGAGACACTTTATTTTTATTACTATTAAGCCAAATTTTTTATGTTTTAAGCTGTCTGAATATACTTTTTGAGATGGGAACACTTTACTGGGTGTATAAATCTGAATAATAACTTTTATCTGAATAAATAAATTGTGCCTCAAATGAACTTATCTTAAAAACATTCATTTGTCCCACTTTGGAGTTAAGTCTAATTTGTTTAGTACTGTACATTGTATAATAAGACATAAGGAGGACAATAATACATGATTAGATATCCTGAAGTTGTAGTATATTTTAGGAAAACTTTTAAAAGTTGACTTCTTCATGCTTGGAATACACTTCATTACTTACACATACATTACTTTCAGAAATAATAACAACACTAATAGTAATACTACTACAAATAATACAAGCATAAAGAATTATTAATGTACTTGTAACACATAAAGTGGACTATAATATCACTAATCAAGCATGTCTTAAATTAATGTACTTACATGTATACTTAAATTACACCATGTATACTTAAAGTTGTTCCAATGTATCACATAAAGTACACTAAATACACTTAAAGTTATGCTTCACTACAATTTAATTACTACTAAGATATACTTAGTACAAAATTAATTGTAACACACTTAACTTTCCTGTTGCTCAATCAGTTTATGTTCATCAGTTAAGGTTTGCAACGTCAAAGTCATGGGTTCGATTCCCAGGGAAAACAAGAACTGATTAGAATTTAGATGTGTTTCTTGAATGCAATTCACTTTGGATAAAAGCGTCTGCCAAATGCATAAATGTAAATTAACTTTGTATTCTGACAATTAGTTTGGTTTCAAGTGCACTTAGCTGATATATTTAGTGTACTACACTATCTGTTCCAGTACTGTAGTAGATATAATAGACGTATAATAGATAGTAGACAATAGCTAGACCACAGGATGGTATTTTAAAGTTGCGCTAGAAGTGAAACTGAATGGTACACAAAAACTACGCCATGAATGTGACTCTTCTTTGCTTTCATGAATGTTCATGAGTAAATAGTAATAAATCAGGTGTGATTCCCTCACCTTTCATCTCGCAGCTGTTGAGGAAGAGACATGCTGGAGCTCTTCAAACCCTCAGACACACACACACACACACACAGAGAGAGAGAGAGAGAGACTGCTCTGTAAAGTGGAAGTGAAGCTGCTGCTGGTTTACTGGGGCGGGATTACAGTTGCACACCGAGCAAAAGGGAACTGAAAGTCTTTAGTGTGAGGCTTCAGAAACTGAGCTCAGTGTATGGAGAAGCGCTTGAGTGGAAACAAACTTTAAATGTGTTTTACATATGTGCAAGAGTCTTAAAAAATAATGCACACTTACCTGACAAGAGACTGAGAAGAAATGCATAATGATAACAAAAAGCCACACTAATTATCAGTAATTTTCAAGTGTGTTGATGATTAGTTAAGTTGAAATTTGCTATTTTGGAACAATTCATTTTGTACTAAGAATATTTTAGTGGTAATTAAGTGTATTTAGTGTATTTTTATGTGCTAAGTTGGAACAACTTCAAATATACTGCATATGCCTGTGTAGGGACTTTTTACATGCTTGATCAGTGATGTTATAGTGCACTTTAATTGTTTTACATTAATAATAAAGTACATTAATTTTTTTTTAGTAATAAGTGTCTTTGAAACACACCATAGGTGTATTATCATTATTATTATTATTATTATTATTATTATTATTATTTCTGAAAGAAATGTATGTTCAAGTACATTCTATGCATGAAGAAGTCAATATATACAAATATACAAAAACTTACGGATATCTATTAAAGTACTGTATAATGAAAGTTTCAATGGTCATTTTCAGCACTGTTACAAATATATCTTAAATATATATTTTAAGAAAAGTGCAAAGAAATACACTTTAAAAAATTAAACAGAACGTTTCCTTTAAGAATATTTTTCAAAGACGAATTTTTGGAAAATATACTGAAGTACAAATTATTTAAAGTGTGTTAAAAGTTGTATTGTGAAAACAGGTGAAATCGTGATGTTAATACACTTTTATATAATTAAAGATAGTACCATTTTTTATTAGTATATTTGCAGTTTACTATTGAAAAGGGGAATATATTTTAAATGCAAGAAAGTGCACTTATTTAGTATATATTATTAATAATTATATTAAAACCTTGAGTCATAATCGTGTAGTTGAATTTTTTTTTCTTTCACATGCCCACACGTGAATGTTTTTCGGTGTTAAAATACCATTATCACAATTAGTTAAAAGAATATATTGTTAAAATGCTATAAATGCATATTTGGGAAACCTGTTTGAAAACAAGTATTAATGTTGCATGTTTTAATCACTTTTGTAATTAAATTATTTTTGTAAAATTTAAAGGTTCACTTCTTTTAGTTCATGATAAAGAGCAGCAAGGGGATTTAAAATGGCATGAAGGTGAGGGGAATATTTATAAAAAAAATTTATTAACAGCAGAATGAAAGGCTTATGAAGGATTTAGATGCAGTGATAATGAGTGACCGCTAGGGGACAGCAAACAGAACCGACCACGACATATTTCTCATATGTTCTCTCGTCAAATATAATAGAATTCACATTTATATTACAGTTATTAATACATAACCTCCATATCTTTTAGATATAAACCAATTATTTTGTCCAGACTGTTCTGATGTGGAGCCTTACTGTGCGAAAACTGGACGCATTACTATCACTCTACAAATGTACTTCTATGGTTCCTTTAGCCTGGGAATGCCAGCAACGTCCTGGCAGTTTTAATCCAAGAGGGCGAACCTTACAACATGGCAATCTTATAAGTAAGACACGTAGGCGC
The DNA here is from genome assembly GCA_037043235.1 of Rhodeus uyekii. Taxonomy (NCBI): domain Eukaryota; kingdom Metazoa; phylum Chordata; class Actinopteri; order Cypriniformes; family Acheilognathidae; genus Rhodeus; species Rhodeus uyekii. Next base: position 434,977 of record JAWRVZ010000128.1, on the reverse strand, counting down.
TACGCTAAGTTCAAGGTCATGGCAGCTGTGATATTTTGTTTTTTCCTTTCAGCTCCAGGGATCGTGTGCGTAAGTGCGTCAGTGTGTCTCTGTGTGTGGTGTTTCACATTGCCACTTCAGCAAGAAATAGCAATTTTGTCACCGTCTCAATTCAAGGCCATTCTCTGCAAACTAAACCTACATGTTACACACATGCCTGTGTTTACAGCTCACGCACATGTGTGGAGAATGAGAGGAGGATAGTGTAAAGATTTGACTGACTCAGGGATTGTTTTCCACTTCCAGACTGTGTTATGTCCTTGTATTAATGTCAGAGGACACGTTGCCTACCCGGATATCGCAGGTGCGTCTGCAAGAAGTCTGTTAAAGAGCTGGAAAGCGTCTGAGAAACGTCTTTAAGATGTCAGTTTTACATCCATTCTGAATCATAAACATCTAAATGTTTAGTTAACGTCTGACAGGGAACGTCCTAGAGACGTATTGCAAACTTTCTAAAAAATGCATATTAAAATAGACATCTAGTCTCTGGTAGCACACATACATCTCAGAGACGTCTGTTTGATGTGCGTTTACATCTGGAAAACGTATTTTTGGAGAGTTTGATCTTCTGCGACTCGTCTCTTGGATGTTTCCTGTCAGGCGTTAAACAGACATTTAAAAAATGTCTTTAAGATGTTTATGATTCAGAATGGATGTAAAAATGACGTCTTAAAAACGTTTCTCAGATGTTTGTACACAGCAGATGCTTTCCAGCTCTTTATCAGATGTCTTGCAGATGTATGTGTGTCTTGGTTTGTACATGTGCATCTTTTTTATTTTGATTTTTATTTGTATTAAACTCTTTACGTGGGCTATTGTATGTATGCTGAATTATGTTTTTGTGAAACATGCGCTGAGTGTGACGTCATATTGTGACCATTGCACTTCAACAAATTTGCGTACTCTTTTCACTGAAACTCTTCACTTATTGTGGTCGTGCAATTATACTTTTCAGCTTTGGAGAAATTTTTCAATGAATCTAAAAGGTTTTTTTGGGGGATATTTCTGCAGTGGATCCAAACACCTGCTTTATAATAAACCTAATTCTCGTTCTATGTTAATATTTCCTATTTTTGCAGTATACTTTCAAACATTATTTACTTACGATCTCTCTCGCTTACCAAAAACCCTCTCAGAACATGTACAATTTCCATGGCCTCCAAACCTTTACTGTATTTAATGTGTAATTATTATTAATTTATTTAATGTCCTTTACATTTTACATTTATGACCAGAGTGTTACATTTATGACCTTGGCGTTGCAAGCACAACACTCTACTGTTAGAGCTACAGGAAAGCTTTGTCCACTTTTGTTGGTAATGGTGGCTTATGTTAATTTTATTCCATCAATTGACATTGTTTTTAGTTATTGTGTAATAATTTTGTTCTACCACAGCGTAAAGTAAATGTTTAAATAAAGTGCACACACAAAAAAATAATTTGTTAATTAATTAATTTAATATAAACACAAGTAGCTCAACTCCTGACCGCATATTCACCTTCAAGATGGAAGGTAGGCAGTTTTTTTGCATTCATTTTTTAATCATTATTTATTGTCGCTGTGCAGCTCTTGCCAGGCGACCTTGAAAGAACAAAATCAAGGACACGGACCGACGCGCCACCATTTTGTTTCTCAGCCGACCGTCCCAGCAAATTACAAATGGTGGCTAATGTACAATAAATGCAACATAACCTCACAAACAAATGCCACAACCTATTAAAACATTTCTTTTATATTAGTATAAAATTCTTTTTCATATGATTTTATAAATTCTTTTTATTTTTTTTAATTTTTTTTTACTGCATTAAGTGTTTCTGACCCTCTTACCCCAAACCAGTGGGTTCACGACTGTATCCATCTTCCTTGTTTCAAAACAAAAGTGTGTTAAAAAAGTAAAGAAAATTACTTCATTGGCCAACGAAGAAAACAAACCCTGTGATGTCACGCGCTGACGTATTTCAAGATGGCGGCTTCCTTGCCTCAAAAGCTATAACATAACATCATAAATGGTTTATTTAATATGGTTACATTAATCGTGTTTGTTATGTAAGAAGAAAAGCTGGTTCAAGCTTACAGGTTTCGACCTTCGGCCTGGAATTTCTAACGTTTGATTAGATTCTTTGCTTCCTGGATATCAAGAACACATCCGGGTACTTTCACTCGTCCGCTGTACTTGAGTTTTTGAGTTATTTATTAGTGCAATCTTGTCCATCTTGCACGTTTATACAGTAGAACCCCGACTTACGAAACGCTCTACGTATGAAAAGTTTGACGTACGATAAAAGATTTTGTTGTTTTTTCGCCCTAGTAACGACTAAATGAAATCTCGGCCGAGGTGACGATTTCTGAGTTGTTGTTTTTTATTTGCGCGCCACTGACCCGTAAACTCACACCAATCGTCCCGCTCTCCCATTGGCTGTCTCCCAGCTCGGACGCTAGCTTTCGCTGCAGCATCCTGCTCTCCTATTGGTCAGCATTGCTCCCACCAGCCTCTGTGTAGTGGCGTTCCTCTCCCATTTCGTCTGTGCTACGCTAACGCTAAAGTTTGTCCACGCTTTCGCATACAAATTTTGTTTTCATCGTGCTGCATCGCCATTATTTTGTGCCCAGTTAACATAAACTTTTTTCTAATCACTAGCCATGGATGTGAAGATTGTTGCTGAAGTGAAAGGGAAGAAGCGGTAGAAGAAGCGGAGATAACTGAGAAGTATGAAGCTGGGATGCACTTGTCCGCCATAGCGAAAGAATATGGCCGTAACCCTTCAACCATAGGGACCATACTGAACAAGTATAGCTTTATTATAAAATTAAATTTGGGCTTGGAACTGATAAAAGTAAATGTAAAAGCCTGACCGACTTACGAAAAGATCAACTTACGAAGCCAACCTCAGAACGGATTATTTTCATAAGTCGGGGTTCTACTGTATTGAAAATCAATGGAAAATCAGAGCAGTGAAATGTAAAACAGCATTCTGTGTGGAAAATTGAGGATGAACATGTTTATTGGTCAGAATTGGCCAATCTCCATGTTCATCCTCCCTTTTCTGGCCTCTCATCGCTCCTGATTTATTAGCAGAAGAACAGTCCATTTGCGGATCTGTTTTCTTTCTATTTCAGTCGCTATGTCTTTCTTTCAGTCTTCGTTTTTCTCTTCCACGGCCAACGCTGTGTGCGAGTAATGCTGAGGCAGGGTAATGTAATAGGGCTGGTAGACATAGTGAAACACCCTTGCATGGTGAGAGAACAGAGGGTCAAACAGTACAGAGAAAGAGAGAGAGAGTGTGACAGAGAGAGACCCTGGATTAGTCATGTGGGTTCAAGCTACAATATTTCGATTTCTGACAGATGGGAAGTGCTGAGTTAAAAGGGAATCCCTGAGAGCAAGGCAGATTTTTGACTCGCTGGGGCTCCTGTCAGTATTAAATATGTCCAATCTCAAATAAAGCCCAATAATCAAACACATAAATACATGCAAACTGTATGCAAAAGACTGAAAATCACTGGCATATGTGTGTGTTTAAGTATTTCCTATTCGTTAGCTGAGATGACAGGTTGAGTGCCGCTTTCCGAGGTGCCAAAGAGAAACTGTTGAGAGTTGACAAGCACACACAGTCATTCACATTAATCTCAATATGACAGGCTGCGCTGTGACTAACTCTGTAAAAGTCACAATACATAAAATACAGATAAACAACTGAACTCGTGCTCGTACATATCACACTAACACAGAGCCTCAGTTTATCATGCCGTCCGCAGCCGTCTGACTCTGTCATAGAGGGTTGAGATGGTTTGGCCCCGTCGCCTTGACTGCCACCAACATTTAGTCCCACTGGTTAAAGTGCAAGTACATACTAAACAACCTTGAGAAGAACTGTGTCCAATACGTTTACGTCCGGTTTCACAGACAAGGCTTAAACTAATCTCAGACTAAAATGCATGTTTGAGTTGTTTTAACTGAAAGTAACCTTCACTGATTCATTTTAAAATACGCCAGTGCTGTTGTTTTGTCTCAAGATGCACACTGTTGATGTTTTATTCTAATGCATGTTTATAAAATCTACTTTAATCTCTTAATCCTGGCTTAATCTAAGCCCTGTCTGTGGAACCAGACCTTAGTCCCACTGGTTAAAGTGCAAGTACATACTAAACAACCTTGTATGGAAGCCCATTTCCGCCACATAAGAAAAAAATTGCACATGAAAACTCAAAATTATGACAAACTAAATCGAAATTATGACTTTCTGTCTTTGATCCAAACGACACGGGATGAACTGTGAACATAATAAGGAATACTTTAATCGTGGTTTTACTAATAATGAAATTCTTGCATTATTAGTGGAACAATATAGCGCTGAGCAAATGCACTCTTGAAACGATTTTGAGCAAGAACAAGCTTTGGCGCAGAAAGAACAAAACGGACGTTGTTGCGGTGGCAGCTTTCATTAAACAACAACTTTAAACCTCTGACCAACGTCATGGTTATAGATGGATGCACAAAGTTAGGAGCACGGCTATGATACACACCTCCTCAGTCTCAAATCAACCCCTTCCCCAACTAATAGTCACAACAGAACTCGCACTGTTTCCCTATCAGTTTCAATACCATTTTTTGGTGCATCCATCTATAACCATCACACTGGCCAGAGGTTTGAAGTTAATTAATAATTTCAACTTAAGTATGTCATAATTTTGATTTAAGTAAATCATAATTTCGATTTAAGTAAATCATAATTTCGACTTAAGTATGTCATAATTTCGACTTAAGTCATAATTTTGACTTAAGTCATAATTTCGATTTAAGTAAGTCATAATTTCGATTTAAGTAAGTCATAATTTAAATTTAAGTAAGTCATAATTTCGACTTAAGTCATAATTTCGATTTAAGTAAGTCATAATTTCGATTTAAGTAAGTTATAATTTTGATTTAAGTAAGTCATAATTTCGATTTAAGTAAGTCATAATTTCGACTTAAGTCATAATTTCGATTTAAGTAAATCATAATTTCGATTTAAGGAAGTCATAATTTCGACTTAAGTCATATTTTCGATTTAAGTAAGTCATAATTTCGACTTAAGTATGTCATAATTTCGACTTAAGTCATAATTTCGACTTAAGTAAATCATAATTTCGATTTAAGTAAGTCATAATTTCGATTTAAGTAAGTCATAATTTCGATTTAAGTAAGTCATAATTTAAATTTAAGTAAGTCATAATTTCGACTTAAGTCATAATTTCGATTTAAGTAAGTCATAATTTCGAGTTTTCATGCACAATTTTTTTTTCTTATGTGGCAGAAATAGGCTTCCATAACCTTGAGAAGAACTGTGTCCAATACATTTACATCTGGTTTCACAGACAAGGCTTAAGATAATCTCAAACTAAAATGCATGTTTGAGTTGTTTTAACTGAAAGCAACTTTCACTGATTCATCTTAAAATATGCCAGTACTGTTGTTTTGTCTCATGATGCACACCATGATGAGTGATGTTTTATTCTAATGCATGTTTAAAAAAGTTTTAATCCTGACTTAATCTAAGCCCTGTCTGTGGAACCAGGCCTTAGTCCCTCTGGTTACAGAGCAAGTACATACTAAATAACCTTGAGAGCACTGTGAGGCTGGTCATTCATCTGCCAAGAGAAAAAGAAGCCAATGAAGGAATATTAGAATAGCTATAGAAAATTTATGGGACGAGGGACATCTGAAACCCAGCTGTTTTTACATAGATACTCTTATTAATGCAGTGTCACATTATGGGGGGCTATGTATACTCACCGTGCATTGGTGTTATGTGTAAACATATGTAAAGAGGTTCTCTCTGTCTTTCATCAGGCGTCTTGGGTATGCGTTAAGTATGAGTGAAACCCATCCCGGGTCTTTTTTTCGGTGGGGGTTCACGGCTCAATCACCATCAATCTCAGGCAAAGGTATTTCAACACCAGGACTTACATAGTGACGACAAGCGCCTGGAAACATGATTAACGGCATGTTCCACTCCCAAAATCTGAATTCATAACTCCCTACGTGAAAAAAAAATAATTACATTGAAAGTCCTACAGCTTTCTGAGGACAAAAAGAGTCTCTTGGCTGATGGCAATTCCAAAATTTCAAGATTTTCTTTCATACCACAAAGAAAGCTGACCAATCAAATGGAAGTTCTTTTAGCATGAGTAAATTTTTGCCTCAAATCAAATATTGTAATAAATTTCATTTCAGAGATGGGTTGTGTTTCTCAAAAGCCTTGTGAGTTGATCCCAGAGACCAATGGCGACAGCGGTTCTACAATCTGCTTAGGCTGACGACGCTTTTGAGAAACACAGTCCTGGTTGTTTTAGTTCAATGTCCAGTAGTGTTGATGGAAATATTTTCTGAAATGCTTTTTACAAAAATAGACCCAAGTTTGCTGGATAAGTGGGCGCTCGCTATTGAGATCCATTGGAATCAATTGTGGGTGGGTTTGAATCTACTTTGAAGAAAACCGAGTCTCCTGTGACTTTTAGAGTTGCTGTACACGAGGAGCTTTTCTAATCAGTCACCCATTTCCATTTCAGTCAGGATGCAAGCAGTTGACAGTTCACTGTAGGGTTTAGAGCAGAGCTTTATAAGCTGAAGACAGAGAAGTGGGCAGTGATTTACTGACAGGACACAAGAAGTCAAATGAGACCCGATTATTAATAGTAGCATTTGATTCGTTAGTGCCACCAAGAAAGTGATCTCTCTCTCTCTTGCACACACACATACAATCCTTCATTCTCCTGCGTGTTGCATTATGACCCAGTCTATCCTGAAATAGACATGGGGTAAGCCAGAGTATATAAGACACCCGGTGGACCCCCATCTCTCACCTTTGGCTCTTTCTCTCTCTCCAAGTCTCTCCTCCCACCAGCTTTCCATTCACACAGGTAAGGATAGTTTAGGAACATTGTTTTCTTGGATACCTAACATAGAGTAAGACTAAATAATTTAGTCTTGAAATAATCGAATTTTGATTCTAGACTATTATCTTGGGAAACCCAAGCATATTTTAGGAGGAGAAACAGCAAACTTTGAAATTTGATCAACATTCATTCCTGTCAAGGAGGAACATTTAATTTTTCGCTTGTTTTTTTTTTGATAAACTGGCTTACCATTAAATCAAGAGCAACCGCTGTAAAATTTGAAGATACTTGAGGGACTATTAGGGATTCCTCAGATTTTGCAAGAACTTTTGTAGGTTCCTCCAAGAAGTGACATTCGTATAAAGGTGTCTAGAGGTTCTCCAGTGGTTTCCTCTGGTGTGACCCCAAATGGTGCCTCGGTTTTCTTTATTTCTACACTGTATTTTGCGCTTGTGTTTGGAAACCACTGGTTATTCGTCAAGTTATTTGTCAAAAACCTCACAATCTTTCTCGAAACTCATTTTGCATCAGAACGTTCTGCATGATTTATATCTTTGTCGAGGTGGCAGCTGCATAAATAGTTATGCATAGACCCTGTAAACACCTGTTGTGCGGGGAAGAATCGTTAAGAAAACACCGTCTCATCTGTCACGCCATATATTTTTACATTGTTTGTTGTGCTAGCGTTCGCTATAGCGATTTCCCTTAGCATTCTGTCATTTTTTTGTATCTTTAGCGCTGGAGTTTTGGGATGAATGTTTTGTAATTTGCTTGTAAAGTGTAAAGTTTACACTTTTGAAGTGGAAAGCATGGTTCAACATCTGGTTTTAGATCTGAGCTCTGATTGGTTGCCGCAGCTGTAAAGCGTTAGATCAGGTTGAGCGATCTCTCTTACAAGGAAGACACCTCAAATGTCACCTCACTTTATACTTTGTGATCTCACTCCCTCACACACATATATAGTTCAAACTACAGAAGGATAGGGTTTCTCAAGAGAGCAAACACATTCTTCTCCGAAGGCCTTTCCGCCCAACCCAACACACTTGGATGAAACATACCTCAACTTAAATAGACAAACATACAAACACATACACAGCTGTCATGCCTTATGCATGCCACCTTTGCAGCGTGTGAATGCTGTAAAGTTATTTACGGGCGTCAGGAACTCTTGCAATCGCCAAGATGGGAGCAATCGAATCTGTTCTCTTGGCAGCGGATCTCATTGTTGGTTAGTGTTCCTTACAGCAGTTGCCTGAACTTGGACACTAATGGATCTAATAGTAAGATGATACAGCAGGAGGATTTTGTTCAACATCAGTATATTTGGACAGTAGCTGCCATTTGAGTTTTGGCACGTCAAACTGCATCAACACACGAAACTCGTAGAGAACGACAAAAATGAGATGTACAGCAGAAATACATTGTTAAATATTCATAGTGATAGAAAACCTGCATGTAGTTGGTAAATTCATAGAGAAAGGTGTGACTTAACTAAACAGAGACAGCACATTAAAATTAGCACAATTCCTGCCAGTAAAAATAAACAACCTACTTCCATTTCATAAGACCACAATTGCATAAGTGTATGTTGTACTGTATTTTACATGCAGAATGTACAGAAAAAACAGAATGTAATGTAGTAGAATTTTTTTTTTTGGCATTAAACTGTAAACAGAAAAAGACTAAATGATCAAAGCCTGCTGGGAAATCCTGTAGGGCTGCTTCACACACACATTTTGGCACCAATTCCGTTTATATCAGTAATTAGCAGCTAATATTCTCCTCTCTCTCTCTCTCTCTCTCTCTTCCCCTCTCTGGCTCCTCTAGCTGTCAAGATGGCCATGAAAAACCTTTTGAAAGATGAAGATATCAAGAAAGCCCTTGACCAATTCAAAGGTGAGTTTAGTTTAAAACTATTAACATTAATTTATAATAAGGTCTCGGCGAAGGTTGGGACAAATTGTCCTTCACATGTGACTGCAAACTGCCAAAATCCAATCAACTCCTGAGGATGAGTTTTTTTCCAGCCATTTTACTTCATACATCACATACATCACATACATCACAATAAGAAAAGAAAAGATTATCGCAATGTACATTTCATCCCAACTTTAATGTTAATTTCAACTTTTACATTATTGCAATTGGAAGTTTTAGTTGTAAATATTAATTTAATGAACCTGAGCTAATATGAACTAATAGTTAACAGTTGAATTAATATTATCAAAGACGAATAAATACTGTTACAAATGTAATGCTCATAGATACTGCTAGTTAATGCATTAGCGTTAACTAATGAGACCTTATTGTAAAGTGTCCCTATAATGTTCCAGGGATGGCATAGTCGATTACCACCGAAAAACTACAAAACAGAGGGACTGATTTAATTTAACAACAGCAAAAATTCATATTTGAATGCAATGGAAGTCCATGGAGTGAGACATTCTGGGTGGTTCAAAGCAGAAACATATTCATATTTTTATTAAAACACTTGAAATTCCCAGGGTGTGTTCACACTTAGCAGGTTTGGCTTGATTAAAACGAACCCTTGTGCGATTGCTCTGTTCATTTGAGTAAGTGTGAACGCTGCCATCCGAACACTGGTGCCTCCAAACTAACCAAAATCACGTCTCCTTGCAGCAGATCTTCATTTGTGCGTGTGATGGAGGGATTCCTGCTGCTTTTCGACTCATTTACATATTTTATCAGCTCTTCACGAGTTCTCAGCTGGTCAAAATACCATCTTATGTAGCAACAATACAATGAATGATATGTTCGACAAAAAAATAAAGCTGAGTTGTGGACATATGTTAGTAAGAGTTTTTCATTTATGTGGCATTTTCATAGTTCCACGCTAAGAGTGAGGTTTACCTGCACAACTGAGTGGACAAGGACTGAATGTTTTGTTTCTTCTTTTTTTTTGGTCCAGAGATACACACACTAACTCATCCTTTAAATGGGACTACTTTATTAGGAGGATAAAAATTGAGATTTACATGTGGCGGACGATTTTATCCAAAGCAACTTACATCGCATTCAATAAACACATTGACATTCTAATCAGTTTTTGCTTTCCCTGGGAATCGAACCCATAACCTTGGTGTTGCAAGCGCCACAATCTACTGGTTGAGCAACAGATGAAAGATTTTTGCGAGTGAACAAAGTTTCTTGGTGGAGCACAATGTTCTTGCAAGAGAATGTAAAAGCGTTGGTATTCTTGTGCATATCATGCAAAAGTTTTTAAACTTTTAAACTTTGCATCGACCGTTTTGTAAGTGCTTTCAGTTCTCTAGCCTCATGCCTACATGTACAGTATAATGTTTTAGTTTTGTGGCTATACGCTCCAAACAGTGTGTACTAAAACAATTATTTTGCTTTAAGACTTCCCCTGTAAGTGTCTTACCGGATGCATCTTTTTTGTTTGTTTTTACAAACTGAAGGACGAGTTAAAATAGTTCTCTGTGGTGGACAACACTACATATCAGTTAATGTCATCCGCTGAAGTGTGTTTCTTATGAACAGCTCTGGACACCTTCGACCACAAGAAGTTCTTTGAGACGGTGGGGCTGAAGGCTCTGTCTGCTGACAACGTGAAGTTGGTCTTCCAAGCTCTGGACGTGGACGCCAGCGGCTTCATTGAGGAGGAGGAGCTTAAGTGAGAGACATTTTACAAGCAGCTGTGTGTTTTTATGTGTGTGCCAACTCTCTCCCATCTGAAGAGCCATAAATTAGTTTTATTCTTGTGTCTTTTGGCCCGTCTTCAGAGCTGGTGTCTCATTATACCTTTATTACGGTCTCTGTTGGCCTCAAGGACACAGGGGGACCGAGAGTGATTCCCTCCCTCTCTCTCTCTCTCTCTCTCTCTCTCTCTCTCCCTCTCTCTCTCTCTATTCTATATATATATATATATATATATATGAATTTTATATGGTGGTGATATAGATATATCACTACTGGTAGCAGCCTTGAAAATTAAAAAAATTGAATAGTTTTGGATGGTTTTAACCTGTAATTCAGGTTTAAACCCCAGCAAAGACAAAACAAACTTTTTAACACCAAGAACAATAATGATAACTATATTAGTTTCCACATCGATCCACAATACCTGTCTGTTTATTATGAGTACGTGCTGCAGTTTTGTCGTCTGCCACTTTAAATGCTGGAGCTCATTAAAGCAGGGTGGATTCTGATTGGCTGTTAATGTTTTGTTTATTTTTTGTTAGAAAAAAATAATTCTGAAAGGGATTTCAACAATATTGTTATTTGTAATGTGGACTCCCTATTTTCACAGAATTATAACGATTATTAAAGCTTTATTGTTAAAGTTATTGTTATCTTTTATTGTCTTAACTCACACACTTCAAGAAATATTCAAACTCAGTCACGCAACTGTTGTGTTCATGCTGTGACCTGGGTTGCCAGATTGAGTTTGATCCCTTCTCTTGGACAGGTTTGTGCTGAAAGGTTTTTCTGCAGATGGTAGAGATCTTACCGATAAGGAGACCAAAGCATTCCTCGCTGCTGCCGACAAGGATGGAGACGGGAAAATTGGCATAGATGGTGAGAGAACAAGATTCTTAAAGGAACAGTACATTAAAAAATCTAAACTGTGTCATTATAAAACATTGAGCCACATACTTGATCTGAAAAATAAGAGATGTCAAGTGTCTAATGCACACTCACCTGCTATTTTCTTTCAGAATTTGAAGCTTTGGTGCACGAGTAAATCGACAACATTTGGCAACCCTTTAAACCACTTCTCTCCTGTGAATACCTACAGCCAATCACATAGTGTACGTCTCTACACATCCTCCCATGAGCCAGGAGCAGAACCGCCTCCTTTTACTGCATTTATTTATTTTCCTTTTCTTTTTTATATATACAATCTCTGTACATTTTAGCTAGCTAACGTCTCATAAAAAAACTGGAGATTCTTGTATTTCTTTGACCATCCAACTCTTCTGTTTTGGCACGTTTCTTTCTGTTTATGCCTCAAAATACTCCTTTCTTCTCCTTATCTTGTTCCATCTGTCATCCCTTTCCCATTTCGCTCCTCTTTTGTGATAGAGCCATTGAATACATGAAGAGAAGGATGAGATGAAATGAGAGGAACAAATATTTAAGAGCGATAAAATAAAGCCATGCGTTGAGAAAAAACACTGGGGTTTTCATTTATTTCATTGACTGCATAACATTCTACCTCCTAATCTTGAATTATTTGACAAAAAATTAACTGTCAATTTAATTAATTACATAAAATGCCTAAAAATTAACGAAATTGCGGCGACATCATTACAGAAATTACAATTAATTGCATCAAATTAACAACCCTAAAATGACAAAATTCACTAAATATTAATGCCCACCTTAACACAATCTAACGCAAAAGTACACACAATAAATACATGATTTCTTTGTAATAAATAAATAATTTTGCTGAACAACACAACACAGAAACCTTTTGTGAAATTAGTGCTAAATCTATATAAAAAAACGTATACAGGTTGTAATACCTATCAAATACACAACATTCAAAAGATGCACACGATAACAAATCTAGTGATCAGACTCAACACCATAAAGCACAACACAATCTAAAAGAATTATAATTTTAAAGGGATCATAAACTATTTCTATGATATAACTCCTTTAAATAGTTTAGGTAAATCCATTTATCTGAAAGAAAATGTAAATAATGCATTGAGAGAGTGACGCAACACAGCTGGATATAGCCATTCAAACTTAAATTAGTTTAAAAAGTGCTTTTAAATTCATCCGAAAAATCTCTTTTCATTCTAATATTAAAGTTGACTTAAATTGTATACTGTATTAGTACAGACTCTGAGCCAGTCAGAGTTCAGGAGATGTTTATGACTGTCAGTGAATCCGTGGAGCTGATCTGTCGTTGGTGACTGTGGGCCGGAGCTTCACGGTGGCAAAAGGATTTGATCCTCTAGAATAAAAGGAGGGAGGAGAAAAAAAGACAAAGGCGAATTAAGCACATTTGGCCACAAATGATCACAATGAACCGTGAGGAGAGAAAAAGGAAAATAGACCATTACTTAATTGCGTACTAAGCACATTTGCTCCAAAAAGAGCCAATTTTACAAAAACAATGCCTTTTTATTTAAACCAGTATTTTACTGAAATACTCTCCTATGTATGAATACGCAGGGCTTGACATTAACTTTTTTGCTCACCAGCCACTGTAACTAGTGGTTTTTCCATCAATATCATGGGGAAAACTACTATATAGATATTTTTAATATATTTGGCAGCAGGAATATTAGGCTGCTGCCACTTTAAGACCTGACAAACAGATCCATTATACTGTTAAACATGCGTTTTCTTTCTCAACGGATTGCATTCTCTTAAAGCATAACTGACTGTTTACGTGAACACTAACCATTTTTTTCTCATTATTTTGTGTGTATTTGACTGTATATAAGCGCAATAAGCAGCGAAAAATGTAAATCTCATTTAATTCTGAGAGGCGGCTTTATGTGCGCGGACTTTGTGTGCAGAATATCTGCAGAAATGAGTCAAATGATGTGCAATCCCATGCAGAAATTCAAGAGCAACAATATTCCTCCAGATTAAATGAAACGAGTGAGTGAGAGGAGGAGGGTTTGTGTGACACGCGATGGAGAGACGAAAGAGAGCGAGAGAGAACAGCTGGTATCCTGTGTCTTTTCTGCAGAAAAAATTTTATCGGTAGTGTTTCGGTATAGATATGTATCGAAAAAATCTATATTTTTGACAATACAGTAATCCCTCGTTTATCGCAGTTAGTGTGGACTGAAACCCCCCCCGCGATAGGTGAAAATCTGCGAAGTAGGATTGGCCCCCCTAGGAATTTCCGTATATGTGTGTGTAGGAACCAGAATGTTTAAAATATGTATATTTATACTTTAAATATATTTAATTATAAAACCTTAATATTATACATTTACTCTCTCTCCTACAATACGTATTATGATGATGATGAATATGATGATGATGGTGTTACTGCACTGGTATAATGAAGCCTTTAAATCAGTTCGGGAAGCACCTCATCGTCAGATATCGGCGCTGGATCGTCAACATTTGCTTCTGAGAGAGGCGAAGAGGCTCCCACTCCACCCGTGCTCTCATTGGTCGATCTCACGCCGGGAACCAATCAAGTGTCTTGTCTGAGTGCCGTGGGTGTGTACAAAGCCTCTGAGAGAGTTTCTCTCTTTGTCTGGCATCCTGGGAGACCGTTTCTCTCGCATCACGATGAAGCAACACTGCTTTCCTCAATACGGCTGGTGATATGGTTGTATTTTTGAATTTTTATCTTTCAATGAATATTTTTGAAAAATCTGCGATGCACTGAGGCCGCGAAACTTAAACCGAGAAGTGGTGAGGTATTACTGTAAACATTGGACTTAAAAGTCCAAATTTTAATTTTATATTTTTATGCCACTGATGAAATGTACACGCATTTGGAATATGTTAATGTCAAGCCCTGCATATATGCATGATATAAATGTGCATTACAAATTTTCTACCATTCTTCTGACGTAGAAATGTAAACGTGTTTAATACCTGGGAAAAAGAGGGTGTTCTGGAGGTTGTCCGTGAGTACTTGGCCTCTGGTAACATGGAACAGACATTTGAGTGTGTCATTTACAATGACACTCAAAATTACAAAACAATACGATGACCAATAAGGGTGCGTTCAAACTAGTTCAACTCTCTTGGTTCTTTCAATCCAGATCAAAAAAGAAAATGATGATTTAGTTCTGGTTTGCTTAGCATACGCAGTCATTATTGACACCAAACCGAAATATAAAAAAAGGCTTTTATGATGTAGTTGAACATCTAAAACAATGCCGAGAGCTCGTCGTATGTGCGTGAAACGTCAACTGAGATTCGGATTCAAGATTGGCGTCCGATGCCTTTTTCAAAAACGTGTAGTGAGAACTATTAGATATGTTAGGTTAACTTTTATCTGACATAAATTAACCTGGCATGAAAAGGTTTCAAATATAAATTTAAAATTATGCTGACATTTTGGCAGTACATTAAAACTGGAAAACAGTGTGGATCCTCACCTCAGAGGTTGATTCGGTCTTTCTCTCAGGGAGAGGAGAGTTTGAAATGGGTGGAGTTGGAAGCGTTAGTTCGTTCAAATTTTTCTGCTCTACTTTGCTCTCGAAATGAGACTCTGCCCTCCGGTCAGGGAGGGGAGATATGGGTCGGATGTCAGCCGATCCACGACGGAGTGGCACGGCTGGGGGCGGGATCTCATGGTAACTTTTCTTGACTTCATTGTTAGACTCCGCCTTCTTTTCAGGAAGGGGAGAGTTTGGGCGTAGATCTGCCGACGCACGACGCATCGGTCCGACTGGGGACGGGACGTCACTGTAGCTCTGGGTGTCTGAATATTCTGATTGACTGGTTGGATCCAGGAGGTTGTTCATGCTGTGGCTTCGGTGGGACGTACTACTGAAAACATCAAGACGTTAAGATCAAATTTGATTGATTTATAATTTCTTACAACTTACTACTCAACTTTACCTTGAGCCCAAAGGTAGAAAGTCTTCAACGGATGCTACATAGGCAGCAGGAAACCAACCTTGACTAAAAAAAAGAAACAAAGAAAAAACAGGACTAACAAGTTTCCAGCGACTTGACTTAGCCGTGATACTGACGGTATAGACGCTCTCACCGGAGGCTTGAGTCGTGGCGTCCGTACAGCCAGCCGTTGCGTGGTTCTGGTATGAGCACAGTAAGGATGTCACCATGGGAAAATGGCAGCAGGACTGGATTGGATGAAGCGGGGTGGGACACAATGGCCCTCATGGAGCGGCCGCCACCCAGACCCAAAGACTCGCCTACAGAACTGGACCGGGAACGACTAGGAAGAGGAGACGGGGCTGTGAAGAGAAGACAGAAGGAACTTTAAACACTCATGGAGACCCCAAGGATTTAAAAAAACATTTTATTGGAAAATAATTGGGGTCACCAGTTCCTTAAATATTCAATATCATTAGAACATTAGGGTAAATTAGTCACGGTCAGCATTTAACTCCACTTTTAAATATACACTCGTGATATTTGATAGTTGATATTTTACCACATGATACTAACTTATGATATCATTTTCGTTTGTGTTATTTCTTTTATTTTCTCCAACAGTCTAAGCATACATACAGATCTATATATAAAATGGTGCGTAAAAAAATGAATAAGGAAAAATAGGCTTTCTGTAGCTCAGACATTATAGCATGGCGTTTGCAACATCAAGGTCACGGGGTCGATTCCCAGGGAAAACAAGAACTGATTAGAATATCAATGTGTTTCTTGAATGCAATGCAAGTCGCTTTGGATAAAACCGTCTGCCACATGCATAAATGTAAAAAAAACAATATATAATAAATTGGATCCATTTCAAGGGCTCTGCCAGTAGTAGGCGCTCATGCAACATAAGCAATGACGTACATCTGAGTAACCTGGATGGAGGGAAGTACATAAATAAACTGGACTTAAACGCAGCCAAAGTTGAGACATGAGCATTACTGAGTCTCCAGACCTCTAGAGGGCACTCTGCCCAGAAGATCACGGTCCATTTCACGGTCTCCAGTCTGCAGCAGAGAGCCCAAAGAACTCTTTAACTGCAAGAAACATCAACACAAACACAGATCTTAGTGTTTCCATGCTTCTAAGCATCACTCGACAAGCGTGAAATTTGAGGAAAAATGAGACATTTTTAGTATACTTCATGGACACTTTTCCTATTTTCAGGGTTCTCAGAAGCAAAAGTTATCGCAGATTGGTACACTTCTATAGCGATGAACAGAAACTATAACAAAGTACATTTTTGTGTTCCTATTTTTTTTAAAGAGCAAAAGAAAAATTCCACGGTTGGCCTACTTTACAAAAAAATAGGAATGGAAACAATATCCATTATACACAACTACTAATAAAAATTATTAATAGTATATTTAAAAATCGTTCAGAAGTGACATTATTGCAGTAAATGCTTTTATAGTGCTTTTATAGCATTTTACATAAAATCCACATAAACTGACTTTATTTTCTTACATTACATTATTCCAAGTATAATCAATATTTACCTTTGTAATCTTTTAGTAGAATGTAAAAAAAAAAAGACTCCAACTCTGAACAAGCTACTTGTGTGCTGCAAACAGCGTTTCTTGACTCTAAATGATGCAAAAGAACGTTTTATTGGCTTGTAAATTCCCCCACAATTAACAGATGTGATTAAAAAGGTAATTTTGGACTCTGTTTGCCCCACAAAGCTACCCATCTGTTCCATTATGTGATAGTGGAAATGTGTGTGCTCGAAAAGAGCATGGAAAAGTGGAGCATTTCCTCCTCATTCCCATCATTCCAGTGTCACCTGAGCTTCTTGATCTGATGGAGTGGGCGTTCGAGGTCTGGAACTTCTGCTCTCACTAACTTTTTCTTTCCATCCATCTGCTCTCTGCTGGAGAGATACTCCCGTCTGTCAACACAGGAAAAGATGGTTGTGGAGTGTGGCTGATAAGGTTTGGAAGGTACAGGATCTAAATGACTGAGTGCACACTGTCAATGCACTCCAGTGGAAAGCAGCTGTACCTTGTTGATAAGGTATAGTAGCGACTGTGTAAGTCCGCAATGCTTTTCGGCCAGAAAACGATACCTCCTTTCTTCCTCTTTGAGAATTTCATGCTGGCTCTGCCTCAGGTACTGCATGTACTCACTGCCCTCCTGCATACACACACACACACACATACTGGGTCACAGCTTCTGATCCAAAACCTAATGAGCTTCACTGTCTTCACTCACATTGTACTCACATTTTAGCTCATGTTGCCTAAAATCGTCGAGCACTCACCAAATAGTGTTTATACATAGGGATAGGAAGTGCACAAGATTCGACTAACCAATAGAGTTTATCATTAAAATGTTGCTAACCTAAAAACTAACTGTTTAAGAAAGTATTGACTTGTTAGCTTAGCAACATGCTAACGTCAGACTCTTCTGGACTTAACTGAGATTAAGTTTGTTAGTGCATTAAGTTGTTAGTTTAGAAACATACTAACATTTTTATTAAAAGAGGAGGAGCTACTCAATATGTCTTGCCCTGACTTCCTGTTTCAGTGGAAATTACATCAACACATTGAACGTGTAACGTTTCAATAGTTCAATAACTGAATAACGTTTCAAGACACTTTGGTGGGACATTCAGATGTTAGCTTTATGCTAACATCAGAGTAAAGCTGCGTCCCAATTCTACATCCTTCGAAATCCACAGAGGTCAGACAAGCGTTGTTAAATGGGACGGTCCTGCCTACAGAGGCAGCTCTTGCTCTTGTTCTGTAAAAAGGTCCAGAAAAATTACCTCAGGTAATGCTAATCTCGTGCGAATTGACCAGCTGTAAACATGTATGTAAATATTCCCTCGTTTTCTGCTTAAAAGTGGTTTTCTATAGTTTTCCAAGTATGGAGGCACCTGAAGCATGATTCAGTTGCGTTCTAGGCTCTAGGACAAGTCCGTGGTAAATCTCAAATGTACAATTCAGATCAAAAACACTTTGAGAGTCGAAAGCACTTGTTAGAGGCATGGAGTTTCTTTTAGCTTCAGGTAAGTGCCTTTTACCAACAGAATCCAATTCATTTTTATCTAAAAACAAATCCTATCATCACTGAACTCTGGGGGAGGAAAGCATGGCATGGTGACCAAAATAATATCAACCCACAAATATGCACGAATGAACGCAAGCTTATTGTCACGAATGGTTGTGCTGGTGTGCGATGCGAAGATACTCAGAGACAGAGTTGAAGCGAACACGGATTTATTCATAAACAAAGGCAGGAACCACGGAGGGAAACATCCACACACTGGGACAGGCACACATCCAGAAAACGTAACATCCGACAAAGACAAGGGAATACGAGAGGACTTAAATAACAACCACTAAATGATGAACAGCTGACGAGACTAACGATCAGTGATTAGACAGACAGGTGCAGGGAGTGACACGATGACAAGACTGGCAGGAAGTGACAAAGACCCGAACAGACAGGAACCAGTGTTATACTTATAGTCTTACCAGCGAGTCTCTGAATGCACCCCGTCTCAGCTGTCGCTCCAGGGCTGCGGCCTGATTCCTCACCTCCAATTCATACACTCTACGGCTGCCCTACACACACACACACACACACACGCAATACATCAGCTCATATACAGATCTCAGTACATACCACATGGTTCAGGACTCACTTCAATGTATTCTTCATCCAGTTTCACGTTCTTGTCCATGGCCTGCAGAACCTCCACATGGAACCAGCGGAACTGGACCAGGAGTTAGAGTTAGAGACGGTTTCTGAATCCAATCCAACAGAAACACTTGAACTTTTAACTTACCACACCCTCCACTTCAGCCGTCAGCTTCCGCTGGGTCTCTGATATCTGAATCAACACGTCACCTGGGTAACAAGCAAATACCTCCATTAAATAATTAATTATGAGTACATATTTAATAAGAGCAGAAATGGAAGAGTAGGTCTTTGTAAACGATGTTAATATCATTGATTGGAGGCAGTTGTGTTTGTTCACTGAGTTAATGAGGGTCATCTAGAATGAAAAGATATAGGTTTATAGATATAGATATAGGTTTCTGGACACAACTGACTTTTAATGTATAGATAAAATAAAACAAAACATCTCCAAATTTCTTCTTTGTGTTCCTCATAATAAAAATATAAATCTATGACATGAGGGCCAGTAAATTATGTGAAAAGTTTCATTTTTAATAACTTTATTAAAGAAATAGATTAAATATTACAGCAGTTCGATTGAACTGGTAATAATTCTTGTAAAATAATAAATCATTCTTATATTAATTTTTTTTGCTAATTAAAATTAGGATTTATCATAATTACAAATATGTATAATTGTATTGTACCTAATTATATTATTTCATTTTAAATCTCAACATTTATCATGTAGCTTGTCCAAAAACACCTTTTTTTTATGAATGTGCCTCGTAATGATGAGTGTAATGTGCGGAGGTGAATCAATAAATTTAAAGGGGTGAAAGAATGAGACCGTGCATCAATAATGAATGTCTCAATGCTCACATGGACACCTGATCTCTAACACACACTCACACACACACGGGCGATCACGCACACACCTGTCTGTTCCTGTCACATGCAGGTTTATACGCCTGTAGTAAATTTGAAAGATAAAAACCTTTATTTAAGTCATGCTGTTCCATCTTTCACCCCCTAAAATTTCTGTTCTGAGGTTGATGCCGCTGAAGCGAAAACTCATTACATGGGCGGTGAGCCGAGGGTTTCGCTGAGCCAAATCTTGTGTTTTATGACAGAGGAGAGGAAGCATCTGCCGCTGGACACCATTTGCTGAAACATCTATTGTCTGACGGACAAACAAGCACTGATACAGCCAGAAAACACAGATAGAAACTCATTGGACATCTTGCTGCACAATCTGCCCAACTGGCATTGGTGCAGAGACGCAAAAACACACGCATCTTGAGTCTTACCAAGCGATCTGGATGATAATGTGTTGAGAGCTTGCTCGCCCATCTTAGCAAGCGCACTGAAGTAGGCCTCGCTTGTCAGAGTCAGAGCTTTAATACAAACAAATAATGTAAATTTAGGCCATTTTCAGCATGATAACAACAGTTGAAACCAGCCTGTGGTGGTTTGCTGGTTTTCCAGCCTTGTCAAGCTATAGCTTGGCTGGTCTTTCGCTTGAGTAACTGAAACCATCAGACCAGACAAAACAAAATAAGTTGCCTAACCAGGATGGGAGACTAGCTAACCTCCATAACGCAGGCTGTTTTGTTTCAGCAGGGTTGCCATTTTGTTAAATATGTCGGTAAACCTGCGATATAGCGTCTGTAATTACCTACTAGCACCAGCAGGGGGTAAACCTCCGCTATAGCGTCGGTAATTAGATGGAAATACTTTAGCAGACAACTTTTTTTATTAAAAGAAATTTAAATAAGACATTTAAATCCACAATGGCAGGAAGACCACGAGCGTTAACGACTATTGTACCACCGAATGAAATACTGAGTAAAAACGACATGTTAAATGAAGTGTCAACGCTTTCACCATACTTGCAACAATCTGATTCGGCATTACAGTGGTGTGTAAACTTGAAACTGTGTTAACAACAGCTTTATTTAGTGTCTTTTCATGTTATTAAAGCTGTTTTGGGTCTATTTTAATGTTATTACTTACCGACGCTATAGCGGAGGTTTACCCCCTGCTGGTGCGAGTAGGTAATTATCGACGCTATATCGCAGGTTTACCCATATGTCTTAACTGAACAAAACAAAACTTGTCTATTTGAAACCACTCACAAACAATACGCTCACCTTGAAAAGCCTTGATGTAGCCATTTCCTAAAGTCACCAGCTTTTGCAAACCAGGATTGAACTGATCCATGAGGTTCTGAATACCCAAAACAATACTGGGGCGATTATTAAATATAAGTGATGATGTACAATTAATTATCATCTCTAAATAACAGCATCAATGATCAGCTGTCTGTACAGTTTCTGCTCATTACACAGCTATTTGCCAAATACTTGAAATGATTGTATTATGTGATGATGAGTGATGCGAGAGACTATAGCTCAGATTTGTTTGAAATCGGTTGCTGGGAAAACGATTGATTATACATCTTCATATACATCATATTTGACCACAGAATGACCAATCAGAATCAAGTATTCCAGAGAGCCGTGTAATAATGTTAATAATTAATGAGCGTTCTCATTTGATCTCAGCTTAAATTAGAGTAACGGAAGACTCACATTATAAACATTCAAAGTTGATCTATGTAGAAGGTCACTGTTCACACCAGACATCCTGTTTCTGTTGGAAAATTACACATTGACGCTTTAGAGCACATGCACAAAACTACAGAGCACAAACACTTACAGATAAACACTGAAGAGGTGCCTTACGTACCTGTGATGGGGAAAGTTTTCACGCTGTAGTTATTGTGTGTGGTGACGCTCTCCTTATGTGTGTAATGGGTTTTTTCAGGTCTGTTAATGCCTGTTATAGGGCGAGAGAGGGTGAGTGTGTGTGTGTGTGAGAGAGAGAGAGAGAGAGAGAGAGAGAGAAGTCCACATCTGATACAGCCTGAAGTTTTGAATTATTTACCTGTCCCATGACAGAACATGGAGATGGGCGGGCAAGAGATACACACTTTAACTGAGAGAACAGCTGTACAAGTGACACTTCAGCTGCTTGAAGTGCCTTAATGAGACACTCAACTACAGACAGAAGCTTGTGAAACAGAGAATCAAATATGCCACATCATTACTGCTTATTGTCCTGCAACAATGTAACTAAAAAACAATTACAGGTACATACTGAATAAAAAAAAGTACAAGCGCTATTTGTAGAAAGGAATATGTTGTGTTTGTCTTTATGAGATACACACTCACCTAAAGGATTATTATGAACACCACACTAATACTGTTTGACCCCCTTTCACCTTCAGAACTTCCTTAATTCTTATTGATTAAACAAGGTGCTGAAAGCATTCTTTAGAAATTTTGGCCATATTGATAGGAGCATCTTGCAGTTGATCTTCAGGGAACGAAGCTCCCGTTCCACCACATCCCAAAGATGCTCTATTGGGTTGAGATCTGGCGACTGTGGGGCCATTTTAGTACAATGAACTCATTGTCATGTTCAAGAAACCAATTTGAAATGATTCGAGCTTTGTGACATGGTGCATTATCCTGCTGGAAGCAGCATCAGAGGATGGGTACATGGTGGTCATAAAGGGATGGACATGGTCTGAAACAATGCTCAGGTAGGCCGTGGCATTTAAACGATGCCCAATTGGCACTAAGGGTCCTAAAGTGTGCCAAGAAAACATCCCCACACCATTACACCACCACCACCACCATCACCAGCCTGCACAGTGGTAACAAGGCATGATGGATCCATGTTCTCATTCTGTTTACGCCAAATTCTGACTCTACCATCTGAATGAGTCAATAGAAATCAAGACTCATCAGACCAGGCAACATGTTTCCAGTCTTCAACTGTCCAATGTGTTCCTAATAATCCTTTAGGTGAGTGTATAAGTTAAGACTCTTACAGTTAAAATAATTTTCATAATAAATTAAATGATTAACAGTAGCTGATTGCATGATCATGAAAAGCAGGTTTATAACACTATGCAGATTACTTTTATATTAGGTTACATTAGTACTTATATTTACAGTGGAGTTCACTTATCTTGACTCACGGTTAACTCGCCAATACTATTATGTCGACATTTTTGAAGTGGAACCACCAAACTCCCTTTTTGTCTAAGCATTTTCTTGTGGGTTACATTGATTCTGTTATGTTGCCGAATCCTAGTATCTCGAGAAAAAAACAAGGGACAAATACGCCACTTCACATGTTTATCTGGTGACTGAGAGTTCACTGCGCATGCGCTGAGTTGATTACGCAATGGCAGTACGGGATGTAAAATTTTCATTGTCTAAAAAATAATTAAATCACTGCACAAATATAAATTGCTGCATTTGTTTGACTCACACAGCCTCAGTCACGTACTCTCGTCCACTGTGTGTGTACGCCTGTCTGTGACAAAAGCTAACTAGCTAACTTGCTTATCATGTCTCAGTCAAAACTGAACACCCAAAAATACAGGAAGGAGTGGGAATCAAAACCCTGAATTCCAAGGCTATTTAAAGCCGTTTATTGGTGATAATACGCGGGCATACTTGTTGAAAGTATGCAATCTAGAACAGCCACACAACGCGCACGCACGCACTCACACACACAAACACATCCCCGGATCTGATGTGAGCTCTGCTCAGCGCCGCTGCGGATTGAAGAACGGATTGAAGGTTGTTAAAAGACGGGACGAAGCCGAATTTGTTGAGAAAGCACTTTAGACAGGCATAACGCAAGAAAGTATGTAATCCAGTTCAGCGTGATGACCTCACGAATATGTTGTGACTGTTTATGCTGTGAGTGAAATTGTGTTTGCAATGTTGGAGAATATAATTAAAGGTTTGTATCGAGAATCAAAGGTGTTTTTTATTGTATACTGGTAAATCTCTGCTGTTAGTTGGTGCACATATGTCTTTTGTTGTTAGCAAACACATACAGTGTGTGTCCATTTTTATAGCATGCCGATCGCTTCATCAAATAAATCGGTGTAGGGTATCTCGCTAAACGGTTATCAATGTTAATCAATGTTTTTTTTTTTCAGCCGTCGACATAACCCAACTCCACTGTATTATAATATTAGTCAGATCAGATGCAGAAAATACCAGAACTTCAGTTTAAATCATTATCTGTGGGTTTTTATTCAAGATTCATTTCATGTCAGTAAAGGGTTTTGATCAGGGCCACAGCAGCAGGTTTTATTTCAAAAAATGATTCATTGCTTAGTTTGGTCTCTGAACAACAGATCTGTAGGTCCAGTGTCAAGTATAAGCCATGACCATATGATAAGACAGATAACATTAAGACATTAATAAAACCAAACAAAAATACAACAAGGCTAATGAGTAATGCTGGAGGTTTTAAAGTTTTAAAGTTAAACTTGATACATATTTTGCTGTTAAAAACATCAGTATATTCTACAATATCTCTGATCATAATTTCGATACTTCATAGACAGATATTACCAGTTGCAGCTTTAAATTGTTCAAGTATGCAAGGCTATATATGAAAGATTGCAAAAAAACAACAAAGACATGACAAAAAGGATATGTAGAATGATAAATAATAACTGCTCACTTCATTTATAGGTCACCAGTGGTTAATGCAAATGTCACAGATTTAGCATACATGAAATGTAATGCAATATAAAAAAATCTAGTTCAAATATTGGATTGAAGTGGTATCCTTCATGTATTATATTAACATATATTATATTATTTTAGAATGATATATTCTTCATTTAAATTAAACATACACTAATGTAAACAGAATCATTATATGCATGTTAAGCAACCAGGCGGCCGTTCAGGAGCCCGAGTCTGTGAGCTGCTGGCAGAGGGTTTGAAGGACATCTCTGTGCTCATACAAGTACATCTGAGTCTCCCACAGCATGTCAACCAACACAGCGTCGCTGACCTCGTCCAGCATCACCTCCTGAGACAGCTGAGGACTAAACCTGAGACACAAATCAAACCAAGGAACGTTAGGAAATGAAACATGGAGAGGAGAAATTGAATGAAAGGAAACAAAATGATGATGGGGAAGAAATTAAAGGTTTAAAGGAAACCAAAAGGTAGAGATAGGAGGGAACCAATGAAGTGTAGGAATAAAGGAAAGAAAGAATTGAAATGATAAGAGAAATAAATGAAGAAAAATTAAAGGAGGGAAGGAAGGTAGCAAAAAGAGAGAAGGAAATAACATAAAAAGGAAAAGAAGGAACAATTAAAATGATTTGAAGGGAAATTAGAAGGGAATAAATGAAAGGAAATAACAGAAGAGAAAACATTTATTGAAGGAGAGAAGGATGGAAAGAAAACAGAAATTAAGAAGAAAATTAAATGATAAAAGAAGAGAAATAATGAAGAGAAATTAAAGGAGGAAAGAATATTAAAGGAAAGGGAAAGAATGAACAACTAAAATGGTTTAAGGAAAAATAGAATGGAAGAAAGGAAATTAAATTATAGAAGAGAAAAATTAATTGAAGGAGAGAAGGATGAAAAGAAAGCAGATATTAAGAAGGAAATAAATGAAGAGAAATTAAAGGAGGGAAGAAAGGTAGGGAAAAAAGAAAGAAAGCATATTAAAGGAAAGGAGAAAAAAGGAAATGGAAAAAGAGAACAATTGAAACGGTTTGAAGGAAAAATAGAATGGAAGAAAGGACATTTTATTATAGAAGAGAAAAAAATTAATTGAAGGAGAGAAGGATGGAAAGAAAGCAAGTATTAAGGAGGAAATTAAATGATAAAAGAAGGGAAAAAACAAGAAAATAAATGAGGGTAGTAATTAAATTAGGAAGGAAGAAATGTATTACAGAAGGAAGGAGGGTAAGACTTCAATGAAAGGTTTAAATAAAGAAAGAAAGTGAATGACGAAGGATTGAAAAAAGTTAAAGAGGGAAATCAATGAAGTGAAATGAAGGTAGGAATGAAAAAAAAAGGAAGCAAGCATGGAAGGAAGAAAGGAAACGAATAGAAAGAAAAGCAATGGCGGGACAGTGCAGATGATCCACAGCAAAGAAAGAAATGATAGGACACAACAATGTAGAAAAGAAAAGAAGAGTTTCCTCACAGAACAGAGATTTACATAAACCGTTCAAAAGAGGCCGACCTGTGATAGTTTATGTCGGCCATCTCACACCACGCTCGCGCTCGGTCCACTGCGCAACCATCCGAGTCCGTACACTGACAAAAACAACAATAACACCGCCATCAATCATTCCAAGCAGCACAAGAAGCGTTATTATTTGATTTATATGCGTAAACTCACGCAATCCACAAGCATCTTGCCCAGTTCTCGGACTCCAACGAAGGTCTTCGCCAGTTCCAGTGGGTTTGAAGGCCTAAAAACATCTACGGAGTTCACGGCCACCTGAGGAGGCTTACCGGTCCCCAACGAGAGGACCACACCTAACCTCCTCACGTCCGCCTCACGGCCCTGACGGAGCGAGACACAGAGACGGCAATGTCCAATGAATGGCAGTCCAATATACTCATGGAGGCACTAGTGTACCATAACGTCCTCCCATTGTAGGAAATATTGCAGTCAATTACATTTTTATCTGAAAGGGAGTCAAGAACATGTCATTCTTAGAGAAACAGTTCAACCCGAAAGGAAAACGATCCCATAATTTACTCCCCCTCAAGCCATCCTAGGTGTATATGGCTTTCTTCTTTCAGCCGAACACAATCAGAGTTATATTAAAAAATATCCTGGCTCTTCTCAGCTTAGTAATGACATTGAACAGAGCCTGAGATCTCGAAGCTCAAACAAGTGCATCCATTCAAAAGTAACCCATACGGCTCCAGGGGTTGATAAATTACTTCTGAAGCGAAGCCACGGGTTTTTGTAAGGAAATCATCCATGTTTAAAACTATAATCACTGGCTTCCAGCAACAGCTGTACACAAGATCATGAGAGAGTCAAGTTTCGCCTGAAGGGTGACCTTTGACCTTCTCTTATATCGAAATTAAAACTTCTCATTTAGACTTGACTTTTAATTTGTGACCAGTGTTTTGTTCTGCGTTTCCCCGTTAATCAATTCTCACCTTATGCTACACCTACATCATATTTCGGGGTCAAAGGTCACCCTTCCACCAGGACTCGACTCCCTTGTGAACGCAGGTGCGGCTGTTGCTGGAAGCCAGTGATTATAATTTTTAAACATGGTTATTTTTCTTACAAAAGTCAAATGGAATCCGGTTATGTCGACGGCCACGGGGGTTGCAAAAAAGCGTTGAGATAACAGATTATCGAGATAACCAACAGCCAATATGGCGATTTATTTGATGAAGCGATCGGCATGCTATAAAAATGGACACACACAGTATGTGTTTGCTATCAACAAAAGGCATATGTGCACCAACTAACAGCAGAGATTTACCAGTATACAATAAAAAACACCTTCCATTCTCGATACAAACCTTTAATTATATTCTCCAACAATGTAAACACAATGATCGCTCACAGTGTACACAGTCACAACATATTCGTGAGGTCATCACGCTGTGCTAGATTGCATACTTTCTTGCGTTCTCCCTGTCTAATGTGCTTTCTCAACAAATTCAGCTTCGTCCCGTCTTTTAACAACCTTCAATCCATTCTTAAATCCGCAGCGGCGCTGAGCAGAGCGTTACCGGCCAATGAGTATGAGGCTTAGATAAACACACACCTGCTTTTGTTCTGATGCGCGCTCTGCTCAGCGCATAAGAACGATATGCTGTGAGAGAAGAGTCACTGACAGTGCGACGTGCAACGCAAACTCAGCGCATGCGCAGTGAACTAGGTACACTCATTAGTCACGAGATAACCATGTGAAGTGGCGAATTTGTCCCTCTTTTGTGCTCGAGATATACAGGTTCGACGACATTAAAGAATCGCATTACCGAAAAGAAAATGCCAAGACAAATAGGGAGTTTGGTGGTTCCACTTCAAAAACATCGACATAATAGTATTGGCGAGTTAACCGTGAGTCGAGATAAGTGAACTCCACTGTATATTTATGATGAATGGATGTGCTTTTTTGAGGATGATTGGATGTGCGATTTCAATGCCATTACAAAGCAGTGAAAAGCTAGGATATTATGTAATATAACATTGTTTTCGGGTGAAAGAAGAAAGTAATTTACCTACACCTAAGATGGACTGAAAGTGAGTAAATTATAGGATCATTTTCATTTTTGTGTATCAGACCTGTGCCTTCAGGGCTTTGTTGTATTGGTGTATTTCTGCCATGGCATCTAGCGTTGGGTTATTGGCCAGCAGCCCTCCATCCAGAAAACGCCCCATTGGTCGAAAATAAGTGGGAGCTGCTCCACTGGAACGGGCGGCACGCCAAACTAATTGCTCTGAGAGAAAGAGAATGAGAGAGCGTTAAAAAGAACCAAGCGTGCAAAAGATGATTAGCCTCCCACAAACAATCTAATGACCAATTAGTTTCAAAGTGAGGTACGATTGTGCAGTATAAACACCAAAAACCTTGCAATCTGTGACCTTTCCATTCCACGCACTCTTTCTCACACACACACACCTTCATCCGTCACCTTCCTACGCTTTCTAGGAGGTAGAGTATATCCCACTACCAAAAGATCTTCGTCCTCCCACCCTGAAACAGCGACAATGAAGCTTTACGCATCATTTGATATTGAGGATAACTGAGAAACCCAGAGCCCATCAACACGCTCATAAAAAGCCCGAGAGGAACCCGAGTGTCCTGTAAATAAAAGCACACTAGAGATTTACCCTGTGGCACGGTGAGGGGTTGAAATGTGGCTGTAGATGTATACGGAGGGTCTCTCTGAAGGGCGGGTGGGTCGTAATTTCGAAACAGATGCAGTTCTCCAGGGTGTCTGTCTGCAAGAACGCTAGTCACCATTACTCTGAGAGAAACAGACAGGAGACATGCATTTAGTTTAGGCAGTTGACACAAGTGTTCTAGCTCTTTGCTTGGGCATTGCTAAGATGTTCGGAGGGGTTGCGCGGGTATTTGGGATGGTTGCTAGTGCATTGCCAGGCAGCTGATGAAACGCTTTTGGTTTATTGGGAGTGGTTGCTAGGGCATTGCGAGGTAGTTGACTGGGTGTTCTGCATTTGCTCGGGAATAGAGTTTAGGATATTGGGGTGGTTGTGAGAATGCTGCTAAGATGCTTTGGTAGTTGACAGGGCATTTGTTAGGTGGTAGATGGGTTGTTCTAAGGTTGTTGGAAGGGCAGTTCTAGGAAGTTCTGAGTGATTTCTCTCTCTCTGTTTGTTTTTGGGATTGTTCTGGTGGCTGATGTGGCACTCGTCACTGATAAAGCATTGTATGCTAAAGGATTTGGGTCTTTGAAAGAAAATAGCTAGAAAGTACTAAATGTGGTGAGCAGGCAGTTGTTATAGTGTTTTGAATGGTTGGTCGGGCATTTCTTGGGTGTTTGGGTAGATAGGGCATTCCTAGGCACTTGATAGGATGTTCAGGGTCTTTGCTAGACAATAGCTTGCAATTACTGAGTACTTAATGTGTTCTGGTAAAGATCAGCCGAT
Source organism: Rhodeus uyekii (assembly GCA_037043235.1). Classification (NCBI taxonomy): domain Eukaryota; kingdom Metazoa; phylum Chordata; class Actinopteri; order Cypriniformes; family Acheilognathidae; genus Rhodeus; species Rhodeus uyekii. Next base: position 405,324 of record JAWRVZ010000128.1, on the reverse strand, counting down.
CACGCACAGATTGGGTTTGTGCGTGCTTGTGCGTCGAGAAATTGACCAAAGTATTCCACAAACAGTCGACGCAACGCCCGACGCATGAATCACTGACGGAGCGAGTCCAAACACACACACGCTTCCACGAAAAAGCACTTTCAGAATCCACATTGTCAGTGGAATGAACGTGATACATGTGCGGTTCATGAGTGATATGAAGGTGGGGCGTCAGTGGACGTGTGCGGTTTCGAACCAGTTCCGACACAAGCACTGAGGGCCGACGCGTGTCCCGCGCATAGTCACGCATACTCGACGCATAAACTACGCACGCCGACTCAAGAATAACGCACTCAAAAAAAATTGAGTTCAAAACTCGGTTCAAAAACCGTTCAAAACTCAAAATCACGCAGAAACCGCCTTCGACGCACATCCACTTACAATCACTGACGGTCCATGTTCATTCCACCGACGAAATACGCATACGACGCACGCTCCGCGCAGAAACGAAAATCTGTGCGTAATTCGTGCGTTTTCGCTGTGTGACTGGCCCTTTAGGTGTTGGGGCAAGAAAATCCCAAACCTTAATTTTAAGTACCTGGGGTGTGTGACGTCCGACATCTTGGTATTTTCTCCAAACTCGTTCTTTAGAAAGTCCTCCAGAGGGCCAGATTCATACGGTCGAGAACCTTTAAACACCTGTTCCTTCATCCTGAAGTACAGACAGCGCAGATACTCCATCGACTTACCTGCTCAAGCATACAATAAACATAATTACGCTGATGCATGCACACGCTTGCAGTAACCAAAAACATATTTTACAATTATAAATGGATTGTTTTGTCTTTGGATGCTGAATGGTCAATACAGTGTTATAAATCTACTTAATTATTATATATGAAATCAAATACCGTGTACAATAGCTAGAGCCAGTATCCCACCGGTGCTCGTCCCAGAGACCCAGTCAAAGAGATCTCTGACGGGCCGTCCCGCCTCTTTCTCCAGAGCGATTAACATCTGGATCAGAACTAGGCCTTTTATTCCTCCACCATCAAGACACAACAGTCTGTCCATTCTAGAGAAAAATGAGAGTGAGTGATTAACTGTTTTTAGGCTTATTTTGATCACTGTTAAGTTAATGTAACATACTTGCTTCCTGTTTGGACCCCATCAACATCTACAAATCCACGACTTATGGCCGAGACAGCCGTCGCCACATACATGATGTCATCAAACCCTGTGGACCAATTACGAACACGATGTGAGAGCAGTGAACCAAAGTATAGGCAGGTTGATTCTATCATAGATATGCAATCCCTAAATGCCGCTGTGAAGAAGTGTGATATGCAAGCATGTACATCACGTTGGAAAGGTCAAGTTCAACACGTGCGAGTGATGATGCAACAAGCATCGTGCTTCACCAGCACTCTCAACTGTGAAAGACTAGCCTCTTTTACCTTGTGCGTTTGTACCGTAGGCTGCACAATGTTGTGGCATTTGTGTTGGTGTAATTATAGTAGGTTGCTTAGTTAATGCTTGAGTTCAATCCAAAATGTTGACCTTTCCAAGATGGCGGCTGCTGCTGACAAACCTGGTTTAATCAAATGGCATTTAGATGACACACAAGAAAGCTTCAAATACAACATTTAGGTTTATAAATACAGGTAGGAGCAGAAATGAAGAAATACATTTTTAGGGAATGTCTGAAAGTATGCAGGAGAAAAAGAACAAACATTTTGGAGGGCATTAAGCAATAATGCAATACCAGTAAACAGTAATACCTCGAGATACGAGCGTCTCTATTCCAAGATATGAGCAAGCCTTCCGGCAGATTTTTGCTTCTAGATACGAGTACATTTTCAAGATACGAGCACTCATACTGATGCAGATGCAGACGCACGTTCACTTCATGCGTTCGCTGACTTCTGTACGCATCGCCCGCGAGTAGCTGATTTTCTCTCCATTTTGTTCATTATTCTTCATAATAGCAATGAGTTATAATAAAGTGAGTGGTAAGGATGTTAGTGAGAAGAAGCGCATGATGACCATGGAAATGAAGCATGGAATTGACGATAAATATGGGCGGGTGCCGCGTGAGTGATCGAGCAGCAGGAGCATCAGGAGTAACTGTCGACTGAGGAGTTGATCGAGCTGCAAACAATGAACATACGCAGGTGTTGCAAGAGCTCAGCAGTAACGAGGAGGAGGGTGGACCGGAGGAAAACATTTCTACAAGTGAAATTAAGGAAGTGATGGCTATGTGTCAGAAGGTTTCATTGAACATTTTTGAAGAGAGACAGAAACAAATCTCCCTCGATAGGTATTCCGTTAAAAGGTCTGTGCCAAGTGAAAGTGAAAATGAGGGTATTCAGGCGAAAAAAGGGAAGAAATTAGTAGAAAACAATAATAGAAAATTTACCAAAAATACGTAAGCTAAGTTTAGTTATGCTACTTTAAGCTTCCGTAAGTTACGTAGTGTTCGTGTAATGTAATGTACGATACGGACTCAAGTGTCTGCGTAAAAACCCCCTTCCTCCCTCCTCCGCACCTCCCTGTAAAAACCAACCAATGTATACATGTACTATAATTGTGTGCGAGTCTATACCAATAAAAAACATGTTTTCTTCCGTTGTTACGGATCTGGAACGGATTAATTTGTTTTCTATTATTTCTTATGGGAAAACATGATTCTAGATACGAGCAATTCGAGTTACGAGCTCCACCCTGGAACGGATTATTGCTCATATGCTCGTAAGGTATTACTGTATATTCAAATTATAGGAATTTTAACTAATCTTTCCAAAGAGTATGCAGCATATTTATTTGACCTACATCTTGAATAATAATATACCTTTGTGGACAATTCACTCCCACAATGCTCTGCAAAAATATGCATCCAAACATTACATTTAATGCTTATTGCAGTATCACATTGTTAGATTAGCAACATGCAATGGCCAAATTCTACTGAAATGAATTAGTGAGTCAAGTCTTCACTGCTCTTTATTTGAGGAGCACAGTTAAATAAGTAACCTGCCTAGAACATCCGAAAACGGCTTGCATTTGAGTTAGTAACAACATAAAGTACAGAAGAAGACAGAGGGGAATGATATAGCCAGGATTTCTGAAGTTTGGAGGTGGGGCTTTACCTATGCCAGGAGGCGGAGCTTTGTTGATGCTGGGGCTGTTGAGGGAAGGGGGGTGACACCGTTTGGCTCCTACACTACACAGCATGTTCAAGAGCACCTTACGGTTGGGCCCTTCAGTGTTAGACACATGCACACAAACACACCCACACCATGCACACGAAACAAAGAAAGAGTATGTGTTGACTGACTGAATGCATGCATGAGAAAACAAAGAGCATGAATCACTGTTGTAGCTAAACACACAGATGTGCAAAACCAAGCGTCGAATCTTAAGTCAATCCAAACATCAGGACCCATCGGACAGCTCCCTGCCGGTTTTTCCAGAGATAATCTACTGCAGATTCCTTATGGTGCTTTTCAGTTTACAGTTGTGTAACTTTCCACATTAAAAGATAAGTAAACAAGATACATATATATATATATATATATTTTAAATCTTTTGATAAATCCACAAATTAACTTTATTTTAAATAGATCAATACAAAAAAATATATATCATCTTTGTGGTTTAAAAAAATATGACACATGGTACAATTGGGTGAGAAATTAAATACTTCACCATTAAGGCAAAAACAAAAGCAGATCATTAGTGCGTCAACAATGAACTTTACATTCAATTGCATTGTGACGTTGCACAGTTACAGATATATATGCATATCAACAATGGTATGGTAGTTTATAGTTAGATAATATTATGCTTGCATGCAAACACCTCAAATGATGTCATGCAACACACTTACATAAAGGACTAGAAATTGAAAGAGCTTGAACAGATTGGCTAGTTCTGCAAGCCTGGCTAGATCTCACATACATCTCTGATAACATCTCTCCATCACTCTCTCGCTTACCCTTGCTGGTTCGGGCAGCGATGAGTCCTGGTGTCTCTCCCAGGTCATTGTGAACCTCGACATCTGCTCCAAACACCATGAGTGCTTTGATCAGGTCCATGTGGTCCAACTGTGGGCCCAGAGGATACAGCAAAAAAAATAATAATAATAAAAACAGAAAATGACACAAGAGCTTTGAATTGTCTTGTATATTTAAGCAAAAATGTAATTTGACTTCTTGTACACAGCGTTGTGTACTTAAACTATAAATAATTTTTATTAAATACAAAAGTAAAAAAAAATTAGACAAATGTTATCTTAAAGATAAATCCAGCTGAGCTAAAACTAAAATGAAAGCTAAACAGGATATAAAAAAAAAGACTAATCAAATTTTAAAATGTGCATAAAGTTAATTTAAAATATGAATAAAAACCATAATATTACACAAATAAAACTAATTAACTAAAACTTTTGTACTAGATTTTATTGTTAATATAAATGAACTTGTTTTGACATTTTTTTTGTCTTTTCAATTAACTCATATCTTAAATCCTTATCATTGAAGTATTTTAATCTAACATAATTGGGGTGAAATATGAGCCAGGCATGTTCTTGACAGGGTGTAATGGATTGTCTCTCATGCCTTCATGGCGAGGTGCAGTGCTGTGTTTCCGTCCTGGCCCTTAATGTTGGGGTCGGCTCCGTGTGTCAGCAGTGTCATTGCGGCCTCAAAGCGCCCCCTCTTGGTCAGGATGTGTAACGGACTCTCTCCGGTCTTACTCAGGTAGTTAATGTTACATCCGCGGTCCAGCAGTAAACGGCTCATCTAGAGAGAGAGAAAGAAAACACAGGATGGTCAGAACACAGAGTCTCAGACGTCACGCCCACGGGCCGTCGGCTGAACGTCTGATGCATAAGGGACACGAAATGGAAACACTTCAGGAGTTTTGAAGTCGTCGTCTGATTGGTTGAATTCTACAGGATTTACAGTCTCATTCTTTAACGGTCGGTCTGGAAAAAAAGCCGCAGCGAGGCCAAACCCCCTCATGGAAGAAGAAAACCATCACGTTTAAAACTGTGACAGTGAACGTTTATCGGGATCAACTAAATGCTGGATTTTCAAATGTATCTAATGTTCCTGGTGCCACTTTTGCATTAAACTCGTCTGTGATTGTAGGGACATCGGTTTTACATTTCCACGCCCCTAAACATGACATAGGACAAAACGAACTGTGATTGGTTGCTTTACATGTCGATCAGACGTCCTATTGGATGGTCCTTGACAATCAAAAGCTGCAATGCAGTCCAGACCTTCTGAAGGTACTACACTGCTATAAGTAAGGGTGTGTTCTTACTTTTAGTCCAGACCAAAAAAGAGAATGACACATTGAGGATGCGTTAACGCTTTTAGTGCACCCATTGTATGCGTGTTGCTACATACAACTGCATTTTGACCAGTTGAAGACTCGTAAAATAAGAGCGCACCAGAGTGAGATTGGAAGTGGATCAAGACCCGTCTCTTTATGATCTCAGTCCGCTTGTTTGGTGGCACCAGTGTTCGGGATGGCAATGTGCACACTTCTTGAAATGAACCGCACAGAGCAAGCTCACCAGAGTTTGTTTTAATCAAACCCAACCTGCCAATGTGAACAACCTAAAAAAAGTTTTCCTGTGGCTCAAACAGTAGAGTTTGGCGCTTGCAACACCCAGTTCAAGGGTTCAATTCTCAGGGAAAGCAAGAACTGATTAGAATCTCACTTGTATCTTGAATGCAATGCAAGTTGCTTTGGATAAAGCGTCTCCGAAATGCATAAATGTAATGCAAAGACAGTATTCCTAACCTCGGCAGTCTTAACCCAGTGAAGAGGCGTTCCTCCATAAACTGGATCCTCCGCTAGAAGTTGATTGGGGTTAGAGGATAAAATTGCTTCAGCACAACTAAAGAAGAGGAAACGAGAAGAATCAAATTGATTGAAACTCACAGGTGAATTATCAATAAAGAGAAACAATAAAGAGTCCAGGTCCACACCTCTTCTCATTAAACTTCATGGCAGTGTGGATCGGATAGCCATTACTTCCCATGATGTCACAGCGGGCTCCGCCCCCAAGCAGACCCTTGACCACCTCGACCCTCCCGAGGCGGCATGCAATGTGCATCGGCGTTTCCCCGGAGGCGTTCAGCTCGTTCACACCCGCACACAGTTGTGCGCACAAAACCTAACAGAGGCAAAAATGACACATTGATCATTGACATCTGAATATCTGAGTCTGTGATTCAGGTCTCAGTTGACCTCTCACCTCTATAATAAGGGCGGAGTCTTGTTTAGCAGCGCAGTGCATGGGGGTCTCTCCGTTCTTGTCCTTCACGTCCGTGCGAGCCTGACATTCCTCCAAGAGCTCACGCACGCAGCCCACATCTCCTCTCTCGCACGCCAGATGCAGCGGCGTCTGACCCTGAGCATCACGGGCATTCATCTGGCTGCAAGGGGCCGATAACAATCCGTATTTTTAACATTCGCTAAATTCCTTGATTTAATGTTTATTATCGGACTGAGAAGAAAACTTTTACACAAGATTGGTTTAAATGTTCAGGTATTTATCTCACTTGTGCATATTGTCATAATGAATATTGCGCATGTGTAACATCTTAGTTTTTGTAGTTAGTTTTGAATGTTTAAACGCCTAGTAGAGCGTGGAACTTGCAACATCAAGGTCATGGGTTCGATTCCCAGGGAAAGCAAGAACTGATTATCAATGTGTTTCTTGAATGCAATGCAAGTCACTTTGGATAAAAGCGTCTTCCAAATGCATGAATGGAAATGGAAATGTCTCTAAATGTTTCTCTCTGTATTCTTCAAATGATTACCGTATTTATTCTAGTATATCGCGCACACGTGTATAACGCGCATCCCTAATTTTCGATTAAAAATCGGTATAAAATTTTGTTTTACACCAAGCATTGTAATTGACAAAAAACTTTGTTGAACACGTGCAGCCATGATAAAAAACATTTATTTATTGTATAAAATATACTTATACAACATATATAACTTATATGACATATTTATTGACAACATAAACTAATGAACACAATACCGAAAGAGAAATGAAGCGGCGAGGGGACGTTTTTTTCTTCTTTGCGCTCGCGTACAGTGCAGCCTGTAAAATGCGCGGCGCAAACTCACAATTCGCCGGCGCCCTCAAAGGACTGGCCGTCAAAACAAACCCCAGCCCAGCCCTCGTGCATAACGCGCATCCCTAACTTTTATTTTTTTGGTAGAAAACTTTGCTCGTTATACTCGAATAAATACGGTATATATTATGCTAATGTATTATATTATGCTAAGATGCATTATATTATGCCTATCACCTTATTGAGCCAAAGTCTGTCCAAATCCAACACAATCATAAAATATGCAAACTAGTTTAGTCTAGAAAGACAAAGAAAACGTTCCCGCTCCCAATTTCCAACTCTCTCCAGCCAAGAATGGGCGTGTCCATGTGTGGCTTCATCTATCTTTTCTATTATTCTATTTTTATCTATTCATTCTATCACCGTCAGCTGCACTGATTCACTGCCATTCATAAATCCTCCCCCGTGGCCTCATGGGACAGTAAAGTGTCCATTATATACACACTTCAGAATCTCACTGGAAATAGTAGGTCATCAGGGTGCGTTTTTATTTTAAGAAAACTGTGAATTTGGGCATACTACTTTTGTTACATACTGTCTTTTGCCTATTACAGTAATACCTTGAGATACGAGCATAATCCATTCCAGGGCCGAGCTCATAACTCAAGTGGCTCGTATCTCAAATAATTTTTTTCCATAAGAAACAACAGGGGAAAATTTAATTAGTTCTGTCCCTCTAAAAATACTAATACTCCCTTATTAGTGCTAATAACAATGGAAAAAAAACATGTTTTTAATTGCTATAGAGATACATACACACACACACACACACAATTATATAAGGATTCCTCTGATATAAAATAAAACCTGATTTCTTACCTGAGACAAACGATACAATAGCGGTTAATGGCGACATGTGCGGAGGAGGAGGGAGGGATAACGTAGATTACTAAATAACGCAAACACAATACGGAAGACTCGCGGGAGATGCGTACGGAAGTCGACTATGGTGACAAATCCATGCCAAAAAGAAACGAGCGCAAAAAAGATGTTTGCATGCGTGTAAATTATATCTGGGAGCAGATAACAGATCTGCACGCGACAAAACAGGAGCCTGCGAGCTCATTTTAATCCCTCGCGCATGACATCTCACCTGCACGCAATACGCACGCACAAACATTCCTCACGCTCGATCTTGCATGCTGTTTTTGTTTGTACAAACACTTTTATTTTAGCTGACGAACACTTGAACTGAACGGTTGAGGCTCCGAGTGCTCGATCATCTAGCGTCGGGATCTGTAAGCGTGCTCGTATCTCAAAGCAAAAAATGCTTGATGGCTTGCTCGTATCTCGGAATACTCATATGTCGGGACGCTCATATCTCAAGGTATAACTGTATATAGTTGGGACGCATGTGATTTCGGATGCAGCTGTAGTGTATAGGGACTAGTCGACTACACGGTACAGGGTGCCACTAGTCGACACCGAAAGCACTAGTCGACTACACGAGAAAAAAAAAAACACAAGATTTTAATGTTCAAATGACGTTTTAATCTTACATGAAACCCTCTGATGCGCGCGATCGCACGTGGATTAGAACGATCCGTGCGTCTCGTGATCAATTGCTAAATCCAAACGCATTTTCGCGCGTTGGCTGGCGCTGGTCGCGACTGACGCGCTCCGCTCAGTGTTTGTCATATCACAGCTATTCAGTTTTCAACCACATACCTTTATTTTAGGTTTCAGACGTTTAAATGTGCTGGACACTCACGGTCACGTATTTCGAGAGAAGGGACTGAATTTACGTGCTGTAAATCCGACGGATCAGATTCTCTGAACTGTGGCGCCTGTCGCAGATCAGCTGACATGATAATTATAAAGGCTTTTAAGCGACAAAACGCATTCACTTCCACATATTTGAGAATTGGAATATCAGGTAATTGATATTTCACAAGTGTGTGAATATTTTGAATAAATAATCAAAACCAAATAAATGAGATAGATCTGTCATCCGAGCAGAAACTAAATCTTTACCGCAGATCTCCCATGCGTTTTGTTTTTATCATTCGCGGTACCATTCATTTATCATTTAATAATGACCACTGAAAGACGAGCGCGGTGTGGGGAGTATTTTAAAGTAGAAGGAGATAGAAAAGTGTTTTATAAACTGATATGTCAAATGATATATAATGATTGCACTGGATCCGAGCATAACCATATTAATCACAGACATGGACATGTTTGGAGAGACGAGCCGAAACAGCCACATCATCGCATCATTTACTACACTGTGATCACGTTCAGCTGAAAGAAATATGTATACTTTTTTTATTTTTTACCTGTTTATTGAACTCTTTGTCACGGGCATCACCATGGAAACCGACACACACGCCTCTCGCTGCATACAGCTGCGGTTTTGAGAGTTATTTCTAGCGGCATTACTTTTAGACTAGTCGGTTACAAAATTTTCGTTTAAACGACTAACAAATTAGTTGAAAAGCACATCCCTAGTAGTGTAAGTGATCTTTGAATTTTGTCTTTCTCTTGATGTCTCACCTCAAAATGTAATTGTGCTTGAGACAGTCTCTCAGTCCGATATCCACAGCGACGTGAGCCGAGCTCCAGTCGGGGTGATTCCGCACACAGTCAACGATTGGCTGGAGCATCTCAGGCTTCAAAGGTGGGCGGAGCATCTCATAAAATGGGCGGAGTTTGAGGGCGTACTGAGGAAACCAATTCATGGCGTCTGCCTCTGAAGCCACCTGGAACAACCTGAGCACAAAGACAACGAAATCACAATTCCTTTCAGTCTTGCAACCCACAAATGACAAGCTAATGAAATTGCGGCTGATGACAATGAAACGCTATGTTGCGTTATTTAACAATAGCCTGGATCCACAATGGTTCTTTGTGGCCAAGGCTTCCCACTGCTGGTTACAGTCATGAGCTGATGGTAAAGCAGATCTATTCGATAGACTGGGAATCTGAAGCAATATGGGAGTTTTCACAAAACCACAAGACCCGTGTGACTTTTACAGGAAACCAGTTTATTGACTGAAGATGGGTCATGCTATATTGTGAATATCTTGAGTAAACGTTCTCACCTCAGGCCCACAGATGAAAACTCAGGGCAGAGAAGCAGGCAGTCCCATGACTGGCTCTGCTGGTTCCTGTAGAGAACCAGCCTTCCCTCCTGTTTCAATATCACTTTCCCATTGTATTCTGACAGCTGCACATCCCTCACACGGTACGGGTTGGAGAACAGGTTTGACACGGAGCTCACCGTGTCCAATATACGGCCCAGGAACTGCATGGTGATCTTGGGGTAGAAAAGAGAAGGTGATGCCCCGATAAGGGTTTTCATTGCATTTGACCAATTAAATTACATGATTTGATTTAATGTTTATTATCAGACTGAGAAGAGATGCATTTCGTTTTTTTACAGGAAGATGGTTTAAAAATGGTCAGGTTTTTATTTATTTTATGCATATTGTGATAACGCTGAATATTGTGTATTTTGTCACATACCTTTTCACTGGACACATCAGATTAATATATGATATGTATATATTAAGTAGAAATAATACATCATTAAAATTTTGTTTCTTTTGTATATTTACATTATTATGTTTACTTTATTTTTAAGATATAAAAGGAAATTCTATCACAAGATATGTAAGAAAATAAATGTAATTGTCTACATTTATAATTTCTATATTGTAATTCAATTATATTTGAAGGCCATTAGATCTTAGGCTTATATATACACACACACATATATACATTATGTGTATATATATATATATATATATATATATATATATATATATATATATATATATATATATATATATATATATATATATTATAACTGTACGGTTTACTTAGCATTTAAAGATCCAAAGGTCATCATTAGCATTGGTATATCTTAATAGAGCAGAATATATATGTATATGTATATGTGTATATATGTGTGTGTGTGTGTGTGTGTGTGTGTGTGTGTGTGTGTATATAAAACACTTAAAAGCTGCTGTAAAGTGTCTAAACATGAAGGGATGTGAATGTTGAGCAGAAACTGCATGAACATCATTGAATGAGCTCAATACATTCATTCTGCAACCGAAACTGTTTAGATGTATTCCTGTTTTCACAAACACTAGCGAGTAACAACTCACAAAACACAACTCTGCCTCCCACAAACCAGTCAAACTTTCACAGATAACCCTGTTAGCAGACTCTCAAGAACCACCAGCTTTCATTCAGACTGAAATATGAAACCTCTCAATCATTTTAACTAGCAACATTCGCGTAACGCCTTACCTTTGCGCTATTTCTCCATCCCGTATGACTTAAAGACTCAGAGGATCGCTGACTTTTGGTAAGACATCAACAATCACTGAATGACAACCAACCTTGTATAAGTTTGTCTGACAGACGCGAAAGCCAATGAGCATCCGAGATTCCAGCGCGCAACCGCGATTCGAGCCAATGAGAGCGAGGGGGGCGTTCCTCTTTGAGAAAGAGCACCCCGTCTGGATTCACGCACATTAAATGTTTAATAAGGGCCGTATGAGCGAGTAGATTCGAGACTTTTTAAATAATCAAACAGGCCTTTATTTAAAAGTCCTGTGAGCAGTTTTGGAGAAACACACATCATAGTTATAAAAAAATAAGACGTGTAAATAGCCGGTAGGGATTGTTCTGGAAAGGTTTCTTTTAGGTTGTTTCGACATACCTCCCAGCAACGTTTGGTTTGACCTGCTCAAACCAAAGTGGCAAAAGTTTTAACCTCAGTTCATATTCATTCAAATCATATTCATATTCATGTATTGTAGCTTTATAGAAAATGTATTTTTCTACTTTACTACTTAAGAGTAATTTGTTATGTCAGAGGTGACTGTCCATATGGCTGAAATATACCGTTCTAAGATCATACAAATCATGTAGTGAGCTAACATCATGTGTTCATTCAGGCAAAAACTGTCAATAAGTGATCATAATGATTGCATACAACATTTGGCAGTTTTGTATGTTCATTCAGAGATTCAGGTGTTCGCCATCTGAAGTCTTCGCAGGTTTTTTGCCATCTGAAGTCTTCCCAGGTGTTTGTCACCTTAAATCTTTGCAGGTGTTCGCCATCTGAAGTCTTCCCAGGTGTTCGCCATCTGAAGTCTTCGCAGGTGTCCGCCATCTGAAGTCTTCGCAGGTGTTCGCCATCTGAAGTCTTCGCAGGTGTTCGCCATCTGAAGTCTTCGCAGGTGTCCGCCATCTGAAGTCTTTGCAGGTGTTCGCCATCTGAAGTCTTCGCAGGTGTTCGCCATCTGAAGTCTTCCCAGGTGTTCGCCATCTGAAGTCTTTGCAGGTGTTCGCCATCTGAAGTCTTTGCAGGTGTTCGCCATCTGAAGTCTTCGCAGGTGTTCGCCATCTGAAGTCTTCGCAGGTGTTCGTCATCTGAAGTCTTCCCAGGTGTTCGCCATCTGAAGTCTTTGCAGGTGTTCGCCATCTGAAGTCTTTGCAGGTGTTCGCCATCTGAAGTCTTTGCAGGTGTTCGCCATCTGAAGTCTTCGCAGGTGTTCGTCATCTGAAGTCTTCGCAGGTGTTCGTCATCTGAAGTCTTCGCAGGTGTCCGCCATCTGAAGTCTTCGCAGGTGTTCGCCATCTGAAGTCTTCCCAGGTGTTCGCCATCTGAAGTCTTCCCAGGTGTTCGCCATCTGAAGTCTTTGCAGGTGTTCGCCATCTGAAGTCTTTGCAGGTGTTCGCCATCTGAAGTCTTCGCAGGTGTTCGCCATCTGAAGTCTTCGCAGGTGTTCGTCATCTGAAGTCTTCGCAGGTGTTCGTCATCTGAAGTCTTCGCAGGTGTCCGCCATCTGAAGTCTTCGCAGGTGTTCGCCATCTGAAGTCTTCCCAGGTGTTCGCCATCTGAAGTCTTCCCAGGTGTTTGTCACCTTAAATCTTTGCAGGTGTTTGTCACCTTAAATCTTTGCAGGTGTTTTTCATCCGAAGTCTTTGAAGGTCTGTCTGAAGTCTCTGGTGGATCCAAACTGGAGCTGATGTCCTCTAGTTACCAAGATAGAAACAGAAAAGGAAATGGAAAATATTCAAATAATCTGCATAACTGCTGTTCATAGCATTTCCAGAAAATATGTATTTGATCTCATATAAATGATGTACAAGGTTATGAGATGTATTATGTACCTATCTATAATCTAGATTTAAACTGGGAGAGTGTCTGAGCCCTGAGCATCATTAGGAAGACTGTTCCAGAATGTAGGAGCAAAAAGTGAAATCCCTCTTCCACCTTTAGTGACTTTGATAATTACAACCAAAGTCCAGAGTTTTGTGACCTAGGAGAAGATCTTAGAAGATACAGATCTTAATAGGTAACCAGTGGAGAAATGAAAACATTGGTGTTATATGATCATGTTTTCTTGACCTAGTAAGAACTCTTGCAGCTGTATTTTGGACTAATTATAGCTTGTTTATTGATGATGCAGGACAGATCTTTGTAGCACTCCATAATTTATGGACAAACTTGGATAATTCCCAGTTTAAATAAATAAAATGGTATCTCAACCACCTTAATGCCTGTGCCTGAATACCGGTGTAATTTTGTAATCAATTAAAGAGTACATCATGATTAATAGTGTCAAATACTTCACTAAGATGAAATAAAACTAGGACTGAGATGTAGCCTTGGCCAGAAATAGTAAGTTTTTTTTTCTTGCTAGATGGCATTAAATGAAAGTTGCAATAGTCTTTTCTTCCCTATTGTGATGCGGTTTCGAGTTCGCTTGGGTTGCGCACTCTCTTGTCTGCGTCAGTTGTTGTGTAGCATCCTGTTCATGTTTACATCGGCTGCGTGCTTTCATGTCATGTTTTGTCTTATTTGTGTAGTGCAGCTTGTGTTATCACTAGCTGTGTGCTTTCATGTCATCTTGTTTTGCGTGAACATGTGGCTTATGACTTCTCATCGACTGCTTGTTCATGTCATGTTTTTGTCTGAGCACATGGCTTGTCATGTGTGTTTCTTGTGCCATGTGCTCACTAGGGATGGGCATATCAATGCTGCAGTATCAATATATCGATACTCACAAGCTATTTGGTATCGATATCTCCACAAAAATATCGATATTAAAATTAAATTAATCATTTCTGCAAAAAGTGTTTTCGGTACTTTTGTTTAATGTTTGTGCTAAAACTGAAATCCCCCTCTGACATTTAGCTCACCCGTGTCACGTGATGACTGTGAGAAACACGAGCAACGTGCCCTGCCCACACGACACGTCACTTTCACGGCAGCGTCGCGCATATTGTCCGCGAGCATAAACAGAATGGCACTATGGCAGAAAGAAAGCGTAGTGTGGCGTGGTGCTACTTTTCAATGGCAGAAAAAAGTATTGTGAGATGCAATATTTGTGACATGTTATGATGTATTTTATTTAATCAATATTTTTTTGTAAAATACTGTATTATTTTAAACATTTTTATTTATTTGTTGTCAAATTTACTTTTGTAATAAATTTATTAATGGCCAATATGTCTTATGTGTCATGTGTGGATGCAATTTGCCTTTAAGTGTAATATATATGTATATATGTATAATATCGGTATCGTATCGAATTTAAAAAGTCAGGTATCGCCCATCCCTAGTGCTCACCTCTCACTGTGTAACACTCTCATCTTATCTTATTTCCTCATTCTTGGTTTGATTTGTCCCACCTGTCCTCCCTCATCACCTGCCTTATGTGTTCCCTATTAATTCTCCATGTTTGCTTTCCTGTGCTGCCACAAGACCTTAGTCACAGCAGTGCCATTTTAAACGTGAAGGAAAGCAAGGCTGTGAGGGATAGACATGCATCTCTTCAGTGGATTTTTCTCTTATTTAAGGTTTTTTTTATTTTTTATTGTTCTGCATACGAAACTTTAACCGTGGAAATGATCTAGGGGTTTTATGCAGGGGATGCCACTGAAAACACTACAACTCTCACAGCCTCGCTTTCATACTGTCATGGCGCAGCCCTGAATAAGGTCCATTTCATGGGGAAATTTTCTGTTTTACAGGGGGTTTGTTGCTGTACAGAGACTCTGTCCCAAATGGCACCCTAAAACCCTCGTGGTCTTCGCACGAGTCCACACTGTCATGACGTAGCGCCGCTTTGACTGTCGGGAAACGCAAGGAGGGCGCTCGCGAGCACCTTTTGGAACCTAAAATGACAAATGGGACACCCTACGGTCTCATGGACTTAACGGACACGCGCACGCGGCAGCCATTGTGAGTCCGCAAGACCGTAAGCGCATATGAAGTGTGCCATTTGGGACAGAGCCAAAGCCGTCTGGAGCACCCGAAAAGATGGATCTGTCGGCGTCAGGAGAGCGCGTTTTTGCCGCGGAAGCCATCCTGAAAAGCCGCGTTAGGAAGGTAAGTAAGAACAAATGAGGCTTTGAAGGGGGGCGAATGTTTTTTGTTTTGTTTTACGTTGTGAAGGGTCGTGTTTCGTTTGTCTCGCGATGCGGAGGCGCATGCAATGACAAGAGGGGAGGCCTAGGGGTATATGCGTGCCCCTTTTGCATATTCAAATTGGAAATAACAAGTCAAATGTGGGATATTTGCACATGCAACTTGAGTTTATGATGTATAATTGGGCTGTGCTGTGCTGGGAACGGACAGGCGCCCGCGAGAAGAGCAGCAGGAGGAGGCTGGGAAGGGACAAAGTGTCCATGGAAAAATCAATGCATGCCGAGATGATCAGATTCAAGCGTGCAGAAGCAGCGAGGAGTTCAGATACTGCACGAGGTCACTTGTGTTAAGTTTTATATTTGACATTCGTGAAAATGGCCATGACAATTCTCAAGCCAAACCAATTGGGAAATGCATGAATGGGTTTTCTTAAAAGTGTGTATAATTTAAGATTACACCTCATATGAAGTGTTTTTTAATTACTAGGTAATAACATTCAAATTAATCACTTATTGCAATGCATACATGTTTTTTCGTTGTCCTTTAAAATTTAAAAATCCCTGCATGTTATTACAGCTGTAATTAATTTCTGTAATTACAATTATAATTACATTACTGGGCTTCCCTTACATATTAACCCACACTTAAACCCAACCGCACCACCAAACCAATCCATTTTCGTTCCCGTATCCCACCTAAACAGCAGAAAAAAGTGTTTTGCAATACAACATCAACATAAGTAAAGTGTTAACTTACTTCTAGTAAATTATACACATTTCTGCACGTTGCATTCAAAATAATTTCTTGTGCTATATATAGAATAATATTCAGAGTGCTTTACAACAGAGTGCTTTAGTTTTATAGCTTTTATAGTCTTTAGATCAAATGATCTTTGAGTTTAACAGAATTACAATATTAAATACAGATTTTTTTTTTAAACAAACAAATAGGATTTTAATTCCACAAACACAGCGTTGTATCATGAAAGGAGAATTTCTTGCAACGGTTCATAATTGATGTGATGACAAAATCAGAAAGGGTAATTTAAAGGGTCTAATATATATTTTTTTATCTATATTTAAAATTCCACTTTGTGATGTGCAAAGAAAACCTACTAATACATTTCCTAATTGGTTTGGCTTGAGTATGGGATAAAAACAGGGAATGTAATGGCCATTTTCACGCATGTGAAACATAAAACTAATTTAACTGCATATGGTGTCATGTCACATGGTTTAAAGTGTTGGTTGTGCTGTATTTGTTTATATTTAGTTAAACACACTTTGCTGAGCCCCATAAATTATATAAATGGGTTTGAGATTGAAATAGAGCATCCATTGCTCATGCTGTTACGGAACGGAGCAGGGTTGGTGTGCGATGACGAGGAGACAGGCAAGGCAGGATTTCAAACTTAAATTAATTTAATATAAACAAAACAAGACACTTTAAATAACAAAACAAATAAGCACGCATGTGCAATAACTTGAGCTAGAATAAAAACTCAAAACAAGAACCATGGCAAGAACAGGAAACATCCACACACACAAATTCAGACTTCTTCATTAAACAATATCAACAACCGACAAACACAAGGGAAATGCACAAGTGATATATACACAAGGGGAAACAGCAACACCTGGGAGACTAACGAGGAAGTGATTACAGGACAGGTGTAGGGAGTGAAACAATAACCCGAGAGACAGAAGTGAAACAAAGACAAGACTGACAGGAAGTGACAGAGAAGACCCAGACAGGAACACGTGTAACATAGCGCCCCCCTTCCGGTAGGCGCGACCTCGCGCCGTCAAGGCAACAACTGCGGAGGGTGGGCGGGGGACCAGGAGGGGGACAGAACAATACTTGACAGACAAGAAACCAGAGGGAACCCAAAGGAGACAGAACTAGAACCAAGGAAAAACCATGTGCAAATGATAAACAAAATAAACAGACCTTAAGGCATCATGAAAAAATAACTCAAAACAGTCCTAAATGAAAAAATGGCAACTAAACAGTCCTGACACATAAAAAAAAAGAAAAAATACAGAGTCCCTGGAGGAGCGGGAAGGAGCCCGGTGGGCTCAGGCAAGGCTGGTGGGTCAGGCGGCGCCGGGGGAGTGAGCCAGGCGGGCTCGGGCAAGGCCGGCGGGTCAGGCGGCGCCGGGGGAGTGAGCCAGGCGGGCTCGGGCAAGGCCGGCGGGTCAGGCGGCGCCGGGGGAGTGAGCCAGGCGGGCTCGGGCAAGGCCGGCGGGTCAGGCGGCGCCAGCGGGGTGAGCCAAGCGGGCTCGGGCAAGGCCGGCGGGTCAGGACAGAGTTCTCTGGGCTGAGAGTTAAAGAGTGCTAGAGTCACGGGTGGCGCCGGCAGGGCGAGAGTCACTGGGGGCGCCGGCAGGGCGAGAGTCTCTTGGACGGCGGCTTCCGGGCCAGTAACGGGCTCTGGGACGTTGGCGAAGGCCGGTGGCGGCTCTGGGATGTCCCAGAAGTCCAGCGGCGGGTCGGGCCTCAGTTCAGGCAGCTCTGGCGGTTCGGGCCACAGTTCAGGCAGCTCTGGCGGTTCGGGCCACAGTTCAGGCAGCTCTGGCGGTTCGGGCCACAGTTCAGGCAGCTCTGGCGGTTCGGGCCACAGTTCAGGCAGCTCTGGCGGTTCGGGCCACAGTTCAGGCAGCTCTGGCGGTTCGGGCCACAGTTCAGGCAGCTCTGGCGGTTCGGGCCACAGTTCAGGCAGCTCTGGCGGTTCGGGCCACAGTTCAGGCAGCTCTGGCGGTTCGGGCCACAGTTCAGGCAGCTCTGGCGGTTCGGGCCACAGTTCAGGCAGCTCTGGCGGTTCGGGCCACAGTTCAGGCAGCTCTGGCGGTTCGGGCCACAGTTCAGGCAGCTCTGGCGGTTCGGGCCACAGTTCAGGCGGATCAGGCTCTGGCGGTTCGGGCCACAGTTCAGGCGGATCAGGCTCTGGCTGGCGGATCTCTGGATCAGGCTCTGGCTGGCGGATCTCTGGATCAGGCTCTGGCTGGCGGATCTCTGGATCAGGCTCTGGCTGGCGGATCTCTGGATCAGGCTCTGGCTGGCGGATCTCTGGATCAGGCTCTGGCTGGCGGATCTCTGGATCAGGCTCTGGCTGGCGGATCTCTGGATCAGGCTCTGGCTGGCGGATCTCTGGATCAGGCTCTGGCTGGCGGATCTCTGGATCAGGCTCTGGCTGGCGGATCTCTGGATCAGGCTCTGGCTGGCGGATCTCTGGATCAGGCTCTGGCTGGCGGATCTCTGGATCAGGCTCTGGCTGGCGGATCTCTGGATCAGGCTCTGGCTGGCGGATCTCTGGATCAGGCTCTGGCTGGCGGATCTCTGGATCGGGCTCTGGCTGGCGGATCTCTGGATCGGGCTCTGGCTGGCGGATCTCTGGATCGGGCTCTGGCTGGCGGATCTCTGGATCGGGCTCTGGCTGGCGGATCTCTGGATCGGGCTCTGGCTGGCGGATCTCTGGATCTGGCTCTGGCTGGCGGATCTCTGGATCTGGCTCTGGCTGGCGGATCTCTGGATCTGGCTCTGGCTGGCGGATCTCTGGATCTGGCTCTGGCTGGCGGATCTCTGGATCTGGCTCTGGCTGGCGGATCTCTGGATCTGGCTCTGGCTGGCGGATCTCTGGATCTGGCTCTGGCTGGCGGATCTCTGGATCTGGCTCTGGCTGGCGGATCTCTGGATCTGGCTCTTTCAGACGGGCCGTCGACTGAGACGCTGATGGTGTTGGCTGACTGGTTTGGGACACGGCACTCACCTGACACACATACAGGGCTTCTTGCCAGCTTAGTCCAGTAGTGTCAGGGAGGTCACCGAGCTGAAAGTGGTTTGCCCCAAACCAGAGCAGCACTTTCAATTCCTCGTCGTTCAGGGACGAGAAGGTCGCGAACCTGCTGAACCTCCAGGAGAATTCCAGAAAGGAAGAGTTCTCCCGGGCAAATTGGAGTATCTTCTCCAGGGGTTCCATAGTCCGCTATCGTCTTTCTTAGGTGACGAACCTGGTCGGTTGTTCTGTTACGGAACGGAGCAGGGTTGGTGTGCGATGACGAGGAGACAGGCAAGGCAGGATTTCAAACTTAAATTAATTTAATATAAACAAAACAAGACACTTTAAATAACAAAACAAATAAGCACGCATGTGCAATAACTTGAGCTAGAATAAAAACTCAAAACAAGAACCATGGCAAGAACAGGAAACATCCACACACACAAATTCAGACTTCTTCATTAAACAATATCAACAACCGACAAACACAAGGGAAATGCACAAGTGATATATACACAAGGGGAAACAGCAACACCTGGGAGACTAACGAGGAAGTGATTACAGGACAGGTGTAGGGAGTGAAACAATAACCCGAGAGACAGAAGTGAAACAAAGACAAGACTGACAGGAAGTGACAGAGAAGACCCAGACAGGAACACGTGTAACACATGCATTCTTTGGTTAGTTTTAATAAAGAGGATTTTCCACTGTCTTTCTCTTTGCAGGGTCGAATCGAGTACCTGGTTAAATGGAAAGGTTGGGCCCTAAAGTAAGTGTGTAAAATATATTAATATTGCAATGGATATATTTTCACATAGTGAAAAGGTAATGTTTGTTTCAGAGTTGCAAACTGTATTTGAACCCTTTCTGTTGTTTGGATGGAAATGGAATTTCTTTTTTGGTTTCACTTTATTTTTTTACATTTTCATTTTCTCTTCAAGTAGAATGTGAAAGCTGCAACTTTATATAGAAAATAAAGCGATTTGTATGTTACTGCTTTGAATAATGTATTTAATAACTGGCATAATTATAAAACGGTTATGAGAACTTATTTTAAACTTGATCGTCAAATCTAACTTATGTCAATATGTAATGCAATTCTCCTAACAGAAGCATTACGTTCATATCTTAATGGTAAGTAAACTACATCAAATAGAACCAAATTCTAGTTGTGAACCGTTTAAATCATGTAAGTTAATTCAGATCTAATGAATAGAAAGTGTTTGTGTTTGTATGAAACTTTTGCATGCATCATGAGATAGAACTTATGATAGCAGAAGTGCATTTGACAACATTCTGAATGATTGACAGAGCAATTTAATATTGGTGCATCTCTAATAATTATATCTAGTTTTTTTAAATGAAGTCCTGATGGGGAAACCTTGGACCTTGTATCATTACCATTTAAAATATTGAAATGTTTTGCCATACATAGACACAGCACATGGGAACCAGAGGAGAACATCCTGGATGATCGGCTCATCACGGGCTTTGAGCAAAAGTGAGTGCAATTTAAAGACTTTGCCTTTACCACTAGTTATAAAAATGTAAAGTACAAAAACAACTTTATTCCATATACTGCGTGTATATATGTCCCAACAGTTCATATTTTCAGTGTAAGAGTCTGGAAAAGATTGTTTGCATTAATTCTTTTTCTTCTCTTGCTTTTTGTTGCCAGTTAGACTGGAAACTTGCTCCTATGATGAGTTTTTAAACAAAGAAGATTTGTATTATGCTTCAAAGGCTTTCATTTTGATTGTTATGGTTTAGGCTTGACACTAAAGTGAAGTCATATTTTCCTTGGCTTAAATGGTGCTGTCCCACATTTCACAGGGAGCGGGAGCAGGAACTTTACGGCCCAAAGAAACGTGGACCTAAGCCAAAAAACTTTGTACTAAAGGTTTGAGTTTTCTTAAAACCTTCTTAGAAATCTATCCTCCTTTTAAATGTTTTAATACAAGTTTATACTTTGAGCGTTTCAAAACTTCTAAATACATTTCATGTAAGATTCTTTAGTACCTCTCAGTCACATTTGCTTTTTGCCTGTCTAGGCACGGGCACAGGCGGGTGATAGACCTCGAAGCTCAAATACCCGACGCACTCCACCTTGCACAACTGCGAAGCCTCCCGCCTCTTCCTCTTCTGCAAGTTCAGCTGTTCCTCAGCCTTCATCGTCCTCTTCCTACTCTACCGCTCCAACACCTAGAGTGCACTCTCTCGCTGCTGCTCATAAACTGAAGAAAGACATCCATCGTTGTCATAGAATGTCTCGACGACCTTTGCCGCGACACGACCCTCTGGCTGACCCCACAGGATCCACATCGTCATCCCGTCCTCCCATCTCTCCATTCTCCGAAACTGTCCGCATACTCAACCGTAGGGTCAAACCTCGGGAGGTTAAGCGGGGACGCATAATCTTGAACCTGAAGGTCATTGACAAATCTGAAAATGGTGGAGTAGCCAGTAGAAGGTCACCACAGACTTTCACTGGGCGGGCAAAAGTCCCATCTCGAAATCGCATCATTGGGAAAAAGCATGGGGACATGCCTTATAGGCCATTCCAGCATCCTATGAAGATGCTGGGCTTCCCAATGTATGGCCAGCCATTTGGGCTTCACCCCGGTGGACAGTTGTCCTCCATGCCCAAAGAAGGGTCCAACACTGGAGCCAATCGAAGAGCTGGAAGCATCTGTGGTAGCCATTCCTCTGCAAATGCGCAAAAGTTTCAGTACCAGCCTCCTCCATCTCCATCCAGCTCCAGTGGGTCTAACGGCAGCTCCCCTTCACCTCAGAAACAACTGACTCAACCTGAAGCTCCTACTCCAACTAAAGTAAGCTCCCCAGCCTCATCACGTTCCCGAAATACCTCCCGACCTCACCCTAAGTCTACCCCGGCACCATTCCTCCCTTCCTCACCCTCCTATTCGTCCTCCCCATCCTCCTCTCTTGAAGACGAAGACCAGGGCTCTCCGAATCTCACCACTTCTCGGGGCAGAAAACGAATTCTTCGACACCGAACCCAGGCGGGTCAAGCGTCGGTCAGCCAGGTTAGTGACCGCACTACTGCCCCACTTCTTGAGGAAAATAGGGTGCCAAAAAAGGGGGACCCCAATTGGCGCCCTGAAATGGCACCCAGCTGTGCCAATGTAGTCGTGACTGACGTCACCACAAACCTTCTCACAGTCACCATCAAGGAATTCTGCCATTCTAGAGCGGGTTCTGAACCCTCCTCCCCTTGCCAAGCTGACAACCCACCCTCTCCCACCACAGCTGCCTCTTGAAAGTTCCTCCTAAATACCCCCAGCCTAAATATCTGCCAACTTAACCCCATGCAAACTTGCCATAATGATATTAACTCACCCTAAAATAGTTGCCGTTAATGAAATTAATATGTATTTTTGGTGAAATTGAGATATGTTAAAGTATAATTTAAAGGCAGGGTTGCTTCCCTTAACCTATACTTTTTAAAAAGCATGTTATGATGGTTTTGTAGTACTTCATGCCTTTCTTCCCCCTCTTTTTTTTCCCCAGTGATCCTGTCTTTCCACAGCCTTTTTGCCCAGTAATTGCACCTTGTCTTGTCACCACCAGTGCTGTAGAGACTGCCATTCCCATATCTCCAGACCTGTTCCCCCAAGTTCAGAATCCATCCAAGAAATGTTGATCTCAACAGCTTTCTTGGACTTGAGACATTATACCAAGAATTGTTTTTATCTTTTGAGGTGCATTGTTGTTAGGACGTCGAACACAAGATGCTTCACTCCTGCTTTGGAAGTTCAGCCAGTGTGGGTGAAGATTGTATATCCGCACACGCACTTGTTAGATAACGTTGTGATAATATGCCAATTTAGGCATCCAACCCATGCATTGATCTCGCCAACTGTCTCCTTTGCTAACGAAGAACCATTGCTCATGAAGAACCAACATGATGGTTGATGAAGATGAACCAATCATCATGGCGCTAACTAGATTACCTTGACGTAGACGTGACTGTATTTATATGCGCCAAGCTGCGAATTCCTGAGGACAGTTAAGTTATTTCCTTCCGCTCGAACGCTTTGATCCAGATGTCTGCCGAGACTCTAAACTAACTCAAGTGTGAATGCTGAGGACTGCATCAACAGTTTGGTACTGTACGATAAATCTTCCACATATTCAACAACCCTCTTTCCTTACTGGAGAAGTACCTTCTCATATTTGCCTTCTGACTACAATAGTTTGTGTTTCATGTAATAGTTACTGTATTTTTAGGGTCGGTAACCAGAGGTACCTTCTCTCAGAACTTGATTGGAGGAGTTCAGATATAATTTTAGAGACTTTAAGAGTAAGTGGGTCTCAAACCTACCAAATATAACAGATTGCCTTGGTTGATGAAACCCTCTTTCGCACTCTCAAACGATACAGTCCGGGCCCGCTGGTCCAACCAGGTGCTAGAATTGCCAATACAGACCTGGGATAAAGCTAGCTTGTTTAGTTATTAGGGATGTGTTTGTACCGATATCGCGATTGGTCCAATAATATCTAGATATCTATCTATATATCTAGTTTTGAAATGGTATCTGTGCATTGGTAGCAGATAAATATACATAGAAGCCACATTAACGGCTGTTTCAATGGGTTGCAATACCGAACACCAGCAACCGTTGTTAGACGCATGTATTGATATCTATATCTGCAGTAGACATCAGCAGACTTTGAAGGCATCAGGGGTCCCATTTATAAAGCGTGCGTACGCACAAAACGGGACTGGAAACGTACGTACGGCAGTTTCCACGCAAAGGTTGTGATCTATAAAAAACAAACTTGATGGGAGAATGTGCGGACCTTGAAGCAAACTTTGAGCTGTGTGTTCGCACATTCTGGAGACAAAGGGAATTGGACACAGATGGTTAATTTTATTTTTATTTTTTGGCGTACGCCATTTTTTACTTTTAGGCATACGTAAACTTTTAGTAGAGATCCTACGCACAGTTTTATAAATGAGACGCCTGGTCTTACTATGGTAGAAGGTTACCATAGTAAAAACCTGTAATATGAATGCATATAAAAACACAAACTAATATTCTCGCCTGTCAAAGGTTATCCCTTTTCATTGGGAATTTAAGTCTCGATGGTTTCACAACCACAATGTTGTGGCATCATTGATTTTTACTATGAGTGACGACGTTGCAAGAGCTGACGTGTCTGTAGCGGTCGAGTGTGAAATCTACCTGTATATGTATCTATGAGCAGATACACCTCTTGGATCCACTTCACTTTTACATGGGCTGTGGAGTGAAGAGTAGTTACAAAGGTTAAAGGAACCGTTAATCATCGTAAAGGAATCGTTCTGTCATCATTTACTCGCCATGTTTTTCCCAAACCCTTGCTAGAAAGTTGATGCTATTTTTCGTACAATGAAAGTGCAGGGAGAACAGGAGCTGTAAAAACTCCAAAAAGAGACGTGCAAATGACGTGTGCTGTATTTCAAGTTTTATGATAGCTTTGCGTGAAGAATGGACTAAAATGTACTAGAAAACTGCTTTGAAAGCCTTGGTCACCATTCACTTTCATTATAAGAAACTTGGACGTTTCTACCGCATCACTGAAGAAAGGTTTGAAAATACAAGTGTGTACACGATGACAGTTTTTGAGGGAAATTCATTTAAAATGTACTGAAAGCTAAATGGTTTATTACTTTGTGGGAAGCTTTTCACAGGCTTTTTTTGGGGCAGTCCAGCAAGCAATATTGTAACCTGCCACATTAGGCCTAAAGAAACAGGTTAACACAGTTTATGGCAGCTAACTCGGTTGTACTGAAGGATGATAAAATGTCAGACTCCTCCAGGGGACAAAGGCAAACCTCATTATAAGATTTAATTATAGAACACAATTAAGTTCCTCTTGTAGTCATATAGCCATTCTCTAATGGAGCACTTTTACTCTATCACTGTGCCTTTAGGGAGAAACGAACCTTAGAAAAATATGGCTTTTTTTAATAAAGTTTTTTGCCAAAATGATTTACAAATACTGATGATTTTTATTATTTTTTAGAATGTGAGCATGTATATATAAATACATATATATATGAACTTTTTAAATAACTTTAAATGGCTTTAGTTTACCGGCTTCCAGGCATCAATGTGAACTCATCTACTTTTCTTTTCAAAGCTCTTTATTTTTGGTTATCGAGTCGTCAAACGTTTATCCCAGGTCTGAAATAACTCATGTCGTGGACAAAGCCCTGGTGCCGCCCCACGAATTGGCGGCACGTATGGTTCATCTGTACAGAAATATATCTAATATCGAAGCATGTTGCATTTAGCTGCTCCGTTCCACCCCATAACGTTGTTACCTTTGCCTACAAGAGTGTTCCACGCACAGTCTTTGTTTACCTTTATATCCTTAATGTTAGAAAATAGATGTTGCTATGGTGTGAAACAATGCAAGATGGTTTCTCCTAAAGAGGTAGCTTAGCACTATGATAACGTGGCCTACATTTCATGCAATAGGGCTTGTGTTTTATAGGATGTAGCCACCAGGGCCCATCTCGGCACAGACAAGAGATTATGTTTAAAAAGGTAAGGTTGAAGGTATACTGGAGGTTACATCCTCAAATATCAATGTCTGGTGTGTGTTTTGTTTAAAGAATTTATTATTGTTATTATAATTCTACATTTTCCGTGCTGTAGAAGTGAATGATATGTGCTGCCTTTATTTTATAGCCATTGTTGTTCAACTTTACAAGTCTAATAGGACCCAAAACAGAAGTGTGATTTATATGAGTCATCTCTTTGGTAATGTGTACGGTTAATGCCATTGATTAAGCTGATTATGATAATTAACTTGTTGCGATGACGTTGTAATGTAAGGGATGCATGAATTGAGAACCCGAATTGTACAGGTCATTTAAATGTCATGCTGTTGTTGCTTTGTGTGTTTCTGGAAAGGGGCTTTTAATAAAATCACTTTAAAGACACTGTCTCTTTAACACACACTGAGTTATATTGTTGTTAACCTGACTCTCCATTGGAGGGAGAAATATTTCAGGGTCATATGAATAGTCATTGATTTTAAATTGGTTCCCCAATAATAATAATTATTTTTTAACTTTAAATGCACAAGAATAGCAGCCTATGGGAGATCGTGATAGTGATGTTTCCCATGGCAGTAACATGTTTTCAAGCACTCATGCATGACTCTGCTCTCTTGTGAGTTTTACATGTTCAATTAATGGCTGAAAGATTTTGCACAAATTACATGCCTTAATTCCTGGCGGTAGAATGCCATAATCACGATTCCAAATGGAAGCAGCAAGTTCGATTAGAATTATCGAAAACTCTAAAATGAATCATGATTGTGGACAGGCATGAAAAGCAATATTCTTGCGCCTCCTGCAGGATCTGGATTTATACCGACTATAGATCGATAGATGAACACAACGATATACAGTAAATTTTGTGTTTGAGGCGCGAGCGGTCCATATGAACTGCAAACCCAAAACATTAACACTACATTACCTAAAGGTGTGCTGTAAAGCTTACGTGATATAATGTTGGCCATCCTTATGTAACTGTCTGTCATTATTTATTTGCCAAACGGCGGTAATTTTCTTAAAATCTGGAGTTTTTTCCCCCCGGGCAACCAGATCCAGAGCAGTTTTGCGCATGCGCTCTGTTGTTCTGTGTCGTCATCACTGTCCTTCGTTCTGATTGGTTTGCTGGCATAGGGGGGATTTCGTGCACTGGGAGATCTCTCAATATACAGTGTGTGTGTGTGAGACAGTCAATAGACACTTTTACTGGTTGAATTTTATATATATATTTATATACTTTTTATTGTACTCTTTTAAAAAGTCATCTGAAATATTAAACTAAGTGCAATGTAGTGTTGTGAAAAATATAGATTCCACATCCAAAGTCTGCCCACATAAAGCTAATTTGAGTATTTTTGAGAAAGAAAACGCATGTGTAACAGTACAGTAATACCTTGGTTTACGAGCGACTTAGTATACGAGCAAATCGGTGTACGAGCATTGTATCGGAGTGCGAGAATTTTTCCCTCGCCCACGCGCATTTTTGTGTGGAAAAGTCCTAACGCTCAGCATTGTCGCGCACATTTTTACTGGAAATATCCTAATGACAGCCTCTCATAACGGTTCCAACCTCTTTATCGCCCCTTAACTCGTTCATTCTCACAGCGTCGCTCTGTTTAGTTGCATCATTCACCACAGTGATACTTTTATAAGTGATTTACAGTGGTTTTACCTCCTGTTGTTAACATTAATTGTGATCGCTATTGTTCACGTAGTGAAATATACACGTACAGTACCTCTAAGCAGTAACTGTCACGGTTCATGAATTCATTGTCTCCTAGTTCTGCCTGTGTGTGTGTGTGTGTGTATGTGTGTGTGAAAGGGGCCGTGGTCACTGAGCACTGACACACCTGATTCTCATATCATCTGCCTATTTCGCGGCCCCCGTGTGTTCGTTCGCGGCTCCCGTGTGTTCGTTCGTGGCCGTGGCTCCCGTGTGTGATACACCTCTGGATTATCACTTTGTTTGTTTTCTGCACTATTATAATAAATTCACTAATTTGCAGTTGAATCTTTGCTTTCCCCGCTCCTCCCTCCTCTCGTCTCCTCCACGCACGCTGCTCAAAGCTGAAGTGCATTACAGTAAATTGTCAAGTATTTTTTGAGTTTAATTGTCAATTATGAATTAGTATTTATATGAGATCTTAGTGGTTATAATTTTAAATGTAATTAATAGGTTAAAACCAAAAAAAAATATTTAAAATGGGCATTTATGGTTGTGTGGAATGAATCGATTGATTTTAGTGCATTCTTATGGGGAAAACTTATGTTCACTCTTGGAACAAATTAAACTCGTAAACCGAGGTATTACTGTATTATGGATCTGTGAGTCAAGTCTTAAAGTGACAGCAGCCTAATATTCCTGCTGCCAAATTATGAGATAATTATTAATGATATCTGTGCCAATGAAACTTTGGAAAACCACTAGCCACAGTGGCTGGTGACCAGAGAAGTTAATGTCATTAGGAAACATAAATTATTGCTTTGGTGCAAATGAAAGTGTAACAGGTGAACTGGAGAGAAACAATATGACAACATCCAAAAAGGGAATGATTTTGCATGTGGTGACCATAGAACATGGTTCTCTCCTTATTCTTCCTGACTGATTTGTCTTTAGTGTTGTGTTTTGTTAGGGTTCTTGTCACTGTCTGTAACATGAGACAGAGCTGCAACCCAATCAGGCAGTCCTGCTCCTCCAGGACGCACATCCATACGTGAAGAAGCAAGGAGGTTTGTTGTGTCTCCCAGAACAGTTTCAAGAGCATGGAAGAGATACCAGGAGACAGGTTTGGTGGTGGTTCAGTAAGGGGTCTGGGGAGGAATAGATAGATAGATAGATAGATAGATAGATAGATAGATAGATAGATAGATAGATGCAGACAGACATACAGATAGATAGACAGATAGACAGACAGACATATAGATAGATAGACAGGTAGATAGATAGATAGATAGATAGACAGACAGATAGTCAGATAGATGCAGACAGACATACAGATAGATAGAGAGACAGATAGACAGACAGACATATAGATAGATAGACAGGTAGATAGATAGATAGATAGACAGACAGATAGTCAGATAGATGCAGACAGACATACAGATAAATAGACAGATAGATAGACATACAGACAGATAGAAAGACAGACAGACAGATAGATAGACAGACACAGATAGATAGACAGACAGATAGATAGACAGACACATATATATATATATATATAGGCAGACAGATAGACAGATAGATAGACATATAAATAGATAGACAGACAGAGAGACAGGTAGATAGATAGATAGTCAGATAGATGCAGACAGAGAAACAGATAGATAGACAGATAGTCAGATAGATGCAGACAGACATACAGATAAATAGACAGACAGATAGATATAGATAGACAGACATATATATATATATATCTATACAAATAGATAGATAGACATTTAAATAGATAGATAGACATATAAATAGATAGACAGATAGATAGATAGATAGATAGACATATAAATAGATAGACATATAAATAGATAGATAGATAGTCAGATAGAAGCAGACAGACATATAGATAGATAGATCGATAGACATTTAAATAGATAGATAGATAGATAGATAGATAGATAGATAGACAGATATATAGACATATAAATAGACAGATAGATAGACATATAAATAGATAGACAGATAGATAGATAGACATATAAATAGATAGACAGACAGATAGACAGATAGATAGATAGATAGATAGATAGATAGATAGATAGATAGATAGATAGATAGACAGACAGGCATACAGATAGATAGATAGATAGATAGATAGATAGATAGATAGATAGATAGATAGATAGATAGATAGATAGATAGATAGATAGATAGATAGATAGATTCAGATAGATGGATGGATGACGAGTTGTTGACGACTGCAGGAGGCGGGCTGATCTGAGGAGGATGTGTCTCATTTGCTCCCGCTCCGCGGATCGCAGTGCAATAGCAAATCACTTCAATGAAAGGAAATGCTTCGCCTCTGTTTATAACAGAGAAGTGCATTTTTTTAAAGATACATATATAATATATTTTAAGGTGAAACCGCAGCTCTTCACGCGAGCGATGGATGTGCAGGTCTCAAACCTGAGCCGCACGAAGCCCGTGGCGAATCCCCGCAGCGCGCAGGACGCGGATCCGTGCGGGGGCGGCGGCGCGGCGAAGAAGAGATCCCGGACCCGGAGAGGGAGGAGAGGCAAGCGGCGCAGGGGCAAGAAGGCCAACGAGCCTCCGCCGTTTCTGCCACCGGAGGTAAGACGATGAGCTAGCCGTTAGCCAGAGACATAATTCCCTCTGTGTGTCAATAAACAATATCACACACGGTTTTCTGTATTACAGACATATGATCGTTAATAGGGATATTTACAACAGCAATAATGTATTAAGCTGCTGACTTTACATGCACAAAATTGGTAGCTATATGTATGTATATGTGTGTGTGTTTACAATACTATATATATATATATATATATATATATATATATATATATATATATATATATATATATATATAGCCAATATATGTAGTTATTGATGATACTGTAAAATCATAATACTGTATATTTATATGAATGCAAGTTAAAGTGTAATAAGTTCTCTCTCTCTCTCTCTTTCTGTTTACATTATATTTCCTTTTGATGACAGATAGGCTAATGATTACTAATTTACCACAGTAATACTAATAATTGAAAATAGTAATATACTAATAATATAATTTTATTTAGTAAATAAATAATGAAAAATATTTAGAAATAACAGGCCAAATGTTAACTTTTTAGGCAAGAACAAATATATAGTAATATTAATAATTATTATAGATAATATTGTATAAATCTAAACAAATGGAATGATAAAATAAATAATAAAACTTATCTTTTTAAGAGAATGCCTTTTAAAATAAATACATGTTGTGCTGTTATTATAGTTATTGTTTTTTATTGCTAAAATATCAGATTTTTTCAAGAATTTCTTAATATTTGAAATTTCATTTATTAAATAAATACCTTTATGTTTTTAGGCTGAAGAGGGGAACATTGAATACAAGGTACACAAACCCTACAATCACAATCCGATTAAGTGCAATTGAAGTTCAGCTTGTAATTGGGATGATTTTTATCATCCCAGCTCATCCAGTCTTGTGTTTTTTCTCCCAGCTGAAGCTGGTAAACCCCACGCAGTATCGCTTTGAGCACTTGGCCACGCAGTTGAAATGGCGCCTGCAGGAGGGCCGGGGGGAGGCGGTGTATCAGATTGGGGTGGAGGATAATGGTCTGCTGGTTGGACTTACAGAAGAAGATATGAAAGCATCGCTTAAGACTCTTCGCAGAATGGCCGAAAAGTATGTATTCAATCCATCGTCCATTTAGCTAAAGAGAAACTATTATACTTTCTTTAGTTTGAACTTTCTTTAGTGTGTAATGTTGCTGTTTGACTCAAAAGGGAGTTACTCTCTCCTTGAAACGCCTATATTGGGGTCTTGAGTTCTTGCTTCTTTAGTTCTGGGAACGAACACGCAGTTCTGGGTAATAACTCATTACGGTACATGTAATCTGGATTGCATAATCAGATTACAAAAATGTAGTACTTATTGCATTTTAAAATACTCAGTTAATGGTCACATGATATGGAGATAAACACAAAAAAAATAAATGTTTTAAGTTGATTGTTTATTTGAATTTAAAATTAGGGATGCATTATAATGCATTAGCTTCCATATCAGCATTGGCATCCATGTCTTCATTTTTAATGTTATTGTTATCGGCCTGATATATTAAAGATGATTAATAAAAATGATTATTTCCTTCAGGTGAGACTCAGCCTGATTTGCTTGAAATATAATTAGAATTCTTCAAAAATGAAAATACGGTTAAGTGCAACATATAGGGCTATATAGCAAGACTATATAGGCTACATAAAATTTAAATTAAACATTTTAATTGAAACACTTTTGGTTTTCTAATCAGGCTCTCAAAAATTATATAAAACTTATGTAGTTTACATTACTAACTACAATTCACGCCATGTAATTTGGAGTCTTAATCGACTATAATTAATCTACCCAGCGCTTACGAATGTGACAATATCTCTCATTTAAATAATTCTAGCCCAAGAAACACACAAAAATAAGGGGTGAGGCCTGGTTGAGTTGCATTAGTAGTGTGACATTTCCCAAACACGCCGGAAGCGCTTGACCAATCACAACACACTGATCCAGCCGACCAATCAGAGCACATTGTGCTGTTCTGAAGGAGGGGCTTCATAGAGACGGGAACTAAACAGAGCATTTCTGACGACTGAGAAGAGAGAAGCAGCACTAATGGAGAATATGGGGAATTTTTTTTTATTTTTCTAGTAGAGCACTAAAACAAAACCAAGGCTTTTGTAAATGGCATAATATGGCCTCTTTAATGTCAAAAATGGCTTACAAGCGTGTTGTGTTGTCTTGGTAAGACTCTGTGACTGTGCCCAGGGTTGGAGCTGATATCACACTCCTGAGAGAGAGGGAGGTGGACTGCGACAGAGCCCGACGGAAAATTGCAGAAGTTCTTGTGAGGAAAGTTCCAGATGACCAGCAGGTTAGCTTTTTTCTATTTATTTTCCATTGTGGTTGTTGTAATTTTAGTCATATGACATTTCAAACATGTAGCTCACATATACAATATCCTGGATACAATAAACACTTCTACAGCATTTATTAAGCTTAGCTAAAGTAAATCTCAACATTCAGTAATACATACATATAATATAAAAAGTTGTTAACATTAGTAATGCACTGTGTATTTATATGGATGTACACACCTCATACACACATGTAATACAAAGTTTTAACAAATTCACATTTTTGTAGTTTACACGGAGACAATACAGTGATCCCTCGTTTATCGCGGTTAATGTGGACCGGAATCAACATTTTCTTCTGAGAGAGGCGAAGAGGCTCCCATTCCACTCGTGCTCTCATTGGTCGATCTCGCCCCGGGAACCAATCACGTGTCTTGTCTGAGTGTCTGTGGGTGTGTACAAAGCCTCTGAGAGAGTTTCTCTCTTTGTCTGGCATCCTGGGAAACCGTTTCTCTTGCATCACGATGAAGCAACACTGCTTTACGCAATATGGCTGCTGATATGGTGGCATTTTTGAATTTTTATCTTTCGATGAATATTTTTGAAAAAGTCTGCAATGCACTGTAGCCGCTTAACTTGAACGGGAAGTTGCGAAGGATTACTGTAATGGTATAGTTTTTAAAACTAGTTTTCACAGGTTTGTGTTTTCAGGCCCCCAAAACGCTTGTAACGGTGTATGATGCGGTATGAGGAAGGCGCGGAGAGCAGGGTTAAACCACAAACTGTCTTTATTAAACAAAAACTAAAACACTTTAAATATGAACAAAAAGGGCACACTTGCGCAAAACACGGAGAACATGGAGCACACTCACACACATTTAACATTATCAGTTACACGTTCAACAACTGAGAAAGACAAAGGGATACAAGAGGGCTTTTATACACAGGGTAATGGGGAACAGTTGACGAGACTAACAAGGGGAGTGACTGACGGAAATACAATGGGATCACACGGAAGGAAACAGGAAGTATCAAGACACGACATGACTGTGACAACGCTGTTGTCGTGTAAATGAAAGGGCAAAACGCATAAAAAGGCCCCTAATAATTAAAAAAATTTAAACGGCCCCTAATAATGTGTTATGCATTGTCAAATCTGTGTGTAGTTCTTGGATCTTCGTGTGGCTGTTCTGGGTAACGTGGACTCAGGGAAGTCAACTCTACTAGGGGTGTTGACTCAAGGCGAGCTGGATAACGGACGTGGCAGGGCCAGACTCAACCTCTTTAGACACCTGCATGAGATTCAAACTGGACGCACGTCCAGCATCAGTTTCGAGATCCTTGGTTTCAACAGCAAAGGAGAGGTAAGCAAAATATTTAAAAACACTTAAATTTCTCCTGTTTTTTTTCCAGTAGAGCATTAACTGGGATTTAAACCAGCAACCTTCTACTTGCATGTTGTATGTTGGTTTTGAGAAATAGTCTTTTGCATTGTTTTAGGTCGTAAACTACAGTGACTCTCGTACAGCAGAGGAAATCTGTGAGAGCTCTTCTAAGATGATCACGTTTATTGATCTGGCTGGTCATTATAAGTACTTGAAGACCACCATATTTGGCTTGACAAGCTACTGTCCAGACTTTGCCATGCTGGTGGTGGGAGCCAATACTGGCATTGGTTAGTATTTATGCATGCATATGCATACAATACCAGTTTTGAATGTCACATTTCTGGTTATTATTAATGTTGAAAACAGTTGTGCTGATTCATATTACTCCAAATTGTTCTCATGCTGTAAAACTCTCAGCTGGCACAACTAGGGAGCACCTGGGTTTGGCGATGGCGCTGAAGGTGCCGATATTCATCGTGGTGAGTAAAGTGGACCTCTGTGGAAAAAGCACACTGGAGAAAACGGTTCGTCAGCTGGAGAGAGTGCTCAAACAGCCCGGGTGCAACAAGGTTCCCATGGTGGTGGCCAACTCTGATGATGCCGTCACCGCCGCACAGCAGTTCGCACAATCCTCCAGGTACATGTGTGAATGTGAAGAGAGAGGTTATTATAGGCGTTTATTGTATTTTACCCCTGAAGTCGACACTTTCCACCTTCTCTCTGTCAGAATAAGGTCACTTTGGTCTAGTTTTCTGATGTTTTGTGGCAGAGTCCTGGCACTACTACATTGTCGTGTCTTTGTGCGGGTGATCTCGGCACTTTGGTCTCGTTTACATCGGCCATGTGCTTTCATGTTGTGTCTTGTCTAGTGCTATGTTGCGTGTAGCTTGTTTTCACGGGCTGCACGCTGTCTTGTCATTTTGTTTTGTGTGGACACACGGACACGCTTAAGCGTGTTTGCATTGGCTGCGTGTTCATGTCCTGTCATTGTTTAACCCCGCCCGTCTTGTTCCCTCATTATTGTTTGATTTGCCCCACCTGTTCTCCCTCATTCCTCTTGCCTCATTAGTTCCCTATTTATTCTCCCTGTGTGTGCTGTCCTGTGCCGCTTCGTGGTCATTGTCAATGTTTTGGAGTGCGGCGTGTATGTCGATGCTGTTAGCTTGCCATTTCCAGTCCAGTCCTGTCCTGTCTTGTCCTGTCCTGTCCTATCTAGTCCAGTTCAGTCAAGTCAGTCGGTCTAGTCGTGTTTTCTCCCTCGGGCTAGTTTTTGTTTGCCTTTTGTTTTATTTTCTTCATTAATAAAGAAACCCTTCTCCCAACGCATGAGTCCTCGCTTCCTTCCTTCACCCAACCTGACACTCTGCTGTTTCTGGTACTGTACCTTTAAGATGTGAGGAAAGACATATGTAAAGGCATATCTCTCTCCCCACAGTGTGACGCCCATCTTCACCCTCTCCAGTGTATCTGGGGAGAATCTGGACCTTTTAAAGGTCTTTTTCAACATTCTTCCTCCGCTGA
This sequence comes from Rhodeus uyekii, assembly GCA_037043235.1. Taxonomy (NCBI): domain Eukaryota; kingdom Metazoa; phylum Chordata; class Actinopteri; order Cypriniformes; family Acheilognathidae; genus Rhodeus; species Rhodeus uyekii. The sequence goes on along the minus strand of JAWRVZ010000128.1, from coordinate 369,922 downwards.
GCAACAGCAAAGAGCAAGAGGAGCTCATGCAGCAGCTCACGGAGTTCCAGGTCCGCTCACACTCTAACCGACACACTTATGTTGTCTGAACTCTAGATGTCACTTTAATGTCAAATTGATGTGTTCTTACAGGTGGATGAGATTTACAGTGTTCCTGATGTAGGGACAGTGGTTGGTGGAACACTGTACAGGTCAGTCCACATCTGTTATGTCAATCTTGTCTGTCTGTTTAATTACTGTGTAGCAACCACCTAGCAATGCACTAGCAACCACTTAGAGCAACTTCTTAAGCTCTAGCAATCGCACAGCATCACCCTAATAACCAATCAGAACACTTTAGCAATGCCTTCGCTCTGAAGCAACTTCTTGGCAACCATCTAGTCATTGCTAGCCACTAGCAACCGTTCAGAACAACTTATTAAACCATAGCAACACCTTAGCATGCACATAAAACACCCTAGCAACCACTAAGAACAATGTCTCTACTACCTATCAATGTTTTAGCATTGCAGGAACTGCTTTGCATCTACATTGCAATGCACTATCACCAGAAAACCTTTGCAACGCCCTTTGCAATCGACACAGTTGTCTTTCTCACAACCACCTGCTTAGCAACACCTTAGCAACCACTCAGAACAACTTATCTAATAATGTTTTTAGCATTATAATGTACTCTAGTTACCTCCCAGAACACCCTAGCTACAGTAGAGTTTTACAATTTAGATCTATAATCTGTGAATAATAAATCTCTCTTCTTATAGTATCAAACTGCATAATGGTGTGATCGAATTTGCAAGATTTTGCAGCTAAACAGGTCTATTGTCAACAGTGTAGTGATTAGTTAGCACAACCCACAGATAAGTGACTTTCAAACCAAGCAGCATTCTGTTGGTTGACACGGCAAATACTTGCGACCAACTTGAACAAGTTGCATGAAGAAATCTTTCCCCCTCATTCAAAATCCCATATTGCATGCATCCCTATTGAAATGACTGGATTTCTTTAGCAGAACTCTGCCAATGTGACTGCAACTTAATGTAACATTCACACTTCAAGGCTTTTTCAAGCCAATTTGTCTTGACAAACTTTCCTTTTCTAGTTGATAATTGACTTTCCATTCACACACAGTGGAGTGTGTCGTGAAGGAGACCGACTGGTTGTGGGTCCCACCGATGATGGGAGGTTCCTGAGGTTGAAGGTTTGCAGTATTCACAGGAATCGCTCAGGCTGCCGTGTGCTGAGAGCCGGACAGGCCGCCACGCTCGCGCTTGGGAACTTTGATCGCTCTTTACTTCGAAAGGTTTGATCTCAAACGAGAGCAAGAGGAGAAAACACTATATTTTTATGATGTCTTTCTTTATGATGATATTTTTTAAAGAGTGTTTGTGTTTTAGGGCATGGTCATGGTGAGTCCTAAAATGAACCCTACAATTTGCTGGCAATTTGAGGCTGCCATTGTCCTCCTGTTCCACGCCAAGACTTTCCGCCGTGGTTTCCAGGTCACGGTGCATGTGGGGAACGTGAGGCAAACCGCCACGGTGGAGTGCCTCCTTGGGAAGGTGTGGATTTGTTGCTTCCTGACATTAAAGCAGGCATGGGCAACGTCAGTTTAGCTCAAAACTTCACTTGTCTGTAGCCTTACCAGAGATGTTCTTATTGGGAGGTATGAGGGTCAGTGGCTCTGCCATTGGAGTAAGAGTAACGGCTAACTTGGATCACATGTGCCTTGATAACCAATCACATTAAAGCCTTGACGTCATTGAATTTCTTGTGCAACAGTCAATCAATGTTTGCAGATAACATAGAAATGAATGAGATAAACTGAATCACACCTGTCGCGCAATTGTCCATGTCTTCTCTTATAAAACAGCATTTTTTTTCTGTGTAAACTCTAAAAATATATCAATCCCAAACGAATGTTTAAGAGCAAACGATTGATGTCGATTAATTAAATGACAAGCTATTTCCTCACAAGAGCAGTTTATTCACCATAGTGAAGGCTTACATCCATTAAAAAACAAGGCTTCTGGTCTCCTTCCCTGCATACCTCAGCGTAAGCAGGCGTTTTTTTGCTAACGCTGCAGGTTTGCCTTAAAGTGGCTTTGGCGTTAGTAATCCTGAAGACATTGATTAGTGTGTTTGATTTGGGTTGAAGCAAAACTCTGCAGGACATCGGCACTCCAGGACCACCGTTGCTCATCCCTGCGTTAAAGCAATCATGTCTTTACAAACCCATTTGACGTTGAACACAAACAAGCTTCTGAAGAGTGTTGCTCTGTTTGAATACCGTCTCATATATTCTGCACGCATGTGTTTGTCCTCTAGGAGGAGCTGCGAACAGGAGAGAGAGCCGTAGTGTGTTTCAGATTCTTGAAGCACCCTGAGTACTTGCGCGTGGGAGCCAAACTCCTTTTCAGAGAGGGGGTGACAAAAGGCATTGGGCACGTGACGCACCTCCTACCCTCCGCCCAGAACCAGGTGCCTGATCAGAACCGCAACCAGAACCGCAATTAGACACGGCGGGAGTGAGACCATACGTCAAAAGAGGACATTTGATTGCAGCTGCAGTCACTTCCTGTCCTTGCCTTGAGTTTGCATCCCCTAGTTATATCACACACCTTTCATTTCCACTCAGATTGTAGATTTGCCTATGTTAATTGCAGATTTGCCTGTGTGTACATGCTCTCCATTCCTGTGACATTTGGAGGGTTGTGGTACAGTGATTTAACGACTAGAGTATATGTCTGCTGTGTGTAATGGTGCTTGGAAAACTCCTGTTTTTGCACATGTCCGTTTCACATCTTACGTTAAAGCTGACTGACCTTGAGTGAAGCATGTGGGATTGCCAGTTGCCAAGTGGAGCAGATTTCTGCATAAGAAAAAGTAAAAAGTAGCATTGGAAAATGCAGTTTTTTTTTCAGCAGTAGTATTACTTCGTCAGATCCTCGGTAGTATTAAATACATGCACCAAATCTGGTGCACACACTTCGTATTTGTTTCTTTTTTAGAGAAAAGATTAAAGATTTGCGTAGAAAGGTTGGAAGCAAGAATCTTAGTTTAGACCTTAAACCCAAAGTGTACTTCAGTTTTGATGCAAACACACCAGCAGTGTGTGCACTCTTTCTCTTCAGAGGTTTTGACCAATACAAATGTTGTCAGTGTCGCCACCTTGTGGTCCACTCCAACTAGTGCAAAAAACAACAACCTTAAGGCACATACAGGAGCTGAGATAATAAAGCACACACGGATAAAAAAAAAATCAGGCTGTTCGCATATTGTGACGTAAATTTCATAATCAGCATAGTGTACATGTAAAAGCCACGTATACTTTGGGTTTTAGTCTGAGCTGCAGATTGTTGCTGGCTAAGACTGCGTGATATTGTTACGAAAAGTTTGGCTCCAGTTGTCCTGTTGCCCTTCTTGTAGGAGCAGTTGCAACGATAGGGCAAGATTTTGGACGCTGCCAAAAGTTAATCAGCGGCTAAGATTAATCAAAAAGCCGATTAGTAAATATTGGTGAACATATTAAGTGAGAAAAGTCAAAGCTTTCTGTTGTCAGAGTCGCAAATGAAAACGAGGTTGTAAAGGATAAAAGTACAGTCCGTTTGATGTGAAAGTGAAACGAATAGCATAACTACTCACAAATGGTTTAATGACCAATTTACATTGATTTTGTCCGATTTGCATGCATGAATGACCACAGCCTTGTTATTGTTCACATAATTTAGTTTGTTTTCAGTGCTTTTGTTGGTGGGATGGGATATCGCCCTCATCTTCAGGATAGAAGAGTTAACTGAAAGGGAAATTTAGGAGCTCTAGTCAGGCATGACTGGGTTTTCATAATCCGGATTACATTGTGCCTAACTGATATGGAAATTGTGCACATTGCATGGTTGTTTGTTAGCAAATATAAGCGAGGTTAAGCCATTTCAGGGCAACTGGTGCGACCGCGCTTTAGGGTATCGAACACGAGCACACCATTTACATTTATGCATTTGGCAGACACTTTTATCCAAAGCGACTTGCATTGCATTCAAGAAACACATTGACATTCTAATTCTTGCTTTCCCTGGGGATCGAACCCATGACCTTGGGTTGCAAGCGCCACTCTCTACTATTTGAGCTACAGGAAAGCTTATAGAAGCTCATTTAAGCTACAGGAAACCCCATGCTTGGGACGGCCTGCTTACAGGGTTAATTGAAAACTTAAGTCAGCTTTGTGTGATCGGCATTCGTCTTGAGCATGAGCACAAGAACCCAGAGAACGATTGTGTTGCGTCTTGTTCACCTGTGCTGTCCTACTTGAGATACTGTGCAATTATTAAAACATTGAATGTATTATTGATCATATATATAAACGAGTTACTAAACAAATAATGTGACCGCTAATGTATAATCTATTTCATTCAATAATATTGAATATTTGGCATCATTCATGAAACTCGTGTAAGTGTAAATTACCCGTGAAACATTCGTTCTTGCGTATATTTTCACATGATTGTGTCAAGAATAGTTTTACAAACAAATTCGTTCTGCTTGTGTTTCATAAATGAGGCCGTTTCTTTCATAATTCAGCTATTGGTCAACAGTGCATGTTACACAAATAATATTTAATATTGTCTGAAGTGCAACTGGCTAGCTTTATTACGTTATGTGTGTATCTTCATTCCACGTACTTCTGTAAAACAGGCTTCAAAAGCCGGCAAACCCGACTAGATATCTATTGCTTTGCTATTAGTTCCTATGTAATAAAGATTCATGTTTAATTGTGGGAACCATTTGTTGTTTGTAATTATTGAATTGTATTAAAGACATGGAATGTAATAGTTTATCATGGAAACTAAAGATCTTACCAATATAAAAGAGTTTCGAATCGTACCACGTTAAGGATAAAACTTTCTTTTAAAAACTAAGTTGGGAAAAAGACAAAAATTTGGACAAGTTTTATTATGATAAATGAAAGCTGTCTTTGCGCAATAAATTGTTAATTGTTCACAGAACACACTGTTGTAGCGTAGCAGCAAGCACCATAAGAAGAGGTTTATGTAACATGGCCTTATGAATAACATAAAAAAGAAAAAATATTATATAAAACTCTTATTTTACCTTCAAAAGATGAATGCTTTTTGTTTTGCACTTTGTGAAACAAATCAGCATTTGTGAATACAGAAAATATCAGATGAAAAATTACCACTAAATATCCTTCATATGAGATATAATACTCAGATGACTATTAATGCATCTGTATAATTCTTCATTCTTCCTTCACTTAACAATGCATGCTTGAACCTGCTTGAAATGTGTATCTAAGTCTACCTGTTCTACCAAAGCTTTTAACCTTACAAACATGTATAACATTACCAACGTGAAACTATTCCTATCTTTTCACAATGTAAATGTGATGAGTTCTTCTTCATCTGTTGAAATGATGCCTTTCTGGAAACGTCAGGCACATCAGTGCTGGTTTGGACGCTTTACGCAAGGCTCCTCTGTCTGGGCTTGATTCTGGGGTATAGCTAGAGAAAAACAAACAAATATCAGCAATCTCAAGGAAACGCACCAATGATTTAAAAAAAGGATGTCCGAAAGCTTTAAAGAAATCTAGTTCAGAATGCGTCAAGTTCGTAGAAAAGTACAAATATTGGTATTCGTACATTTACGCATTTGGCATTGCATTGAAAAAACAGTAACATTCTAAACAGTTCTTGCTTTCCCTAGGAATCGAACCCATGACCTTGGCGTTGCAAGCGCCACAGTCTACTGTTTGAGCTATAAGTAGCAATTTAAAAACAAAAGTGCTGAAATACCAACGATTCTCAAAGTGGGGTTCGTGTCCAATAGCCAGGGGTCCCGCAAAATAATTTTGCTTTAACATTTTCTGTACTTTAATTTGCTTTTTTAATAATCTAAAAAGCGCAGTGACTTATATAATGCATATAACATCATATAAGCAAAAAGCAGACACTTATAGACACATATCTAATGTTTGCTCCAAGTATTTGCTGTATTTTGGTTCACTTTTGTGACGCGCTCCACAAAGAAGTTCTCAGAGACCAGGATGGCGGTAAGCGCTTCCGGTTTGTTTTCTTGATTCAAGGCGGCAAATGTTTGGTTGCTATTTTGAACGGACACGAAACTGGACCCTTTATACTCCTGATAAATTTGACCAAGTGCTGTCCTGTCCTTGGAAAATGTCCTACCCTATAAATAAACGTCCTGGATGCTGGGAATACCTTACTGACTTTGTGGTTAGAAGAGGTTTTTCAAGCGAGCATCATGTCATTGACCCAGATGGATGCAAAAACTTAAAAAAATCAAGGCATTTCCTTACCCCGAGGAGATTGCGAGGTATGTAGCCCTCATTGTCGGCACATCTTGCCCACCACCACTCTGTTTCTTCACCGTCCTCTCGTCGCAGGACAGTGAGACAGTCTCCTTCATTAAAGGGCAACTCATCCGGGCTCTCAGCATCATAGTCCCACAGGGCATAAACAACGCCCCTGTTCATGATCCCCATCTTCTCTTGCACACCTGTGGACAGATACCTTAATTCTATAGATTTATTGTGATACTCTACAAGTTGAGCGACAAAATCTCAAACTTTTTGTAAGGTTTCATAATGGGAGCACTGGGTTCTCACCATAGAGAAACTGAGAGCACTGGGCGTATCCTTCTTCCATTTCTTCACACTTGTCTGCCGCGGTCTGCATGTCGCTGTAGGTTGTAGCGTATACGGCGGCTCCGGATTCCACCAGGAACTTACACACTTGCACGTTATTACAAGAAGCAGCGCAGTGCAGGGGAGTCCTTAAAGAACGAAGTGTTGCATTAAAACAGTTTTTTAGGACAGAATGATCCTGTGCTTAGAATAATTTTTCACTCACCATCCATCGCTGTCCGCAGCATTCACGTTCACCCCAAACTGCACCAGGAACTTTACGATTTCTGTGTGTCCGGCGCAAACAGCATTGTGTAGAGCAGTGATGCCCTCATCATTGGGCAAACTGGGGTCGTCCACCTGGATATTGCATACAGACATACACTTTCAATGCTAACCTGCTATTTTACTTAATAGTGGACCAAATGCGCAACTGATCTTGGCCTATTCCTCACCTCATATATGATCCTCTGGACGAGGTCGTACTCGCCCTCTAAAGAGGAGTCTAGCAGGAGGGCCAGGGGGTTAAAGCGCACGCGCATCCCGTGGTTGATGCGCTCCGAGCCTGTCTTGCGCAAATTTGTTCTTTTACCCTGAGAAACACAAGAGGGATAGATATTCGGTTATATAGAACTTATGCCCCTGCCCCTTTTCAGCACTGTGCTCATTTGGTTTTCTCTTCCGATTTGTATTTCCACACTAAGATTTACGGATTTTCGTATGGATTAACGAACGGGCCGCTCGTTTTAATATCTTTCCAGTCTACTGAAATTTGCTATGACATCCGCTGCAAATATTACAATGTTTATGTTAACTTAACGCACTTCACCAGCCATTTCCTCTTTAACAGCGATGCCATAGAAATGCACAGAGCTACCGTAAAAACGCAAGTTCAAAAACAAAATTACGAAGATAATTCGTGGCACATAAGGTCTATGTGAGAAGGAAACTCTGTATCTATTGTATAATTTATGCATTTCTTCATTAAGTGGTAAAGTTATATAATAACAAAGTAATAATACTAGGTGTTAACCAGACATGAATCACTCTTTCATTCCGCATATTAAAAACCCATTGAGGGTCACTGGTTGCCACTTCTACTCCATTTAAATGTTTAATGAGATCTGCGGCGGAGTGCTTGGAATCTTAGTGTGGCTAGTTGCTAAGCAACAACCCAGAATGGATGGCTTGATTGGTATCTCTATTGACCTGACTTGTCTTCACCCTCTCTTTGTCTCTTCCTCTTTTTCTATCCGTGGCCATACTTGACTCAGATCTGTAGACTTAAATGGCTTGAGAGTTTTCTATAAAGACAAGGAACCAATCCCAAATATTGTCCTTGTCCCTTAAGGGTCTTTTTCCGAGTCTACATTTGGGAGACGTAACAGCTTGTAATTGAACACCCTATGGTTTCATGCACTTCTTGGACAAATGAAGGCCAAGAGACCATAGGATATCCTAATTGTGATTTTATAAATCAGCAGGTCTCCTTTTCTGTCCATGATACACCTCCTATGGACCCTTTCGTTGCCCACGACTCCCTAAATAATACGGTCATGCTCTTTTACGTTGACTGTAATGGCTGCTCAGTGTCGAGTCAGTACCTGACTATGCTGAAATGCTTGCACACCTTAGCACAGCAAAAAAGATATTCAATTTTGACCCATCCATCAAGACCAATCCTGCTGCTGGGTTACTCCCAACGGAGCACATTTTGGATGTCTACCTTATATGACATACCCATTTGAGGCCTTTGAGTCTCTGCTATCAAATTGATTTGTTTAATTGAGTTTGATTAGAAAGACGTACACTATGTGCAATATTGGGCAAACTTCAGGATCAGAGCTGGAAAAGGCTGAGCAAAACACAGTAGATGTTTTAGTTTTATGGCTGTATATTCACATATCAACGCCTACATTAATTAAAGTTTCCTGATTGGCAAAAGCATGCCTGTTAAGGCTTACAATGAAAGCAAATTAACACTGGCGGTTGCATAGTCACTGCAAGGCTCACAGAATTGTAACTTTTGGGTTAAATCTAAGCTCACTATAGCATCAATTGCATTACTGCTTGTCGCGAACAGATCCATCCATGACATTTGTGAACGGAGAACTGAATCAGGGAAGTCAGAAGTTTTCTTGACAGGTGACTGGATGGAGTCAGAAATGAAGAAATGAAAATTGTCCCATAATTTACTCATGCTCAAGCTATCCTAGGTGTTTATGACCTTATTCTTTCAGCCGAACACAATCAGAATTATATTTTTAAAAATATATTGCGTCTTCACAGCTTTACTTTTGAAGCTCAAAAAAGCGCATCCACCCATTAAATAAGTAATCCATATGGGGTTGATAAAGGTCTTTTGAGGCGAAGCGGTGGGTTTTTGTCAGAAACATATCCAAATTTATTCATATTTAAGACGAGTAGAGTTCTAATGGAGGAGTGACCTTGAAGCCTGAAGTACGATGAAGCTCCTCTTCTCCTCTATTGAAATCCTTTGACATAATTCCTTAAAACTTCTCATTTTAGACTTCTAATTTGTGATCACCATTTGGTTTTCAATTCGTCAATTCTCACCAATGTTTATGCTACACCTACATTATACGTCGGGTGAGAGGTTACCCTTCCGCTGGAACTCAACTCTCTTGTGAACATGCCTACGGCCGCTGCCGGAAAATGGATGAATGAAATGGAATTGGATATTCTTCTTACAAAAATATGACTTACGATGGATGGATGAATGTGCTTTTTGGAGCTCTAGTCAATGGTATTATAAAGCTTGAAAGAGCCAGGATATATTTAAATAGAACTCAGATTGTGTTCGGCTGAAAGAAGGTCACATACACCTAGGATGGCTTGAGGGTGAGTATATTATGGGATATTTTTAGGTAAATAAAACGATTTTTGGGTTAACCATTTCCTTAACTGTAAAAGAAAAATTACACAGCTCAAATTTGTCTCAGGTCGCCTTAAATCAACAAGTCTTGCTGAAACTGAAAGACTTTGGGCCACTTGGGTCAATTCGCTGTCAGTGTGAACATTTTCTCAGTCCTCTATAGATATGGTTGTGCCTTTAGGGAATATAGTAGTACCTACCGGTGGTAGTGTGACCTGTCCTGTGACCTCTGGAGCCTTCATGTTGATGCTGTCCTCCCCCGGTCCCTCCAGCTCTACCATGCTGGGATATGGAGGTGGAGGGTAAGGTGGGTACTCCTCAACATAAGGCTCTGGAGCAGCCGGGCCATAAACTTCCTGTTCTTCCTTCAGCTGTGGTTCGTTCGGTCCAGTGCTTGAAATGGTGCTGTCATCCAAGACAGGCGATCGAGGTGGAAGCGGTGGAGGCTCCTCCTCCTCTCTCTCACACTCAGGTATCGTAGTATCATGGAGTCCCTCTTGGGTTCTAGTGCCCTCGTCAGCTACCGGCCTGCATCCGTCCTCGCCTTCTGTCTGAAAGAAGGCAGCTGGGGTGATCGTGGTCTCCATGGCTGCCAACGTGGTCTTCTGGTAGAGGAGCTTCTGGATGTTGGGTCCACCGGGCCCCTCAGACTCTGTTATAGAGCCACGCTTTTTAAGAGGCCTTGGCGCATGGTGAAGTCTCTTCCTCAGGGCCTCTAAGTCGACATCGCTCTGGAGCCGATGGGAATTTGAGAGGAACGGGAGAAGTTTGGTTGGGCTGAGGGGCCGGGGAACACGTTCTACCTCCTGGCCCTCGACAGAGGAAGATGCAGTGGCCAAGTTATTGCCCTGGTCCACTTGGTCACCATCTAAACCTCCAGTTTTCTCAAGATGGCTGCTGTCCTGAATAAGAGACTGCTGCCCTCCACTGGATGGGATGACTGGTTTACCGTACACTGTGAGAGGAAAGGAGCGATGATCAGGTACTAATTGCCATTAAAATATGAACGTAAAGATACATTACTCAGCTAGAATCTAACCAATCCAAGGGTACCGAGTATATATACTAATGATAACGCATTACAGTATGACTATATCCTCATTTAACTTTTGTTTCCGTGTCTGAGCCACAAAGTGTACATTTGCAGACTATTTGCCTATGTGCTCCTAGTTTTTAAAGATATGCAAACCAAAGCTGGAGCCAAAGGACTACAAAGTTATGTAACAAAGGAATGAGTACTTTTCCTCTCTTTGTGAAAATGAGCATCACTGCAAGCACTACTTACATTCTCAGGCGTACAATTTTGGTACACCCTAAAAACACACATCACACTGTACACATATTGGTTTGCTAATCTATTAGCAAAATAAATATGTACAGCTGTTATTATTGCGTTGCATATAACACTTTTGTGCCAAATACGGTCTCTAATTTAAACTTATTCCAATTTGTGTACGGTCTCTCCATCTGGTGTCTGCTAAAACACAGTGTAGCAGAGAAAAGTAGTTTCCACCTCCTGCAGTGTCATTCAAGGACACAAAATGCCATTAGTAATTTCCAAAGTGAAATTTGGTCAAAAACAAGTCCAACAGACTTCCTGTTGTCATAACTAAACAAGCAGGTTGGTTTAAATACTACATCCAAATCAGAGGCTGTAATGAATCCAATTTCTTCCTTTTTTTCCTGTGCTTAAGATCTTTAAACTGAAGTAAAGAAAGCTTGAACTTGCTCAATGTTTGGATCAAAGGTAAGAAATAAATTGTTATTAAATAAAATGTTTATTGTAAGCTAAAAAAAATCCTGTAATTAGACATAAGGTCATTTACACAACTATATGAAACAGCTATCCATTTCCAAACAAATGGTGTTGTTTTCCTCTCCAGCTTTCAAATCTCAGACAACAGTTTGACAACAAAACGAGTGTTGTTGATTAGGACAATGGAACACGTTCTGAAATACAGTAGAACCCCGACTTACGAAACGTTCTACGTACGAAAAGTTTGACGTACGATAAAAGATATCGGGGGGTTTTCCGCCCGAGTAAAGACAAAATGATCGCGATGCGAAAAACAAAATCTCGGCCAAGGTGACGATTTCAGAGTTTTGTTTTGAAATTCGTGCGCCACTGACCCGTAAACTCGCACCAATCGTCCCGCTCTCCCATTGGCTGTCTCATGGCTCGAACACTAGCTTTCGCTGCAGCATCCTGCTCTCCTATTGGTCAGCATCGCTCCCACCAGCATCTGCGTAGCGGCGTTCAGTGTTGCCAACTTAGCGACTTTGTCGCTATATTTAGCGAGTTTTCAGACCACTCCAGTGGCAATTTTTCCCAAAAGAGACTAGAGACAAATCTAGCGACTTTATCTGGAGTTATTGGTGACATTTGGAGACTTTCTGAATGCACATATTGCTCTCTTTCTCCTCCCTGTCAGCAGTGAGTGCTGCTGTGAATCCCCTCCCCGCTGACAGGAAGGTCTCTCCGCACCGCAGTTGACAGTAAGATCTGAAGTGAAAGGGAAGAAGAGGATGCTCTCCTTGGAGACAAAAAGGGAGATAATTGAGAAGGATGAAGCTGGGATGCGCTTCATCCCATGCTAAATGTGGTGTTTTCGTAGGGCTTGGAACGGATTAGGCAATTTACATGTAAAAGCCTGACCGACGTACAAAAAGATCGACTTACGAAGCCAACCTCGGAACGGATTATTTTCGTAAGTCGGGGTTCTACTGTAGATACTTTTGTGTCCGGTTAGGTGATGGTACTCACATCGAGGCTGTGAACGGGTCAGCGTACTCTGCCCTTGGTAACCCTTCCCAAGAGTGTTCTGTTGGGTGTACATGGAGTAGATGGAGCTTGCTGCCACCGTTTGGGGTTTGTGGAGTGTGGTGGGGGTGGAGGACTCTTTCCCTGCTAAAGTATCTGACGTGAAAGGACGTACCGTCGCAGCAGGTAAGGTGTCCGGCTTAGGGGGCAGAGGTAGGGGTAAGGTGTTGTTATGGGATGGAAGGGGGATTGGAGGTTTCTGATTGGCTGATCTGGCTTTGCCAGGGAAGGTGCCCGTGCTGTAAGGAGGTTTACTGACAGTGGACTGGCCGGGTAGAGCGGGTTTGGGCTTGCTGGGAACAGGAGGTGGAACCTTCCCAAACGTTCTACCTGCAGACTAAGATTGAAGAGGCATTAGTGTTTACTTACTACATAATATCTATATGTTGGCATTGATTTATTACAAATCTCTGAAGACTCTTAAAGTCAGGCACTCGATGCAGTACCTGGGCATCCCTCAAGAGGTCCTCACTGCTCTGGTTCTTGCGTAAGGGCAATGGCGGTGGCCTCAAATCTGCCTCAGGATCTATGAACATGCATTCAAGAAAACGGCATTATCACAACTTAATCAGCTTAAACATCATATTATATTTCTTACTGGAGCTAATACGTTGTATATGGGTTTGTATTTTATATAAAAGGTGACGTTTATAGTAATACTGTTGCTTATCCCAGTTTAAATGGAGACAACTTCAAGTAAACCATTCGTGGTTGACTTACTGAAGAGTGTAAACACTACAGCTATTGGTTTAAACGGTCTGCCATGTCACTGTTCTGCCTCAACCAGTGGCTTGAGTCTGAATGCAGGATTTTAAGGGTTGCAGAGAGAGCTGTACCTTTTCCCTGGGATCCATGGCTGGTCATACGAGGAAGCGTGGAGGAGTGGCCATGGGTGCTGCTGTTGGTTTCTGTGTTGGAAAACAAATCTGACACCTTGGAGATCTGACTTGTCAAGAAGCCAATACCTAGAAGAAGAGAATACAATTTGGAGAAGATGAATCAGGGGTTATTAGTGCAATAGGTGGACACCAACATAAATAGGGCTGGGAGAGGTATGGTGTATATATATAAATAGTGACCTGTGGTCGGTTTAGGGAGAGGTTTAGGAAGGGTGGCTGTGCCGTCGGGATAAGCAGGCTTCACCAGAATCTCCTGCCTGGGAGGAACTGGAAAAGCTGGGGTGGTCTGGATGTACGGCCCGACAGCAGCAACCCTGGCAGGGCCGATGGGCTGAGAGCTCTGCCCTTCAGACGGCTGCTGGAAGCGGAAGAGACGGAGAATGAGAGAAAGTATTTATGTGCGTCACAACTAAACTAAAATCTTATACAAAAAGAACAAGAAACGGGAAAGGTATAGAGGTGCTTACAGGCAAGTTCTCTTTCTGTTGGAGAGCCGCTTTTTTCTTCCAGAGCCTCTCTCTCAGTTCAGCCACTCTTTTGTCCATGGCGGCCATTTCTAAGTTCTTCTTGTTTAGATTCTCTCTCTGCTGCTGGAGTTTGGCACTTTGCTCCTGATTCAATTTATTCCTCAGCTGTTGAAAGGAGAAAATCCCAGGACAAAAGAGGGACTGTTGAATTTTTGTGTGCGCGAGACGTAACTTTTTTTAAATTCTCAATTTAAAAACCAAATAGAAAGACTGAAAAGTGTTGGTATTTCTTTCAAATAAATACCTCTTGGTTTGATATTTTATTATATAATTCAATATTTTAAGTGTGTCCAAATACCATTACCACTGTGTGAATAGCAAGACTGTTCCAGCAAGACAGGAAAAAGCTACCTGAAGCTCTTTGTACAGTCGCTCTAGTTCTCCACTGGAGCTCGGTCCAGCCTCATGTGGGACGTCCATTTTGCCGCCACGTAACATGTCCAGTTGTCGACTCAACTCCTCCACCCTGCTGACGGCCACCACCAGCTCCCGCTGCTTCTGCTGGAACAGACCATTCATCTGCTCGATTTCCTCCACTACAGAGGGAGAAAAATAAGGTCCATCATTCACTTGTTAATTAACTTCTCATTCCCATAAGCAGGAACATTTGTTGTCGTCTCTGTTGATTAATTTAGCCGCTAATGGCATTTTTATATAACAGAAACAGAGGGATGAACTTTTTCATTAGTGGGCAAATGATCCACAACAAAGTACAGCTTCGTAAATTAAAAGTCCTAAAACTTTTTTAATCATTAAAATATGGATAAATCTCTAGCTATCAATTAAATGTCTAGCTTTTTTTTCATTAGACACCTCAATATAGATAATGAGTAAATCTGAATTATTCAGTGGAAAACCCAATTAGGCGATCAAACCAACTGGCTGGGAAAGATTAGGTAAAATAACTCTGAAATTGATTATTTTTAATAATCTATAAAAAATAATAATCTATAAAGTAATAATTTCATAAAATAAAATATTAAAAACAGATGTAAAGAGACACACACACACACACACACATTCACGCATACATACAAATATACACACACACACATTCATATATAGAAACAGTTATTTAAATACGACTCATTTCTAATGATAAATAATATAACCAAATTATAAGTCTATTATAATAAATCAGTGCTGTCAATTTGATTAATCACATCTAACATAAAAGTTTATAAATATACAATATATATGTGTTTATTATATATATATATATATATATATATATATATATATATATATATATAAAAATAAACACACACATATATACTGATGTATCTATAATCTATAATAATTTATACACACATATTGTACATTTACAGACTTTTATCTTATAGGCGATTAATCATGATTAATCTATTTGACAGCACTAATAACAATCTATAATTTTCTTTATAGAAAATCTTTTAAGTAAAATGAATTGCTTTAATGAATCATTTCTACCTCCCTGCACCAAACAAAACAGCAAAAACAAAGACTCTCCCTCAAATTTCTCCTTCAAAGAAGGTCAATGTTACATGCATTTTCAGCATTTCTAACCTACTTTCTCCCATGAGTTTACCGGTTCTGACCTAGTTTGCTATTGCTGATCCGTTTCTGTTCCACTTGTCCTTTCAGAGCGCGAACCCTGCGCAGTTTGGCCTCCTGGTTCTCTGCGTTCTCCCGCAGCAGTCGCAGTTTCTCCTGCTCGGACGCCTGCTGCTGCTGCTGCCGCTGGTCCTGCAGCTTCAGGAACCGCAGTCGCTGTTCCTGTGAGGAGGCGGCAGATCACAATCTCAGTCCAACTCATTTTCAGACATCATTACGTTTCAGAGCTATGTGCCTGCTCTTTTCATTCTTGCTGATAATGGACAAAACAGTTCTGATATGGAAAACGTGACAAATATGATGATAACAGAGCTCACTGTATAACGCTATGCAGTAATTTTATTCAAACCTCAACTTGCACATGCAAACAACGGCACCGTTTCTTGGATGACTTGGTCAGGAAATATACTTTTCTATACAGCCTTGAACACCATTAATTTACATTGTATGGAAAAGAGCAGCGTGAACATTCTACTAAATATCTCCTTTTGTGTTTGATGGAAGATAGAACGTCATACTGGTTTGAAACGAGTAAATTACTTTAATTCTTGCGCAAAGTGTCCCTTTAAGTTGTAAAAAAAAAAACACTGGTAAGTAATTTTTGTAGGCTACCTTTGTGGCCAGCAGCTGTTGTTGTGCGTTGATCTGTTGTTGTTGTCGTGACGCCATCTCTTGCAACTCGCTGAGGGTGATGTCCATATGAGGGGCCGCCATCTAAAACAATATCAGCTTTTGCTATTTTATACAGGACAACTATATTTGAAGAATGTTAGGTTGTTTTAAACTATTTTAGTCAGAGGTCCGTCTTCCAGAACTAGACTTGTGCATTGTTATTGGAAGCCAGTGATTATAAAGTTATAAATATGGATATTTTTCTAGAAGTCATTTATTAACCCTGGAGCTGTATGGACTACTTCAATGAGGGATGGATGCGCTTTTTTGGGCTTCAAAATCTCAGTTACCATTCACTCCCATTATAAAGCTTGGAAGAGCAAGGATATTTTTTTTAAATAACTGTGTTGAAAGAAGAAAGCCATATACACCTAGGAAGGCTTGAGGGCGAGTAAATTATGGGATTTTGAGTGAACGAACCCTTTAAATTGTGTTTAAGGCTTAATTACACAAATTATATAAATGCTTTGCAATGTCATAATTCATTCCAGCCCATATAAGAATAATATTAATTTAATCTTTACCACTTTATGTGCACATTTTATGCCTGAGCTAAGGGCCAGTCACACAGCGAAAACGCATGAATCACGCACAAATTACGCACAGATTTTCGTGTCTGCGCGGAGCGTGCGTCGTATGCGTAATTCGGCGGTGAAACGAACGTGGACCGTTAGTGGTTGTAAGTGGATGTGCTTCGAAGGCGGTTTGTGCGTGATTTTGAGTTTTAAACGGTTAAAAAAATTTTTAGTGCGTAGTCGGCGTGCGTAGTTTATGTATCGAGTATGCGTGACTATGCGCGGGACACGCGTCGGCCGTCAGTGCTTATGCGTCGGAACTGGTTCGAAACCGAGCACGTCCACGTCCGTCCACTGACGCCCCACCTTCATATCACGCATGAACCGCACACAAATCATGTTCATTCCACTGACTTCCACTGACAATGTGGATTCTGAAAGCGCTTGTACGTGGAATGTTCGCGAAGCGTGTGTGTTTGGACGCGCTCCTTCAGTGATTCATGCGTCGAATGTTTGTGGAATACTTTGGTCAATTTCTCGATGCACAACCACACACAAACCCAATCTGTGTGTGATTTGTGAGTGATTCGCGCGTGATCGGCTGTCTGACTGGCCCTTTAGCAACAGCAACCAACAGGAGGTGGAGCTTAGCAGATCTTTAAGGGAATTCATGGATACTCACTCCATTTTCCATGTGTCTGTCCAGTGTCCCCTTCCCTGCGTTTCTCTTGGCAAGAGACTCTGGAGCTCTGTGACCTCCTGTCGTCAGAGAGAGTTAGCAGTGTTATTACTGCACATGCTTAAGGTTAGGGATGTATATTAAACCTTAATGCATAACTAGTCAAGCACAGTTTTTGCACTGATACTTCAAATCATGCAGTTTGTTGAGGAGAAGCATGTATTAAGAATGTGACTCAAACTTCAACAGTTAGCATTTAGCAAATTAGCATTTTAACACACTAACAATAAAGGCCAGAAATAGTAGATTTAACCTGCCAAAAAAAAGTAAATAAAAGAGTGGCTGTGCTCGGGTGAACCTCATTACATAATGACTGTTTGGCTGGGGAAAAACAACTAGCGCTCAATTATCCTGCATATGACTGCCTGTGCCAGGGTCGCACTTACATAACATCAACACTGGCACCGCTAGCGCCGCTAATGTGGGTTACTGGATAAACCAGTCTAGGAGTGAAACAATGCCCAAATAATGTTCTTGGTCACAGTCTGACACCACAGGGGTCCTAATCAGGGCTTAATGATTACACAAGCATAGGGTTTTACCTCAGTTCTGCGTGAAAACAAACCACAAACACGGATACGAGTCAAACTGTGTGTAATTGACATAATTATGCTCGACAGAAAAATAAGGAACTCTTTGTGAGGTAAAGTCAGGCGTACAGAGCCGATATCACTCGCACTGTTGTGTAACAGCCGGTCTTTGTCCGGCGAAGAAGGCCAAAGTCATTCAGAGAAATCTGAAACCTCACACATGGTTTCACATGACTGGGATGTTTAAACTCCTCTGGGGAACGGGGAGGATTCACTTCAAACATGCCGTGTAAACAAATGACTGGAAATTGCGACAAAAGGTATTTATGAGTTAAAAATAACATGCAAAACAACTGAAAAGTTCACTGGTACCATAGCAAACTATTAAATAACAAAATTTTATATATATATATATATATATATATATATATATATATATATATATATATATATATATATATATATATATATATATATATATATATATATATATATATATATATATCGTTTCTGTGTGTGTGTGTGTAGGCAAAGGGTAGAGTTAAAAAAAAGATTTCATATTTTAATGTATTATAAATGTATTATCTATACATATTTCTAATTACAAACATTATTATAATTCTATATTATAAAATAATCAAAGAAAAATCCAATAATACTATAACTTAAAAATAAGTAATTGTCTGTGGTCATTGCCATGTGAATTATGTGTTATTTATGCGTAAACACACTCACAGTCATACACACACACACTCGTACTCACACACTCATGCATAAACAGTCATAGTCATCCTCACACACAGGCACTCACACTCATAATCACTCGCACTCGTATTCACACACTCATGCATAAACACACTCACACTCATAATCACTCGCACTCGTATTCACACACTCATGCATAAACACACTCACAGTCATAGTCACACACACACTCGTATTCACACACTCATGCATAAACACACTCACACTCATAATCACTCGCACTCGTATTCACACACTCATGCATAAACACACTCACAGTCATAGTCACACACACACTCGTATTCACACACTCATGCATAAACACACTCACACTCATAATCACTCGCACTCGTATTCACACACTCATGCATAAACACACTCACAGTCATAGTCACACACACACTCGTATTCACACACTCATGCATAAACACACTCACACTCATAATCACTCGCACTCGTATTCACACACTCATGCATAAACACACTCACAGTCATAGTCACACACTCATGCATAAACACACTCACACTCATAATCACTCGCACTCGTATTCACACACTCATGCATAAACACACTCACACTCATAATCACTCGCACTCGTATTCACACACTCATGCATAAACACACTCACAGTCATAGTCACACACACACTCGTATTCACACACTCATGCATAAACACACTCACACTCATAATCACTCGCACTCGTATTCACACACTCATGCATAAACACACTCACACTCATAATCACTCGCACTCGTATTCACACACTCATGCATAAACACACTCACAGTCATAGTCACACACACACTCGTATTCACACACTCATGCACACTCATGCATACACACTCACAGTCATAGTCACACACACGCACTCAATCACACACACGCATAAACACTCACAGTCATACTCACACACGCACCCGTACTCACACACACACTTGCACATTTCCACACAAACACACACACATACTCACAAAATGAGTGTCAGTGTTTAGGCTACACTGCGGTATGAGCTATACATGTCAATATTATCTTAATTGTTTCTGTGATTACACGGATAGCCAATCTAATTCTCAGATATTTTTATTAAGATTGTTTTATTTTCTCACATGTGCCTCTACTGGAGTTTCAGAACAAATCGTTGTCTTAAACGGAGCTTAGAATACAATCAATGGTCTCACTTGTGTCTGCTTTTATTTTTAATTTTAGGAGAAACATTCCTAAAAAAATATCCTCTGTGCTACGATGAGCAAACTCTGAGAAATACAACCTTACATTTTGTGGGCATGTTTATACGGCACAAGATAAAGATCCATTCTGATCTATTCCAAACCCCCCGCCCCTAGGCAGTGCCCACAAAACAAGCCGTTCTGCGGTAAATAATTCATGCCCCAACACAGCCATAACCATGTCAAATTTACAACCCCTCTATTCACAATCTCCAATAAAAGGAAATGACATTCACGCCTATCCACAACAACAGCATGTCCGCACTGATAGCAGACCGCCGAGGGGGGGAGGATGTAATCGAATGTGCCCGTGATTTGGCATAGAAAAAAGAGCCGTCTAGATTCAAATGACCACCCAACCATACAACAATCCAACCACACAGTAAATAATACACAATATCAAACATTCTCCATCTCTTTCGCATTGCTAGTGCCTTCAGTTTTTACAAGACTTACAAGAACATGCTTAGAAACTAAATAAATGTGTGTAAATGTTGCATGAGAAAGTGCAGTGCATTTTATTAACATGAACCATTTTTAAATGTAAGCTGATGGTAACAGAGTTGACAATTTGACAATTAAACTACAATATGCTTCTAACTAAAAGGAGCATTTAACCCTGACATTTTTTATAAAAATACCTTTACCATTTATCAGTTGTTTACTATATAAAATCATGGTAGCAGGGTTGCCATTTAAAGACAAATCCCTGCTGACAAACAATCAAACTTAAGATATAAGTGAAAAAAGAGGCTTTCAATTGTCATTGTAGAGCTAATTTCTTACAAGGATTATGCCATTATGACAAAGTTTTTATTATTATTTATGGAATGGTTCATTTAATAAGGAATAATTGACAATGGGCCATTGAATTTCTATAAAACTAATGTAAACAATACTCGGGTGTGCATTATTTTTCAATAATTCAACGGCTCAGAGTAAATTATTCTGCTTGGGCTCTTTTACTGTTAGACATTTGAAATAACAGAAATCATTAGAAAAATATTTTGGAACTAATGCGGTCAAAGGAACTACTTCAGCTTTGAGTAAAATAAAAAAAAAAACGCACACCTTAGAACGTTGGTCAACCATATATATTATATATATTGACAGTTATATAGATTACTCTGAATTAGTGAAACAATAAGCTTCTTAGAGAGAATTTAATCCAGAAATTTCTAGGAGAATCCCCTTTTCCATCATCAGTTTACTACATAAAATCAAGCTAACGGGGTTGACATTTTAAGACAAACAAGATAAAGTGATAAAGAAAGAGACTTTGTCTTTCATGAAGTGAAATATATCTTCAAGGGTGACTTTTATTTATTTATTTATTTATGTAATGGTAATTTGAATGGTTTTACTTTAAAAAAAGAAAATAACAT
This sequence comes from Rhodeus uyekii, assembly GCA_037043235.1. Lineage (NCBI taxonomy): Eukaryota > Metazoa > Chordata > Actinopteri > Cypriniformes > Acheilognathidae > Rhodeus > Rhodeus uyekii. The sequence continues at coordinate 348,715 of JAWRVZ010000128.1, read as the reverse complement.
AAATGGTAACAGGGCTGATGCACAACTTGGACAAAGTTTTAACAGTTAAGTTAATTTATAAAACTATGCCATTTAAAAACATAAATATTAAAGTAAATCAATAAATTGCATCCCTTTTTCCCGGGGTTTCCTCAGTAGTGATGCAACAATTAGTTTTTTGTAGACTTATAAGCTACTGCTTTTTTACTACTTAGAAGTGAAACCATAAAAAATGTCTTCAGGGTGTAAGCGGTTAAAGTCAGAATGATAGCGTTTACTTTAATTGATATTTTTACATAAATAAATATAATATTTGCTAAAATAGCAAGGAAATGTATGGTTGGAAACAGGCCAAAAATGCATTATACATTAACTAACATATAGAATGTTTTTTAACATTAGGGACAAAAAGTGCGAAAAATACTTTTGAAAATACTGTAACCTTGACGTTTCTCTTTCGCTCTTGCTCTCACCTGTATCATGGCCAGGTGCTCGGTCATGGCGCAGGAAGAATCGCACCTCTGCCCTTTGCTGACCCCAGCACTGCAGTACTTCAATAATTCGCTCGCTGTCACCAATCACACGCTCTGAGAAAGAAACAGACCAAAAGAAAAAAAAGGGATGCAAATTAGGTGGTAAAGATTAATTCTAGAGAGATGCATCCCTGCACTGTCACACAATATAAACGAATCGGCAACACCCCTCCCCCCTCCGTGGAACACAAAAGGAGATATTTTGATGAATGCACATGCTGATCAATTACCGTCCATTTTAAACTTGATAAATGATTTTGATAAACTGTTGCATTAAATGTGATCTCATTTCAAAACAACTGTTGGAATGAAGATTCAAAAATGCAAGTCAGCACATACCAGATCCTCTCCACATCTCGGCCAGATAGCAGTCCACCTCCCCCGGCTCTTTACACATGTCCACCACATCTCGACACAGCGTCTCCGGCGTGATGGGAAGCTCGGTGAAGTGCTTGTCGCTGTTGCTGAGGTACACCGTTAGGAACATCTGAGTCAGTAAAAAAACAAAAAAAACATGGGACGTTACAAGAGAAGACAGAAAAACATTCCACGGAAGAATTTGTTTTTGTTCCTCAGAGTCAGAGATCTTTTGATTCTCTAGTTTCTTTATAAAGCCATGGTGAGGAAAAGTGATTCAGTGTTATTTTTAACCCTCTGGTTCTCTTCAGTGGAATTGTGCATAAAGGTTTTGCCACTTGCAATGTGAACAAAAAAATAAATCATGGAAAGGATTCGAAAAGTTTAAATAGCCTTAAAAAAAATAGTCGTGATCAAAAATTTACGCATTGTAAATAAATGGGAAAGCGAATTTCAACTAGTGGAAAGGTTTTGTACTTCACCTAAACAAAGTCTTATTTAAACGTATTTTTACGTATTTTGAGATATCAAGCTCAAGTTTGGAAAACAACTTGTTTAGATTTACGGCTTTGATTTTGTCCTGTTTTAGAATATATATATATATATATATATATATATATATATATATATATATATATATATATATATATATATATATATATATATATATATATATATATATATATATATATATATATATATATATATATATATATATATATATATATATATATATATATATTATATTATTTATTACGAAAACATACAATTCATATAAATATTTGTGAATATATATATATTTATTACGAAAACATACAATTCATATAAATATTTGTGAATTTTAAATAACTTCAACTTCTATGATTTCACTTTTGTTTTCTAAAAGTTCACCTTTTTTTCGTTGCTTTTTTCACTTCAAACAATTCAAACCTACATCTGTGCTCAAAAGCATTCAAGATTTATGGAATTTTAAGTTTCTTTTAAGTTTCTTCAGCTTCATTTATTTGAGTTAGCCGCCAAGCAAAATTTGTTTTACATTTTTTTTTTTTTACATTTTTAAGTGTTTCATTTTAGCTCAGCTTAAGTTTTTGAGAATTTAGTTATGCTTCTGTAAAGTTATTTTATATTTCAATATATCTTTTTATTTTTTTAATTATTTATTATTAAATTTAGTATGTCAGCTTTCTCATTTTATTTCAGTTATATGTTCTGAAAAACTTAAAAAGATTGATTTTTAATCTATACAGACAGGCAAACACACATACACCAAAAAAAAATCTTTCGGTTCCCTGTTCTGGTTTGCCCGTGTTCTTTGTGCCCTAAAGTTACTGATTTAATTCACCTGTTGGTACTTCCTTTGATTACTCTCCCTATGCATTTAAACGGTTTTCAGTTCTGTCTGTTCATTGTCTGGTACCATTTATGGTTATTTTTTCTCTGTGATATTCTCCTGTGGATTGCTGTGTTTTGGATTAATGGATTAAATAACTTTTTTGTCATCCCCGATTGTTGTGCGCTCATTAATTCACCTTATTTATATAACGCTTTATAAAATAAAGAATGTTTCAAAGCAGCTTTACAATGATAACAGGAAAACTACGCATTTCGGCTATTATTCAACAGAAGTCAGTTCAGTTATTAAAATAGTTCATTTCATCTTTAAAGCAGTTCTGCAATATATGAAAATCTTCCATCTCAATTCAGTCCTTGTACAACAGTAGTCAGATCATTTATATTATTGAACACTAAGCCACAACATGACATATACAGCAGAATAATGTTTTTTGAAGGTAGCTTCGTTATGAATGCTGTCAAACATCCAGACCCATTACCGATACGCAACTACACACCAGATGCCCACGTAATGCTATAACACAGCGGTGCGTGTGGGTGAAAATGCCAAGATGGATGGTTGACAGCAAAAGAAATGCTGTATTTCTGTCTTGGCACTTTAATTGCAGCCGGCACAGATGGCTGTCACATCCAGAGAGTTCTTATCCAGAAATAAAACACAAGCATGGGGTAATTAGTCAGAAAGCAAGGAGGTAATTGATTTGTAATTCTGAAGGAGGAAAAAGACAAGGTTATTGCCAATGTGGGTCAAAAATACTACATCTTAATATAAATTCATGACTAAATGAATGTCATTTATTATTAAACAAACATAAATGAATAACGAAGATAACCTCTTTAGCAATAAAGAATAAGCACATTTTTGAAGGACAATTCTGCTAGTGTGTGTTTATTTTCAGACTATCGGCAACAGAGTTATTATCACTGCTGATAGAGTGCAAAAACACTCAGCAGTTCTCCGTTACTGTGTGTGTGTGTGTGTGTGTGTGTGTGTGTGTGTGTGTGTGTGTGTGTGTGTGTGTGTGTGTGTGTGTGTTTACATGATTTGGCAAGCGAAGCTGAGGTACTACTGTCACACCAGATGGGTAGAAGCGAAACTCAGTGGCTCTTCCACCTTAACCTGAGTCACACCGGGACAGGAAACAGCATGAGATTTTTTGAACGCACATATTTAATTACGCTGTGCTCGGGGATACTTGATTCTGATTGGTCAATTGCGGCATTCTGCAGTCAAGCGTTTTTGCTTTTGTCTTTCATATCGCTTTACACACGCTTTCATGCATAATCAAACAACTCTAACTCAAAATTGTTACTATGTATTATGCGTTCAGCCTATAGGCTAGTACAGTAGAACCCCGACATACGAAACGCTCTATGTACGAAAAGTTCGACGTACGATAAAAGATTTCGTTGTTTTTTTTCGCCCGAGTAACGACAAAATGATCGAGATGCGAAAAGCAAAATCTCGGGCCAAGGCGACGATTTACGAGTTTTGTTTTGAAATTCGCGCGCCACTGACCCGTAAACTCGCACCAATCGTCCCGCTCTCCCATTGGCTGTCTCCCGGCTCGGATGCTAGCTTTTTTTTTTTTTTTTTACCGGCGTTCCTCTCCCATTTCGTCTGTGCTACGCTAATGCTAAAGTTTGTCCGCGCTTTCGCAAACAAGTTTTGTTTTCATCGTGCTGCATCGCCATTATTTTGTGCCCAGTTAACTAGCCATGGATGTGAAGATTGTTGCTGAAGTGAAAGGGAAGAAGAGGATGCTCTCCATGGAGACGAAAAGGGAGATAAATGAGAAGTATGAAGCTGGGATGCGCTTCATCTCATGCTAAATGTGGTGTTTTCGTAGGCCTTGGAACGGATTAGGCAATTTACATGTAAAAGCCTGACTGACGTACGAAAAGATCGACTTACGAAGCCAACCTCGGAACGGATTATTTTCGTAAGTCAGGGTTCTAATGTAGTTCAGATTTTGTAGTCAACATTTATATGATTAAAGTCGAGTAGCATATGGCACAGCTCTGCCCACAAGGCTATTGCTCCTACATAACAGCTTATTTTCATCAGTTCGTTTGTCGTTGGGACATCATATTCCTGCTTGAGCTTTCCTGCAGCTCAAACAGTAGAGCGTGTCGTTTGCAACGCCAAGGTTATGGATTTGATTCCCAGGGAAAGCAAGAACTGATTAGAATGTCAATGTGTTTCTTGAATGCAATGTAAGTAGCTTTGGATAAAAACGTCGCCAAATGCACAAATGTAAATATTTCTCACAGATTTTGAACATGCATTTGGTATAATAAAACATGCTTTGTAGAGCGCTCTCAGAGCATGTAATTATTTGTTATTTTAACTGTTGGAAACGGAGCGTAATAGTGAACTTCAACGATTTCTTCTCCTGTTGCGCCCTCGACAGGGCACGAATGATCAGCGACTATTCGACGTCAAGCTTAAAGCATCATGGCAGAGAATTAAATTCAGCTAGTCTGTGCAACCCCTACTATAGATGTATAGTGTTTCTTTACAAAGTAGCATCGCCAACTACTGGCCTAGCTTGAATATTACAAATATTTTAGTTGTTTTCGCAGATCTGTGTTAACGGGGTTTGTTTTGACAACCTTGTCGTCTGTATGCAAATTTCAAAAAGGAAAAATGTTTTCCATTATTAATATATTGCGGTCACGTACCAGGTACCCGAAAACTATCGCTTTTGTGGACTGAAATAAAGGTTACTTAAAATATAATTATTAGATGAAAAATTTTGAAATATTTAATAAAAATTACTTGGCCTGATAACTAGCTACAATTAAACAATTAAATAATTACTAAAACTAACAAGTGAAATACAAACTGAATGAAAGATCATTTCAAATATTTAAAAGCATAAAATAAAAAATAAACTAATATTAAAAGGAGTACTGAAAATGTTTACATGCATTGTAGTATTGTGTTCAAGTTTTTCGTATTTAGATTTTATTTCTGCTCTGTTTCAAAACTACTAACGTTAATTTTTAGACATTAACAGCACTGCAATGCACCCATAAACATTTTCTTGAGTCGAGTGTTGTTGGAGACCATCACAAACAACTGTCATTAATACATTCCTTTAAATAGCTAGACTTTTGCAGTTATCAGTATTTCCTGATCTGTGCAGCATCGGTGCCGTGACATTCATCTGCCGTCACACACAGCTGTGCGGAAAAGGGTATAAGAGGCTTTCACTCCTTCAATGCGCACACACTTACATCAAGTCTAATCTGGCTTTGGATGTGCACATAACTGCTAATGCACTTGTATCCATGCCTACTGTCATGCTTCAAGCATGAATGAATAAATGTTTGACAAGAATGAGTCAGAAATAACTGTTGTTAAGCTTGTAATCCAGCACTCTTTTAAAAGCGGTCCAGCTGATTCAGAGGGATCAGAAAAAATGAGGCCTGTTGTCCACGAATGGCAATAAAGACTTCAAAAAGTCAACAAATAGGATGTCAGCATGAAGATTACAGTCTACATCAAGAAAATATGGAATTCGGCAACTAAGTTACAAGTTAAGCTTTAGAAATGGCTGCTATACACTGCTATAAAATAAGTTTTATAGGCATTGATGGTTGTATGAAGAACTTACAACATCCATGGAACCTTTTAATTACACTAAATGTTCTTTATAGTAGAACAAGGTTCTTTAGCTTATTAAAAATGGTTCTTTTAAGAATTGTCCACTTTAAGCGAACCTAAAATGGATCTTTTATGAACTCTTAAAAGATTTTTCATAGCTATTCCATAGAAGAACCATTTTCGGTTACGCAAGGAATCTTTCAGTGCTTAAAAGAACATATCATTATAGTGTGAAGGACATTTTAATAGTCTAAGGACCTTTCGTGCAACGTAAAGGTTTCATGAATGTTAAAGTTTCTACACGGAACTTCCAATGCCAAGAACCATTATTTTTAAGAGTGTGGCATCACTGTGAAAACCTCCTCTTGTAACCCTTCATTTTTAAGGGTGTATACCGTAGCCCTTCTGTTTAAGTTAAATGGATAACTACATTTCTCCCAGAGTCTCTTGGGATGACCAATGAAAGCCTTTATTAGATGAATGACCCATGCTAAGAATGGACTTTCATTAATCTCCCTTTAACATACGTCTTCCTCTAATGCACTTATGTTGTAAACTGGCTACGTCTAAATCATGTTAAACTCAAACCTAAATTGTCTCTGGGTTACGGTTTATAAGATGAGCTCTTAAAAGATCCAAATTGAATTATGGACAGAGCATATTGTCTCATGTCTACTTACAAAACCGCAGACTCTTACATATTATTTTCCTTTTCGGAAGTGAAATTCAGCATAATAATCTTTATCGAATGCATATGGTGGAGTAACTTTTTCCTACGGTCCTATAAAGGTGTTTTGGAAACAATTGCGAACAATTTTCCGCAAAATCGTATGTAATCTTCATAAAATATTACGTTAAAACAAATCAAAACACATCTATTTCCAAGACATGCCCAATAGCTGAAGTGGCTATTTTCCAAATTTCAAAGACTTTTTGTCCTCCTGTGAAAGTAGGACATGCCTAAAAGACTGGCCATGTGACGAAAAGTGCTTTTGTATCAGCCTTTGCTTCCATTGGGCATTAAATCCTAAAGAGATCACTGCTGTTATAGAAAAGCCCTTGTGCCAAAGGCCAGCCCAAGGCGCTGATCCCACACTTGATCCTTAGAGTAATACTTCTGAGAAATCTCAAATGACATGACGCTGTGGGCAGAGCTTTAGGATTGCAGTATTATAGCACTATTTTGCAACAGGACACCGTTTCTGTTGCCACAGGTAACCACAGGTGACATAATGGATTTGAATAGTCAAACAAACTGGAATGTACCATCAGCTGACAAACATTAAACTCTCTTTAAATATTCACCAAATGTCCTGGAGACTTTCCATACAGATGCATTGAAGTAGTAAACTTCAAACCCCAAAATGAAACTTCTGTAATTTTCTAATTTTCTTCTATAATATAGAACACACACAAAAAAAGACATTTTGAAGAGCGTTTCAGCTTATTGTTCCTTCAATGAGAGTGAATGGGGTCCAAAAACAACTCTGGACCACAATCACATAAAAACAATAAGTTTCAACGGGTACTTTTTGCTGGTTAGTGTTGATTTAGCTGGTCAAAGCATAGTCTGATTAAAGGCCCGTCCACACGTATATACATTTTTTATCGTAATAGCGTTTCATTGACACGGATCCGGCGTTTTGGGAGACTGAAACCGTTATTTTTTGAAACCGGGTCCTAAAGTGGATAAATCTGAAAACGACACCCTTGCGGTTTCGTGTGCACAGCCATTCCGTATATTTCGCGAAACGATGATGTCATCACATCACGTGTTGGCTGCGTCACATGTAACACGTATACAACGCGCAAGGTTATGCGCATGCTTAAAGTCTTCTTCTCCGTGTATAGTGTATATCTGTGGCAGAATTACAGCGCCCCATACTGGTCAGGCATATATACTACACCGTTTTCAGTCGGTTTTAGTGGTTTCGTGTGTACGCTAATATTTCTTGAGACGGCGTCGTGTTTACGGAATTTTTTTTTAGAACAAGGAAAAAAATTATTGGATAGGGAATGCACCGGCTTCGTGTGGACGTGGCCTAAGCTAGTTACCCAACAATACTGCTCTTTTCAGAAGACTTTTTCACTATACTTTCTTATCTACAGTTAATACCGACAGATTTCAAACATGTAGGCCAGTTCATTGGGCGATTTTGAGTGGACAGGAAAAAAGGACGTCATTCTCTTGCAATTCAAAGTCAAAGGCGTAGCCCTGAGCAACTTTACATTTCGTGCACCAAAAGAATAAACATTACACAAAAGGTTTTAATGACCAAACGATATCTTTGTCAACAGTTTATTTGCAATGGAGTGCACAGCTTTGACGCAATGATCTTCAAGTTAACGCCTGCACTCATTAACCCTAGTGTATCCTAAAACTAACCTCATGAATTAAATGGCACTTACAACATATTTCCATAGTAGGAAACAGGAAACATACTTAATTTTTTTCCTCCTGTTGTCAAATGCTGAAAACAGTAGATGCATTGTTCAACTTGATAACCAATGAGATGTTGGCTGTTCTAACACATACAATGTACAGTGCCTGTATTGCATGGTTTTCATTAACTGTAAAAGTTCATTGCCTTGACTATTGGAGCGTGTGCAAAGGTGGGCAGAAATCACATTCGACAGGAGGAATGAAAAGCAGTCAGCCGCAAAGTCGAAGAAAAGCCACTATGCCAACACAAAGAGGTAATCCAAGGAATGCCGAGAGCATCAATTATTCTCTCTGATCACTACAAGAGCATCTGTCAATACATGCTCTGATCAGACACGGTTTACCCTATAATGTGGGTTTAATTTAGGCTCTCGTGCTTTGTTAGGAAGTAGCTGCTCTGTGCTTCTGTAAGTCACAGGACAGAACCCGCAGATTCAGCAGGCTGTCAGCCTGCAGTGTGTGTGAGGATACCGGCACAGAATCAGCCATATGGCCCCTGCAGTGGATTGACACAAAGCACGACTAATATGAGGATTAGTCTTGAGTTCATACACTACAACTCCTACCCGCACACTAACCCTCCAAATCCCTCTGGCCATCAGGGGAATAAAGGTAGTTTAATAAAAAACGCTGAAGCTTCAAAAATATAGAGTCAACTCTCTCAAGGACCAACAGTAGATGGTTTCATTTACCCTCTGCTTGTGTAAAGAACAGGTGAGCTGACTTTATACGCGGTTTGTTCAGCAGGTCAGACCCTGTTTATTGTGGCTAGAAAATCTTAAAGGTCAAAGTTAAAACATTCCGAGTGCCTTATTACCGGTTGGTCCTTGGGAGCCGAGTTTTCCCAAACAGAATCCTCTGCATAGCAGCAATGTTGTTGTGTGGAATGTGATCTTGGCAACAGTTGCCGTGGCAACCGGCCGGCGCAATTCTGGTCATTGTTTCCCACCGAGGCCTCAGGTGGCTGAAAGGGCCCGACAACAATCAGCTATATTTATAACTCCTAATGCACAGCCTCTGAACTGAAGTGGGATACAGAATCAAATTACTACAAGCTAATCTTATTCCACAAGTGCTCCCGTCCCAAGTCATCTATTCACCTGTCAAATCAATTTACAGTCTTGAAAATAGCTTGCTCTGGGTACTTTTCTAATCGACGCAAAGCACATGACCACACAAGGACCCTTCAATAGCTTTCAACAGGGGGAAGCTATGCAACCCAAATCAACTTCCTCTAGAGGAACTACAAACAATGCCTTGAAATTCTCAATGCAGATTTAGTTCAAAAAGCATTGAGAACAATGCAGGTTACTTCTGTAAAATGTCACTGAGAGGAATATCCCTCTTCTACTTTAAAAAAATATAAAAAAAATAATCACAATTGTTGTTCCTTTGAGAGTTAAGGCCGCTAGTAATTCACAGCAAAAACAATGAACTCAGCGTCTGAGGTATGGGAAGATTTATGGGGTGAACAAAGAACGCAGTCACCATTCAGATAATTCACAGAGCTGAAAGAATATGCTTTATAACAAGCTCAAATGCACTGCGGTTCTCTCAAACACAGCGTTTGACTTCAAATAGCTGCTTTGCTTGAGTTAAGATTATCTAGGATCCAAAACTGACCAATGACTCAAACTGAAATGTCATCTATGATGAGAAATATTCCTTTGCAAGTTAAATAGACCGTTGAGTTGTACACCCAACAATGCTACCAACCACTAAAAGGGTAAAAATACAACTTAATGATGAAGTACCTTAAAACCAATAACCCTGAATAGTGTATTTCCATTGAAACATAAAAAAAACAATGCCTAGAGATGCTGCATCCGCAGGTAATCTGCATTTGAAAATCCGACTCAGAATGTCCCATTCGAGTTTATACACAGGGATTATAATTAATTTAACGCTACAAATCCATGGATACTACTGACAATTCGTCCAGATTGAAGGCGGACATCCGGTGACAAATCCAGTGGAGATTAAAGACTTGCTTGAAAATTAACCCAAAGAGCAATGAGTTTTACCCAGTACTGTATCTTCATTAGAAACGCACTGTAATGGAAAGATCAGGATGACGGATAGCCCTTCTGATGGATGTTGACGGAGGTGACACGGTCATATGTTTTCACTGTGGACAGTGGGTGTATGAAAGTGTGACTCACCAACACACACCAATAGTGACTCACCCATATATGAACAGTGACAGCAAAGAGATATACAAGATGCTTTAGCACATTTGTTTTACTAAACATATATAATCATTACTAATTTTGATGGGTCTGTCAGGTAAATGCTATTGTGCCAGTGCCTCGCATCTTAAAATTGCAGCTTTCCTGTCAAATGATATTGATTATTTCACAATAATCCTATTTACATATTACCTAATTTAATCCAAAGAGATGCAAAATGACTGATAATCTAGTTGCATTTATTCACCCATTTCAATTGATTCAACACTTACCGGATTTAATTAAAAAATACGCAACATTTTGGATCACTATTTATTGTCAGATAACATGATATGAAATCTAAACAAAACAAACTGGTAATTCAACCTATGCCTCCTATTTATTTAACAGACTCCCCTTTATCACCTTCATAACACTGGCTAGGAATTTATCATCTGATACATCAATGCAACTTGGGTTGCAACACACACAAAAAAATGACATTTAACCAATGAAATCATTCATCAGTGACAAAGAAGCAATGCTGATGCATGGAGATGAATATGATTGTACATCAGCGTTACATGGCTTGATCTCGACTTACCGGCATCATATTGAAAAAGACCTCCAGATATTGTATAATCCTTATATAGTATAAAAAGAGCTTCCCCTGTTCTCCCAAGTATTCTTATTGTTGCTGTTTCATATGCAGGTAAATTGTGCACGTATTATCCTCTTCGTTTACGCATCATTATTTTAGATTAGTGCCCTCAGATGTTGTCCGACAACTTTGTAGTGTTGGTTTGCTATATAAACCTGTTGCAGAATGAAGCCGAGATGAACAGTAAAGTTTCTTAAACGGATGGCTCAGATGTAGGAACCGCAAAGCCCCGATCACAGCGAACCATCCGCGTGCGCAGCGACTCGCCGCTGGAAGATACAAGCGACGCGAGAAATAAGGCGATAGCGCGAGCGTCTTCTATCATCTGCGCTCCGCTAAGCTGATTGCGGGTTCACATTATATCCGTGCGAGCGAGTTTTTTTTCCGCTGGATCAACAAACGCAACCCAACCCAAGATGACGCTGCGCGAGACTCCGACTATCCCCGGCGCGTGCGTGACAAACTCCGCCTCGCGCCACCCGCGCGCTTCCCGCCCACTTCATCATCATTATCCCCTTCTCCTCAGGAGCTGCTCAGCTTTCAAAGACACGGTTTGCGGATGTTTTTGTGTCTTTGTTTGGTTGTTAATGTGCCCTACACTATTTAGAAGTCTGTTCGAATAATAAGGCGGTGGACTTTTTTTGTAATATTGAACAGACACTGACCATTGCTGGTGGTATAATAGTTTTCATTAAGGCTCATGGCATAGCACGATTATACATAAAATATAACTTAAAAATACTTATAAAATGCATTAAAATCATGAAGAAATATCCATAATATATTAGAAATGACGAAGAAATTAAGTCAAGGATCAATCGCAATACCTGACAATGTTTTAGACAAGACCATAAACCAAAGCCACGACTTTGTGGTGTTGAGACCAAGACAAGACCAATATTTTGTAGTGTTGAGACCAAGACTGCGGGGTTGAGACCAAGACGAGACCAAGACTTTGTAGTGTTGAGACCAAGACTGTGGGATTGAGACCAAGACAAGACCAATACTTTGTAGTGTTGAGACCAAGACTGTGGGGTTGAGACCAAGACAAGACCAATACTTTGTAGTGTTGAGACCAAGACTGTGGGGTTGAGACCAAGACAAGACTAATACTTTGTAGTGTTGAGACCAAGACTGTGGGACTGAGACCAAGACAAGACCAAGACTTTGTAGTGTTGAGACCAAGACTGTGGGATTGAGACCAAGACAAGACCAATACTTTGTAGTGTTGAGACCAAGACTGTGGGATTGAGACCAAGACAAGACTAATACTTTGTAGTGTTGAGACCAAGACTGTGGGGTTGAGACCAAGACAAGACCAATACTTTGTAGTGTTGAGACCAAGACTGTGGGGTTGAGACCAAGACAAGACTAATACTTTGTAGTGTTGAGACCAAGACTGTGAGACTGAGACCAAGACAAGACCAAGACTTTGTAGTGTTGAGACCAAGACTGTGGGGTTGAGACCAAGACAAGACCAAGACATTGTGGTGTTGAGACCAAGACCAAGATTTTGTGGTGCTGAGACCAGGACAAGACCAATACTTTGTAGTGTTGAGACTAAGACAAGACCAAGACTTTGTAGTGTTGAGACCAAGAACAAGACTTTGTAGTGTTGAGACTAAGACAAGACCAAGACTTTGTAGTGTTGAGACCAAGAACAAGACTTTGTAGTGTTGAGACTAAGACAAGACCAAGACTTTGTAGTGTTGAGACCAAGAACAAGACTTTGTAGTGTTGAGACTAAGACAAGACCAAGACTTTGTATTGTTGAGACCAAGATCAAGACTTTGTAGTGTTGAGACCAAGATCAAGACTTTGTAGTGTTGAGACCAAGAACAAGATTTTGTAGTGTTGAGACCAAGATCAAGACTTTGTAGTGTTGAGACCAAGAACAAGATTTTGTAGTGTTGAGACCAAGACAAGATCAAGACTTTATATAAAATCAATCTCACGTTTGCAATCATGCTTTGTGAAAACCTGACTCTTTCTCTTGTGATATTGCTTAATTACATCCTGTGTTATAATACAAAAAACAAGCTTTCATACAAATACTTTTTTGCAATCATATCTTGAATTTTGTGGGTTTTTGAATTTTGGGCATTTGACTCTCTTGAGACAATTTTGCATTGATTTCGATCCCGTCAGAACAGTAACAAAATAAATTACATTAGAAATAAGTAATTGCTTAAAATGCAATTAATAAGTTCTACATCAAATCACATTAATGATGTTAACAAATAAATCAGACAATGCACCAGCAATTTAGTGATGTCTGTGGTCTCGACCGGTCTTGAGATGAAATCCAGAGTCCTTTTAATCTGAGACTGAGACAAGACCAAGACCGGTCTCGAATACTACAACACTTGAATATGGAAAAGTAATAGAAATAGTAATATGTTTTTTCTGAACATGCTCCCATGGTGATGTATGACAATAAATAATTTTCTTGGACATTTTATGCATGAATATGATAATCATTTAGTCACTGTTAAAGAATCCTATGACACCATCCTTATATCGTAGTGCCTCACCATAGTAGCCTACATTGATTTGATCAGGGAAAACCAAGAATACGAGTGGAATAAATTAACATAAATGTTTAGATCAGATATTTCACAATATATTGTCTGACCTGGGCTGTGTTTCTCAGCGGTGCCTTATGATAACAAGAGGCCACTGGGGTACAGCAGGTAGGCAAGGCCCCCCTACCCCAGATAAAAGTGGTATTTTATACCGAAATGTATCTTGTCAATACACCAGTTAACATTTACAACACCGTAAATGCTGCATAAAAATATGGGTCAAAAATGGTAATCAAATATAGAATATGCAGATTCACTGTTTGCCAGTAGGTGGCAGAAAATCTGAATTGTAGCTGTTACATAAAAAAGCAGCATTACAACACAAGCAACTCTACCTTATAACATGCAGTAATACACAGAGGTAATATGAAAAGAACATTTCTTCAAAACTTTCCTGGCTGATATGCAAGTCTATAGGCATGAACACCATCAATTAAAAAAGTACCATATTTCCAAGCATATAACCCGCAGACGCAGATAATCTGCACCCTCATATGGCCCGCGGGTTTTGGGGTTTTGTGTAAAAAATCGTTGGCATTTTTTTGTGTAAGTTCACATTTCGAATTTCGAATGTTACTCGCATGACGTCAATTATCCATAACTGTTCAGGCTCGGTACACAGTGCTTGTGCGCGAAATTCAAACAATAAGAAAACAAACACAAGTCAGAATCAGAAGAAAAAGAAAGATCAGTCTCTCCCGCTGTGCAGCAGCTCGTCCCTTAAGAAGCGATTCTACAGGTGTTGATCATCGGATGAGATGAGAAGAGCCCGCCCTCATGCAGCACAGCCAATCACGTCTTGCATGATTGACAGGTCAGACAGCCTATCAGCGCCAGCTGTCAGAGTGACAGTACAAGCACCAGAGACAACAACCCTTGCAAGAAAGAAAAACAGAAAGAAAATACATTAAAAAAAAAACTTACATCCTTAGAGACGCAACAAATATATTGAAATATTATTATGTGTAAAAAATGTGTGATATAGCCCACACCCTTATATAACCCACACCCCCCCTGCGGGGTTTGTAAAATCTGGTGTAACCCGCGGGTTATATGCGGGAAAATACGGTATTCATCAGCAGTAAATCAAAACAATCACTTAAACAGTCATAAATGTGGGCTTATAGGGGTTTGTTAACCGCTATGAAAATCGGAGTAGCTCATGTTAAATGTGCAACAGCACTGCCTTTTTATTTGCCATTTTACTCTGTTTTTCAGTACCCAGATTTAAAACCTCCTGAAGGTAAAATTGAGAGTTTAAATCAGCACAGATGAAACTCAGTTACTGGATATAAACCCTTCAGATGACACACAGATTATATCCATGCTTTTGTAAGTTACTGAACCCACGTTCAAGACACAGTGGCTTTCTTGCACTGTATGGCGTTATAGAAAACTTGTTTTCTAGTCCGGTTCCGTTCACTGCAGGGCTTCGCCGAATATGCGTGTGTGAGTTTGTTGATAGAATGCAGTTGTCACTGCTGTAAACTCCTGTATATACAAATACATTATTTGAAAAATATAATTTTCATGCAGCCAGTAGACCCCTCTCCTGTGTAGGCTTCTGGGCTTCAGCTCATGCCAATCATAGTGGCAATGGTTCCATGATCAATTTAGGCTTACGATGCTTTGAATAAATGAAGAGATACACCAGCAGGCAGTCTGTAATGGAAGGACTGGAGAAGATAACTCAAGTATGATGGAAATACCTCTAGCAGATCTGTTATCTTAACTATAAGGGTAATGTCTTTTCAGCACTGCGCTTGAGATGATAGCCAGGTGGTGTCTGCATGAAAGTATGGTCTGAGAATGCGGTTAAGTGCCGTTAGAGTATGTGGTGCATAAAAGGCAAGAAACCTCTTGAGCAAAACCTGGTTTAATTGGGCTTTAACTGCAGGGAGGAACTGCCTTAGAAGAGCAGCAATACTCAAATAAAGGGACTGATCCAATTTGACACTTTTCAAAGCACTTCGATTTTGATGATACCTCATTTGTCCCACTTAGAGACATTTATTGGGCATGGATATGAAGCTGGGTAACAAGACCAAGATCACTCACAGCCAAATTTGTAGCCAAAGGAACAAAAGAAGTTGTATCTAAACCTCTGGGATTTGAACAAGCCCCTAACACTAATTTGTTTAACAAACATGAATTTTCCCACCAGTTGTGTGACATGTTGAGAAGACCACCAAGATAGCACCGAAAACCTTCTGAGCGGAGAAGCACCACATGTTCTTTTGAAGCTACAATTAGCTACAATCACACACTCTTAGAACAAAGATTCAAACTGGGTTTTATATAGAACCATAGGGTTCTTGACTCAACTTTAAACAACACGTTGTGCCAGTGAGACATAGTAATAAATGATTGCATAATACTTTCAAGTTTCATTTTTTTAATTTGCATTTTAGTGCTTGCAATGCAGTGTCTCTAAATTAATCTATTTCTCGGTATTTCCTGTTTCTTTTGTCCTTCCGTATCTCTCTTTCTCTCTGTGTGTTTCTTGACCTTGCGGAGCACCCGTGATTGATGGGTTGGGGACAATGTTATGGCAGGATCTGTGCCTTCTAGATTAATGATGTTTGGCTCAGATTTACAGGTATTTGGCTATAAAACCGCCTCTGCTGTATGAACATCATAGATTTCAGTGCGATTTTCAAAGTAAAAAACTGTCAAAAGGTTGTTCAGGGTGTAGAACATACTGAATCTGTTTCCTTTCAATACCTCTGATTTATTTATTTATTTGTGTGCATGTGTGTTCGTTCTGTCCTCTACTGGGCAAGAGCAGCTATGACAGATGCCTGACCACTCCCCAAAGTTAAGTCCCACCCTGTCAATGCTCAGTCAACACATCTAGGACAAATATTGCTGATCTAGGATCAGGTTGGACCTGTCCTTTGTTACTTAACCTTAAAGTATAAAACTGAGCCAGAAACTGCTGTAGTTCGTCAGTCACCAGGGGGCATGACATCAGACCTCAGACTTATTTAGTATGTTTTTCAGACAGGGCGGTGTATGTTGTGACGGATGGTCTGGTCTGGGCAGAAGCAGGTGGAGGGATTTTTTTGACTACAGCCAAATGACACTTGTCTCTGAATGTCCTAAAAAAACCCTCACAAATGACCTCTAAATGCCTCGTTTTATACATATACATTGCAGAATGAGCAGTGCACATATTATAATGTAAGAATCATTACTTAAACAACATTTGCAATCAAATTTCTTTCATATTTTTTCATAGAATCATAATTCATATTTTAATTATAAAAGAAAAGAAAATGTTTTGCTATTGACTGGTCTCGTTTCTCGTGATCTTAAGACCGTAGGATTAGTTTAGTAGGCATGCAAAATGTATCTACTTCAACCTATTTCTTAAATACAATATTTATTGTAAGAAATTAAGATGACTAACTAAATTAAACAAATTTAAAATGTAGCAGTGTCCTCTTTAATGCTGTTCTAAAGCTTCAAGCGTGCAAAAGTGTAATCCAGACAAAACGTGGCTACTTAAGGGAGATTTTAAGATCGTAGTCAATCAGTGTGCCAACGTTATTGTTGTTGATTAGATTAAGATGTTGTAATGTATGATTAGTTTCACTAGATGGCGCTACGAAGCATTTAATACAGTGGAATAGCAATCTGAATGGGACATCGCTTCTACTCATATGATGCAGACTCAGTGAACCTGTGGTCATGGTTGCATGCCATGTGCAGTAACTCACAGCTACACTTAAACTGTAATGTGCCATTATCTTCCACGCAAATTTGTATTTACTATGTTTTAGACTGCTTGTTGGGATTACTTGAGCATGTTAGGGCCAAGGATCTTGTTACACTTCTATGGTATGTGCTTTAAAACACAGTAAGCACATTTCCACTTCACATGTTTTATAATTTCTACAAAATCTGTAGACATAAATGCATTTACTCTATAACTAGAAATGATTTATCTGGGGTGCATAGCAGAGTTATCCTTTCTAAAGATAAGTGTCACCCCAATTTGAGCAGAGCGTGAACCGCTGCCCATTGTGCTTGGTGTGTGTGTGTGTGTGTGTGTGTGTGTGTGAGAGGGAGGGAGTGTCTTCTTATAAATCAAAAAAACTCATTATATTTATGATGTGCAAAAGAAAAATGTCTAAGTCAATGATGTGACTGAATGCTTGACGTCAAATATGTTTCCTGATGCACGTTTTGTCTGTTGCCACAGGAAAAGGACGAGAGAAGAAGAACGGAGGAAGGGAAGCGAAAAATAATAGGAGTGTGCTTCTTCTGCTGTTTAGTCTCCAGACAGTCCTTAATTTCTCTAATTATCAAGCTGCTAAGCAAACAGAGGCAAGCAGGCAGGAATTGGCCGTCTCCTGCGGCTTACACTTCGGGGGGTCATGTCTAATTTGAGGGAAGACCCAGTCCATCTCTTGCACGAACACATCTAGGGCTAACACACCCCTGCCAGCGCGACCCCTCCCTTTCAACCCCTACCCACATGCACCAGCTTTATGGCAGATGGCGTAGTTCACCCTCCCTCTGAACCTCCATTCCACCCCCACCCTCGGCAGCTTTTGTGCCCCTGTGCGTGCAGTGTTAGGGGGCTGCGACAACAACAGCCCTCCCCACTGCTTCCTCCCACCCTGGCTCTATTGAAAACGGGGTTCTGGCTTCATGCATGGCGCTGCAATCAGGTGCCCTAACAGGGTTGTCAGCGCCCAAAAAATTTGCTTTAATCCCAGTGGTGGCGCGTCAGGGCCACTGGAGTTCATAGTACTTTTCTGACACACTTGACCGGGTTTGATCCCAAACCATTGGGAGATTCTCAAGAACTTTCTAAAGGCTGGTTGCAATTTGTTGCAGTAAAGCTACTGCATGTTTTCAATAATTGACTATTGAATAAGTTGAGCATAGAGATGGTTGCACAAATTCACAACTTAGTGCCAGTGCTACAATTGAATAATTTTTTTAGTCTGGTTCCTTTGACAGGGTTCTTTCGTAGCTCTTCATGCAACTAAATACAGCAGCAGGCAAAGATTCTGCTTGGTCAAGAGCACTGAGATGGAGATATCTTGAGCAAGGTCAGAAATCAAATAATTGAGGCTTTGTCCAGTCACTTCTTTGCTAGGGTTTGTTCCAACAAAGCCCTTGTTTGCAGCCAAACAATAAAAATGGCAAACACAAGCAAAAATCTGCTTGGTCATGAGTGTTATGTAACTGCTAAGGGACTTCTGTTTCCCTGAGGTTATCTCCATGACAACAGGGTTCAGGTCTCTTGGGGCCTTTGGCACACGCGACCCTTCCACAGGGCAAGACCCCCGGGACCTGGGGGTGGGGACACGTGTGGGTTAAAGGTCACTGGACACTACGGACACTGAAAGTGAATTGAGAAAGGGTTACGGTGACACGGGCCGAGGTCGCTTCAGAAAATGGCTTGCATCTCCATAGCATTAGTTGTGGTCAAAGAAGTCCTTTCTGGCCACCAAACCCATGAAGAGCCTTGGAGCGGATGGCACACGCCCCCAAATTAATCTTCTAGACCACCTCAGTTTTGGCTAGTTTCTTTCTTGAATGAATCTGTGATCTACATCTCGTGCCAAGTAGGTGAATCTTTGCTTATGTTGCATCCTACTTCCCCTTGAGATTTTAGCAGGGATTTGTGAGACTCCTGCCACTGGTTTTCGAAGAGATGACCCTCTCCGGGGCCGTAACCACCTTCAACACTGAAGAGGCTCAATGTTAAGAATAATTGATGATTCTTGAACTTTTACTTTTGGCTACATCCTTCAGTTTCAGGGCACTTTTCATGGTTTGGTCCTTAGGTTGTAGGCAACAGAGCAAGGAGCCAAATAGAAGGTGGACGGGGGGAAAAATCAATACTATGCGTGTCCAGTGGCGTATACGAATGACAAATGCACCAACAGAAGACGCGAAGATCAGTTGGCCAGTGTGGAGAGAGAGAGAGAGAGAGAGAGAAGAACGAATAAAGAATTTTAAAAAATACAGGGAATGAGTTGGGAAAAGAGTCGGGCCCCCACTCTCTCCTTCCTCTTCCCTTTGTTTTTCCCTTTTTCTTTTCTTGTGAACTGTAACGTGTTCCTCAGTTCGCTTTGTTATTGCCTGACAACCTGCTGACACTCACCCACCAACTCCCTGAAATTCTTGTTGCCTCTCCCACAGTCTTTTTTTTGGGGGGGTTGCATCCATATTTCTCTCTTACATCCTTGCCATATCATATTGTATGGTTACTATTTATTACTTTCTCAACAAGTTGAAAGAGTCTGGGAAGGGAAAGAAGAGAGAAAATAAGGGCGTCGGGATGAGATTTGTGGCTGTGGTCATTCCAGCAGCTCTTGTCCCACCTGCCATCCGTCCATGATGGAGGGGGTGAAAGAAGAGTAGAGTGGGGAGCTGCATCTCTCTTTCCCTCAGCTAACTCACCCTGACAGGCGGGAACGCAGACTGCAGAGAGGAGGAGGACGACGAGGAGGGGCCTCAGCCCCTGTCCTCCAATCAGATTCTCCCTTCGCTCTCAGCCAGTGGCACCAGGGCAAAAACAGTAGCAGGGCTAAAGCTAGTGGTCCTCTCTTCTCCTCTCCTCTTTTGCCTTCTCTTTTCCTAACACTCTAGGCATGGAGTACTACTCCTCCATCTCCTGGGCGTCACGCCTCTCTCTCCTCCACCCTGGCTGACCACTGCAGTGCATCCACGAGGTACTCTCTTCCTCTCTTTCTGATTTTTTTCTCTCTCTTCTTTGAGTCTGTCTCACGTACATTTTCTTTGGCTTGTTGCTATCATAGATTGTTCAAAAGAACTTTTTGGTGAATCCGATGCTGTCATAGTACTCTGTCCTAGTAACGAAACAGGACCTGTAAATGTTGGAAATTACTAAATATTTACTAAAGATTTTCGCTGCACTTTCAGTGCAACTAATTATCCTAAATTCATTACGTTGCTCTCTTCTGTTAAGTTCTGCCTTGCATAATTTATGCACTGCATTTCTCCCTGGGTTGTGAAAGTAGTAAACAACCGTTTATGTTTTGAACCCACCATGAATAGCAGGTGCTGTGCCTTAAAATATTCCCTCTCGTCACACTTGATCGTAACATGACGGAATTCAATGGTATAACTTTTCATTTTCAATGTCTTTAATATTTTTGAGTATTCTGCCTATAATGCATTCCCCCAAAAAAAGAACGAAAAAAGCTGTAGGAACGTGCATGAAATAAGCGGAAGAGCATTATGCAGATATTCCTTCACAAATCCATTTTCTGCATTTATTTTTCTACAGAGCTTAAATGTCTGTGCTTTTCACATACTGTTTTTGTTTTTTTTCCACCCCTGCCAAACAAAGTTCAGTTTTTAATAGCCAGAGACCTGTTTAGAGCAGCATGGCACGCTTATGCATGGCTTCTCGAATGGAGAACGCATTTCCAGGCTGCACATTTCTAAAACCAGTGTCCACCCCCTCTTCTGTCTCTTGTATTGATTGGTTAATGGCATTATTTGTGGAGTGTGCCTCTCTGGACGTAAGCCCTTTTTGGCCCCCTCGCTGAATTTGTGTGTGTGTGTGTGTGTGTGTGTGTTTGGCCAATAGAAGGCCATTGAGGCCTGACCGATGGTCATCTTTCAGCGTTATTTGCTTTCACACCAAAGGTCAGGGGGGGTCATAAGAAGCCAGAGGGTAATAAGTTTACCCCTGATAGGACCAAGGTCACTCATAGCCACGACACCTAATCAATACGCCCCTCACACCATCCTCTTCCTTATATTCTGAGCAAGACTCGTTCCCTTTTCTCAAAAGGTGATAAACAAGCATCTCGTACCACCATGTGCAGACCTCAGACGTTAAAAATGTTCCTTGAAATAACTTGTAAATGTTTTATTTCCGGCAATTTGCTTTATGTCAAATGTTTTATGAAGGTTTTCTTAAAAACCATTCAAAGACGTTCGTGTCGTCTTAGGTGCAACGAGCCAATTGTGGGAGGCAGCGCAGGGCAACACCCACCCGACAGATTTGTGAACCTTCTGGAAATTATTCACTCTGCGCTTTTGCACCTGCACATCTCGTTCTCAACCCTCGTTCTTAAACTGATAATACTTTCACAAAATCTAATATCACTGTTAAAATTTGTATCCAAAAATGGCACGGCCTTTGAAAGTCTTTAGACGGTGTTGCACTGCAGTTGGATTTCGACTTTACATCACAAGTCCTGAGAGAAAAACAGCAGGTGTTCCTTCACTATACCTTGCGATAGAGACCAACTAAATGTTTAAACATGAACCAAGTATGAAAAACGGTAGTGTGGGAAGGCCACCGTCTGGACCACTGTGTACGATAAGAGCCTCCATTTTCACTGAGTCAGCCATTTTATTACAGTACTAATCATCTTCTGGACATCCAGCCTACATGTAATGAAACTAATCCTTACATTTTTACTGTTTGTACAAAATTTACAATTTTCACTCTATTTTTCTACGTTTTTATAAAGTTTTCAATCTAGTACACTCTTCGTTAAGTATGAAAACTGAAAGACATGATCATGAAGTACGATCACAAAAGCGACTGTAGATCTCATTTCAAATTTGCAATTTAAATCGTCCGTCAAATTACAAAGACGGCATTCTAGTACTGTCGTAATTGTATGTATTGTCGTAAATATAGTCATACAATCCAAATCCGAAAGTTTCAGAAAATCCAAAATTTGTGGGGTTGACAACATTTATTACGCGAGAGTCTACAAAAACAAAATACAGATTATTAACTCTATACGTAGCAAATAAGCAACTTTGATCATCTTGTTGTGTTAAAAACAGGTTGATGAATTTACAGTATAGACTAAAACTCCCCAGAAAAAACTAAAACAAACATATATATTTTTTTATAGCTATCTACTTACTCATTTATGTTTGCGTAAACCGTGCTATCAAAACACGCGTTATCTCATTAACCTGAACCCGTCTCAGCGAGGGAAACTTTAGAAGAGCAGTGTTATAATACAGGCTAAGTGGGATATATTTCTGTAAACATATAAAGCCCTACTGAACAGTGTCACCCCTTCAACCAGGCCACATACACTCAGTGCTCTTTAACACGCACATACTACATTCCTCCTGTCCCGCCGGACAGAACAAGGGGAAAGAGGGAAAAGGGAAGTGTCTTTTTCACATCTCTCCGCCTGTCTCTCTATCTAGAAGGAAAAAAATCCTTATAATCGCAGCTCTTTCAAGAAAACCAAGCAATGGTTAAACAGGAAGAAGTGACCTGCAGGGTGGAACACCTATCAGGCAGGCTGAAGATAGATCAATGAAGGGGGGCCATTGGAAGAAGGAGAGCCGTGTGCTGCTCTACACTCAGAGAGATAGGGTGGGATTTCACAGGCTCGCAGCACATGCTCTCATCACGCCGAGAGCTGGAAGACGTATAGTACACGTGTGTGTGTGTGTATATATGTCTGCCTATTTGCACTAGAAGGCCCTGGCGTCTTGGGACTCTTGCTTTTGAGCAAAAGGCAAGGTAAGACGCTTTTACGATAATATCCTGCTATTGCACGTTTATCTTCGGACAGGGCTCGAACGATACGTTTCGAAACCGAAAAGTGCTGTGCGATACGTGTTTAGTAGCGTGGCTGTTTTAAAAGCATGCTGTATTCCTCAAACAACAATATTTCAATGTAAACTGTACGTTTTGCAGATTTGATCTTTTTACGTTGAGTTTTTATGGCAAAAATGTGCTTTGTCACCACGGCCCCTGGCCCATATGGCACCGCCAGTAATTCGGTTGATTGCAGTAATGCATTCATTGATTGATTACTGAAGCCACTACTGTACAAGCACATCTGCTCACTTCACAATGACACGAAGGCTAACCTTAATAATACTACTAATACTATACACTAAACTAAAATAAAAGTAGTAAAATAGAAAAAGATTCTTATAGGAGTGGTTAAATAAATAAATTAAATTATACGTGTTTTAGACTGCAATATGTTTTATTACCAATTTGCCCCACAGCTGTACTGGGTTTAAAAACATACATGTGACGGGGTGTGAATGTGCATGTTTTGTTTGATTGTGCATTTATTTGATTATATTATGGTTACATTTAGGCAAGGGGTCTATCCCGAAAGGCTTCGCTTGTCCGTAAGCTATCTCTAATTAAAGATGACTATTACTCTAATTACGAAGACCTCCAAGACGTCCAGGGTACCAAAACTTCAGAGAACACAATATAACAGCCCTCATTAACGAGACAAGTGCAACACCATGTATCCTTCTGTCAAGGTCTGGTCATATTGTCTTTTTTTTGTTTTCAATTTTCTACCAGACAATACGACGACAGAGGGGGGTCCCAGGCTACATCCACTGCCAAAGAAGCTGTTCCACTTTTTCAATTGTTTTTTTCCTCTCGCCCTCTGCCCCTGGTGGGAAAGTATTTAGGACTTTAGGTCTGTGACAAATAAAAATGTCATCCCTGCTCAAGTCTGCCGTGATTGTTTGTGGGCAAACTGGTACTCAGAGGTCTTGAGATGTTGCCTTACAGTGAGGGGAGATGCTGGGAATGGCTCCGTCCCCTTCACACGCCATCTTTGGTCAAGCCCAAGTTCTGGAACACCGCTGGTCTTTCCTTAACAATACCACTCTCGGCACAGGGGGTCGTCTCGAACCCAAAGCTCAAACAAATTCACATAGAAACACTATTGTACAGTAAAAGCCTTTTGAATATGACCACCAACTGACACATCTCATCTCAGTTTAAGGGAGGACGAAAGTGGTTGGAAAGAAGTGACTCAAAAACAAGAATGGCGCCGTTCACACAGAACACGAGTTTCCATTCTTTTTCGATGTAAAGATGCTCGTATCGTGAGCAACGGCTTTCTAAAAACAAGAAAAGTTCAATGTTTAAAAAACACGTCTCTATAACTTGTGCTTTTTTCCCGTTCTACTTGACCTGTGGATCACATTTTTAACAGTGACCCTTACAAAGCAAAAAAGAGTGAATTTGAAGATTAAGCATGGTGAGAAAATATAATGACAAGAAAATATAATGACAACAACAGAACAAAATCTGATTCAAATATTTTTTTCACTAAAACAACTGAGCATTTGGAAAATATCGATATTCATCAATCATGCGCCACTAGAGATTTAATGGGAGGGGCACATTTTTGTTTTGAAAAGACGGTATATTATATATAGTAATCAAATGGTTTTGATAAAACTGTAATATGTTTTCTTGTATGGTTTTAATATGTTGTAAAAGAGCCACATTCACACCTATGTGATTCTTTTAATTCAAAACACATTCACTGAGCAATAAACAAACAAAACACATTAGACGACTCAGCACTGGACATTCAGCTTTTCGGTTCAACATAAAACAAGTTACAAAAATCAGACATATTTACAGAGTCAAGGAAAAATATTGTTCTACTGTTTAATCCCTTTATTCTGGGCTTGAGCTGTTGTTGTCCCAGTTTTGATCGAACATATCTGTTGACTGATAAAACTTGTCAGATGTATTTGTTTGAATTTTTAGTTAATGTGTAATGTTTTCCCTATTCTTCTATCTTGCTACATTATTTGAAAATAAGCAAGCATAAGCAATGCATAAATTACAGAACAGAGCGGTTTTATTTTTTCATCCGTTTTCGAACAGTCAAAGACAGTTTGATAAATAGATAGATATGATTTTTTTTTTTACTTCCATTTAGGGTGCATTCAAATAAATCACAAAACTATAACCTACAACATACTGAAGTGTTCATGTTTTCCTTTTTAGATTCTTTGGTGGGTATCAGATGTTCAGTAGTAAATCACTTTTTCAGCATTAGTTGAAATGGTCAGCAAACAACTCCCACAAAAGCAAAGCCCCTCATGCTTTGTAAAACGTCTACTAGTTTTGGAAGAACTGGCCTTTGATCCGGCCTACACGACTTAGTCCAGCAAACACACAACGGCTACTCTCTCCCTCCCTCTTTCCCTTTCCCTCACTCCTTTCTTCCGTCTTTCTCAATTTGTTGCAGTGTTCAGGGGTGTCAAAGGACCCGAGCTGTGACTCTAAAGAAGAGACGGCGAGTGGGACATACACATCGGACTCTCTGACAATACAAGCTCAGGTTCCTGTGAGTTTGCCATGGCGACCAGTGGGCCCTGACAGCAGCGGGGATCACAGTCTTGCTGAGGAAGGGAGTGTGTGTGTGTGTGTGTGTGTGTGTGTGTGTAGTTGAGGGGGTGTGGGGGTTACTGGGGGACACACGCCAGATGCCTTGGGGAGACGCCCTTCAGCTCACCAGCTGGGAGAGGCTAAACTGCCCCTCACGCGTCGGTTCTCGGCCTTAACGGATTAGAGTGTTTGTTTACAGCACACTTTGACTATCATACGCTCACAAACACAAAAACAACAATTAATATAAAACACTGCCTCCCAATTGGATTCAGGACGTAATACTGTAACAAAACAATTTTACTGTATAAAATTAAACGGAAATTTCTCAAAGCCACCATCTCTGGCAGTTCGTATTTATGGAATATTGCCATGTTTATTATTATTATTAATTATTTATCTGTTTTGTTCACAACATTGTGTCCTCTATCGTGTAATCAAAAACTCTCCCTGACCCTCGCAACATCTCTTCTATCCTTGCCTCTTGCAGCTAGTAACTCAGATGAGATTGAAGCAACAGCAAATTAATCAATTCTTCAAGTCATTTTTCCTCGTTCGAGAAGCCATTTCATTTCAATATACATCACACAAGACAATTGTGACTTCAGTTTCATGCTGACTTTAGCCTAAACTATCCAAAAATATGCTAAATGTAAAATGACATCGGCTGAACAAGGAAATAGTTAAATATGCTAAATTATAAATTTGATTGTTTCATGCTCAATTCACCGCTAACAAAACGCGTGGCTATAACACAAACCCTGTTCATGCTGCAGATTATATTTAATGTAGACTGAGATTCATTTTATTTTCATTTGCAACATTTTTAAGATAAAGGCGTGCCATGCAAAAAGTTACATTTTTCACTAGTATTCTGAATACTTTTAATATATTTTAAAGTTGCCGTTAAATAAAACTTTACACTATCTGTATGCTATTATGAACAATTTAATAGTCCATATATATACATATATATATTCATGCACAAAACTTGTTTTTTTTTCTCCAGAAATGAACATAACTGCTTTAAAATTCACGTTTTTACTATTGGTGTGTAATTTACGTTGTAGAACTAAACAACAAAGTATAGTCAAGATATGTTTACCACAGACTTCTTGTTTTTTTTACACATAAATTGAAAAGCCCCATTATAAAACCCCATAGAACAATCTTAAAAAAACACATGGATGGGTTTGTCCATATTTTCCCCAAACATGGGTTTTTTAGAGTGAAGAGTTGGTTTACAATTTTAGATTAGGTTTAGGTTTGTCCATATTTGACCCAAACATGGATCGAAACAACCCAGCTTTTTTTTTATGTGTTAAACCTGCAAAATCTCTATTGAAATTTTGTTAATATATATCTATATCTATATATATATATATATATATATATATAGATAGATATATATATCTATCTATATATATATATATATATAAACAAAAACGCATGTTTGGGGCAAATATGGACAAACCCATGTGTCTTTTTAAGATTGTTCTATGGGGTTTTATAATGGGGTTTTTCAATTTATGTGTAAAAAAACAAGAAGCCTGTGGTAATCATAACTTGACTATACTTTGTTGTTTAGTTCTACAACGTAAATTACACACCAATAGTAAAAACGTGAATTTTAAAGCAGTTGTTCATGTTCATTTTTGAAAAGAATAGTTTTTAATAAGTAACTAGTCTGGGATGTGAGTGTGTGCAGCGTACGTTGAAGAACAAAACATCAAAGTATCTTCAAGTTATGTCTACCACAGGCTTTATTTTACTCATAAATCGAAACCCCCATAGGAAAACCTCAAAGGAACCAGTGGCGAATTAGTCTTCCAGTTTCTGACGTCATCCCTGCACCACTCTATTGACTGCAAGCTTGATTCAGATCTGCCTTCACCCAATCCACAACCAATACATAGAACCAAGCGTAGTTGCCATAAAGCTTGATAAGCAATTTCTCTTTGCCTTTAGCATTGTTTTTCTCTACTACACTTGACCAGAATAGACCTGTGACCTATTTTGGGGCCGTAACCCACCAAAACCCACCCACTTTAATGCTAAAACCCAATCTCTTTGTCATTGACTAGCATCACAACAAAACAGCTAACAGCTAAGATGAGCCGACTGGGTAATCTCTGCAGGCAACTGTGATGTGATTACAGTCTCACATTGACCTGTAGAGGTTGAGTAGTCTGTTTACACCCACAGCAAGAAAGAAAACTACCTCAACTGCACCTCAATATGACTTTTCCTTTAAGACTTCATCTGTGCTAATCATGCTGCTAAGATGCTAATCTGTTATTTCACAATAGCTGCTTCAGTTATGCATCAACTTGATTAAACATGCGCTCGTAGCTCATGAGTAGCTAAATTAGTTTGAATGTGTTACTGTTCCTGGGACAAAAACATCTGTGTGCCCCCTGCCGGAAGACCCTGGTATGGTGCGGCTGAGTTTTGGCATAATCTCAGCTGGCAACTGTGAGTAGTGTATCACCCCTCTCACAGGCGCTGCTGGGGTTCTGTCACGCGCAGCACCCGCACACCACGACCAAATGCCAGCAGTCTTCATCTTCAGAGAAACCTGTGGGGAAAAAAGCTATAATCAAAAATGTAAATGATTGTTATTCGTGAGAGCTTTCTGATGTTGGTGATACTGCATCAGGAACTGATTGGATGATATATAGGAGCCATCAGTTCTTGATGCACTCCCTTCAGCATCGAAAGAGACACCCATCTTTTCACTTTTACAACTCAGCAAATGCATGTCACTGATCAGTACTAAACTAAGATAAATAACATTGTTAGTGTTTTGAGATGTTTGTACATGTATAGATATTATAGCAGCAGAATAATTAGGTTACTTTGCTGGCGCACCATCTGTTTGTTTGAGCGCCAAGATATAGTGTTTTATTTTTTTATTTATTAATTATTGTAGCATTGCTTTAACACATCCTGTAAAATAACTACATTGATTGTTTTGAGCTTTGTTTTTTTTAAATAATGAATTGTTCCACTGTCTTCAATAAAGTTGCTTTATTTATTTCTGATTAGAAATGTTCTCTGCTCTTTACATGACATCAAACCTATAGCTACTATATATTTTAAGTTACTTACCAATGTGACACGGACAGCAACAGTTTCACAGAAAAGGCTTAAGCTAGTCTCAGACTAAAATGCATGTTTGAGTTGTTTTCACTGAAAGCAACTTGCACTTATGTTAAAATACGCCTGTGTTGTTGTTTTGTCTCAAGATACACACCAGTAGTTTTTTTTTCTAATGCATGTTTTAAAAAGCTACTTAAATGTCCTAATTTAACTAAAGCATAATCCTGGCTTAATCTAAGCCCTGTCTGTGAAACCAGGTGTATAGATGCAACACTGAATGTCACTGCATTAGAGAACAAAGTATGCAAAATAAATATTTGTTTAATACCTTCAATGTGTTTAAACTTTAATAAAGACCAATTGGGGTTGATATTCTGAATCGAACGCAATGACATTAAATGATACAGCGCCATCTGCCGATTATCTTCAGTTATTGTCTGAGCATTTGGAGGTCTAAAGTAAAGATCAAAAATCTTTTCTTTTTTTCTTTTTTTTGGTCAGTGACGCTAATGTATGTGATATAGAAAAGAAAAGTAATAGTTACGAGCGAAAATCAGCTAAAAAGCTCAAATACACGGCATCTGTCATGAGTTAAACAGCATGATATCAATGAGCGCTACAAGTCGCGTGTGCTGGTGTTTAGAAGCGGCCGCCAAATGCCATTCCTCCGGATCCGCACCTGGAGCAACTCATACTTGCGTCTCTCTCTCCCCCCGATCTGCAGTTTGAGAGCATCAGGACAACATTGCATTTTCCTTAAACCAAGCCCAGCTACATTTTAAGAGCTGATAAACACAGGGCTGCTCAAATGAGCTCGAGAAGAGGCAGAGTTAAACGCACCAAAAATGTGCGTAATTTGGATTCGGATGATTCGCCTTCACTGGCGCGATCTTTAATCGATAGGTATTCAAACATTATTCCTGCCGGGAGACAGTTAGAGAGGACACCTCCACCCAAAATTGAAATCAAACCAGATGCTTTTCCAACGCCCCCAGAACAAGTGGTCAAAGATGAGCCATGTGACCAGGTAAACAAACAAACAAACACACACACTCACTCACAACGGAGGTATTTAATCAGTAGACAAACAAACAAATACTTTTACAAAATAACTTTTAAAATAACATTTTTTCTATGTGACAATGTAGACTTTTTTTTGCCATTTCTCTTTTTTTGGCCTGTCTTCACTTCTCTTTCCAACTTCCTGATGCATTTAGCAAAAATTGGAAATGTGATAGGCCTCATGGATTCAAATTATTTTTGTTTCCGATAACCCATACCCACAAATGTTTTAATTATTGTTATTTTTGTTGACGTAATGATGAAAGGGCCATGACACTAATAATAACAACAATAAAAACTTTGTGTTTATTATTATTAATATTATGAGTATGTATAATTATAATTAAAATCATGTAATATTTACAGTTGCCAACAGAACTCAATGTGCTGCAAATGTTGAAAACACAAATGTAAAAAATTAAGAAAGTACATTTTTTGACAACACATGCACTGAAAAGTACTCACAATGCAATAAAATGCAGAAAAGTGCTGCAAATACTCACGACGCAACCTAAAAAAGCACTATATATTCTCATGACGCAACCAAATACAGAAAAACACTGCAAAAACTCACAACGCAACCAAATACAGAAACAAACTACAAATACTCACGACGCAACCGATTACAGAAATGGAACTACAAAAAACTCACAACGCAACCAAATTCAGAAAAGTGCTGCAAATACTCACAATGCAACCAAATACAGAAACCGAACAACAAAAAAACTCACAACGTAACCTAATACAGAAACAGAACTACAAAAAACTCACAACGCAACCAAATGCAGAAAAGCGCTGCAAATACTCGCAATGCAACCAAGTACAGAAATAAAACTACAAAAAACTCACAACGCAACCAAATACAGAAACAAACTAGAAATACTCACAACGCAACATAAAAAACCGCTACATATTCTTACGACGCAACAAAATACAGAAAAGTGCTGCAAATACTCACAACGCAACCAAATGTAGAAAAGCACTGCAAACACTCACAACGCAACCAAATACAGAAACAAAATACAAATACTCACAACACGACAAAATGCAGAAAAGTGCTGCAAATACTCACGATGTAACCACATACAGAAGCAAACTACAAATACTTACAATGCAGCCAAATACAGAAACGAACTACAAATACTTACAATGCAGCCAAATACAGAAACGAACTACAAATACTTACAATGCAGCCAAATACAGAAACGAACTACAAATACTTACAATGCAGCCAAATACAGAAACGAACTACAAATACTCACAATGCAGCCAAATAAAGAAAAGCGCTGCAAATACTCAAAACCAAAGAAATGGTTTAAAAATACTGATTTAGAAAAATAGACTGATAATATTTATATAAATCAGTATAAAGTAAAAGCCTCCCCCTTTAGATTTTACTTCCATTTAGTGTTTTCATTTGGGTTGCGATTAAACAATGCATTTTATTATTAGTTCAGAATTGTCACATTTTTAAGGATAACATTTCTTAATTAGTTCATTCTTTTCAAGGACATAACTGAACACATTTCTTGCAATGGATCAAATGAAGTTCTCCAGCAGCTCACAGTTAAAGATGAGAGGATGTCCATGAAGCGGTCTAGTTCCAGAGTTGCATCAGGTGATTTCAAAAGAAGTCATATTCACATATCTCTCCATGTTTCTTCATTTTTACGTATTGCTACCTAAACGCATACATGAACTGGTTCTTGTTGAGTGGGATCATATTGCTTTAACATTCACTTTCATTTAGCAATGACTGGGAATGCCGACCCTGAAATCCTCATCCAGGGAATGCAGGGATACCGATGGACAGACACAGACCTGGAGTTTGTCTATGAATCCAAATTGATGAAGCAAGTTCAGCAGACGCAGGTCAATGAATCCACATTTTCAAAATGGAATCTTAATCTTATTATCATAGGATTTTCTTTTTCATCTTGAGAAAATTTTAAAGCAGTATTGTTTACAGCAAGAGTTGATTGACGTGAAAAAGTCTCTGAAGAAAGTGAGGCAAGTGCGGGACATGGCCTTTTCTGCACATGACAAAGTACAAACGGAGCTCTCTAAGGTCTCTGAACCATTTACGGTGCATTTTTCTTTTAAAACGTGCCATTTCCAAAATGTAATGTCTGTGAAACAACTGTCTGATCTGAGTACTTTGGCTCTGGTGTTTCAGTTGCTATCATGCGAAGGGATACAGCAGATGTCTATGGAAATACTTCGGAGGTCCCACAGCTCTAGTCAGCTGGAAGGGCTTGATTTGAAAGCCCTTAGTGCTAAACTGAAGGTTGCTGATGTGCGCGGCACTACCGCTGAGAAGACGACAGAGGTCAGCAAACTCAAGACAGAGGTGGAAAAAGCACAAGTAATGAGGTATTAACCCAACAACAAGTTTTTGACATTTTCTAATGGTATGTACCTATGCAAAGCTCGCCAAGATTTTGAGTCAGGTTGCCACCCAAAAGCCTTCTTATCTTGTGCCTGACTTTAATGTATGTCTATGGGATGTTCTTTCCAGTTTTTAACAATTCTGCACCTTTCCTTAACAAGCTAAAGCAGATTAGCAGCGTTTTAGATTGAAATTTTTGTTAGCAGAGAAAAGGAAGAGCAACTCAAAAAGGACATTGACAGCTGTAAGGAAAACATCAACCAAGTCAAGGTGATTGCTAACAAGAGAATGTGCTTATAGTTCGAAATTAGTATGTTTTTAATGTGTTGCACTAAAGATGATCCTTTTTTTACATAAAGGTAAATGTACATACACTGACCGAAGAAATATCTGCACTTGAATCCAAAATGTCCAGGAAAAAGGTTAGTAGAACGCTTTTGACCACTGTGTGCTCTTAGTAGACATTCAAACAAAATAAGTCTTAAAGGGTTAGTTTTCCCTAAAATGAAAATCAAGTAATTTACTCACCCCGGTGTTTTAATGTATTGCCCAGAAAAATGCCATAAAGCTGGTCGATACTGGTCATCTTTCACTGCCGTTCTATGGACGAGCATGTTATTCTTTTCTTTAAAATTAATCTTTTGGTGTCCATAAAAAGTTCAAAAAAGGGCGTACAGCATTAAAACAATACCAGGGTGAGTAAATTATGACTTTTTTTTATTTTAAACGGAACTATTGCTTTAAAGACCGTTCACACCAAGGCCAATAACTGTATAAAGTTTTAACAATCATACTATGGTAATTCTATTCTCTGAGAATAGTGAAGTCTGCACCAAAACTTTAACAATAACAAACGGGTAGCCAACCAAAATCCACTGACTGTAAAAAGCTTGAGCATTTAAAGCTGCAGACAACAAAGCTATTATTAGAACATCGTTCTCGGTGTGATCGGGCCTTTAATCTGTATCTACAGATTTATAGTCAATGACAAATATGTTTGGCTCACATAGGAGATACCACAGTCAGCTAAACCACAGCGAAAGGCGTATAGAGGCCCTAAACCCTCCACTGGTCCTTCTGCCCCAAAACCCTCCAAATCTCCTGTTGCTCCCAAACCCTCCAAATCTCCTGCTGCTCCCAAACCCTCCAAATCTCCTGCTGCTCCCAAACCCTCCAAATCTCCAGCAGATCCTTCTGCTCTCAAACCCTCCAAATCTCTTGCTGCTCCCAAACCCTCCAAATCTCCAGCAGATCCTTCTGCTCCCAAACCCTGCAAATCTCTTGCTGCTCCAAAACCCTCCAAATCTCCTGTGGCTCCTTCTGCACAAAAACCCTCCAAATCTCCTGTGGCTCCTTCTGCACAAAAACCCTCCAAATCTCCTGTGGCTCCTTCTGCACAAAAACCCTCCACACCTTCTTCTGCTCCTCCTTCGCAAACACCCTCCAAACATCCTGCTGCTGCATCTACTCCAAAACCCTCCGAACCCCCTGCTGATTCTCCTTTACAAACACCCTTCAAACATCCTTCTGCTGCATCTACTCCAAAACCCTCCAAACTCCCTGCTGCTGCTCCTGTACAAAAACCTTCCAAACTTATTGCTGCTGCATCTACTCCAAAACCCTCCAAATCTCCTCCTCCTCCTCCACGAAAACCATCCAAACCACCAGCTGCTGCTCCTGCTCCTGCTCAAAAATCCTCCAAACGTCCTGCTGCTGCATCTTCTCTAAAACCCTCCAAACTTCCTTCTGCTGCTCCTGCACTAAAACCCACCAAAGGCACCACAGGCCCAAAGGCCCAGGAGGCTGTTGGCGATGGCCTCCGCCGCTCTAAAAGAATCGCTGCTAGGAAAGAAAAGTGAAGAATCTGCTCAGAAATGCTCCGTATGAGTGAAGTTCAGCTCAAGAATTCTTATTCTTATGTTTGTACTCTTTTATTTTATTCTTTTTGAAAATTGTTATTCATGAATCGGATGTAATTCTCAGAATTTACCTTACAGTTTAATTAAACTTCATTAAGATTAAGTCTTGAACTTTAATGTTTTTTTTTTTTTCCTCCATGTTACGAGTGTTTTGTTTGAAGATGAATAAATGTTTTTCAGCCATCTGCGTTATGGTGTAGAGGCTTCTGAGAGGTTAGGTTTCTGAACATGGATGCTAAAACTGAATTTTCCTGTTTTTCAACTAAATTTGGTTTTTTAGCTATGTAGACCTTAGAAAAATACTTTTTAATAAGATTTGAAGTGTTAAAACTGATGAACTAATTTCTTTGAGGTGCTTTCATTGCAAAAATTCACTACCATAAATTACTAGCATGTTCTGAGTGGGTGTGAGGACAATGCAAAACTGCTTTTGTTAGTTGTTGTTAGCATGTTGTTGATTTCCTGTGGTGTTTAGGGTGGTTTCTAGGCTGTTGTTTGGGTTTTCTGGATGGGTTTTAGGGTGTTGTTAAGGTGTTCTGTGTGGATGCCATTGCATTATGTGATTTAATAACATGTTTTGAATGGGTGCTGATTAGCACATTGCTAGTTGGCTACTTCTACATTCTGTGTGGATTCCTGGACCTTGCTAGATGGTTGCTAGTGTGTTTCTTAGTGGTTACTGGCGTGTTCTGGCTGGATTCTAGAGTGTTTTGGATGGTTTGGAAGTTCTTCCGAGTAGTTGTTAGCCTAATGCTAATTTAATTCTTGTGGTTGCTTACATACCAGATCCTTATTGTGCTATATGAGACTGTTAGATTTGCATTACTATACATCTAAGTCAATTTCCATTCACACCTAGAATTGTAACTATATTAGCATTCACACCAATAGACAATAACGTTCTGTTTATTATAAGTGTGTTGCAGTTTTCACACCATCTGCTTTAAATGCTAAATTGCCGTCAATGTTTTTATCGTTCATCAGCAGGGAAAAAATCCCTCTGAAAGTGATTCCAGCGATGTTATTATTAAAACTTTAATGTTACATCCCAGCAAAACACAGAATGTTCTCCTCACATTAGTATTTGGTTCACAATTATGGTAATAATGTTCTAGGGACATTCTTTTTAGTTTTAGTAAAAAAAACGGTTATTTTGCAACCGTAAAATAAAGTTCTCAATATTGTCTATAGTGTGAATGGCTCCTTTAAAACTCCTAAAGTTAGTTTTGATTGAATGTCGTTGGAGATAATATAACGCTGATTATTTTGTGGTGATTTTTACCTCATTATAATGTTCAGACTGGAATTGTACACGCATATAAATGGTTGGAACATGGAATAACTGTAGAGGAAACACATTAACGCTTTGCTGACTCAATCAGAGTCCCCCGTTATTGTTGGCTTGGAAACTGTGGATGAGAGACCGTGAGAGAGTCCAAATGTGGTTAACGTATCATACGGCAGGGAACAACTTCCACCAGGCTTACATCAACAGATTTCTGCTGGATCAGTTAAAATCGGTGTTGAAGCAGGGTACACTTTCAAAACAGTTGATTTTGGAAATTTTGTTTTAAGTTTTCTCTACACTAATGTCTTCCAGACGCTAAATGGTTTCAGACCGTTCTTCAGTGTTTCAGAGAAAGACAAGTTTGTATCTCACCAGCTTTG
This sequence comes from Rhodeus uyekii, assembly GCA_037043235.1. Taxonomy (NCBI): domain Eukaryota; kingdom Metazoa; phylum Chordata; class Actinopteri; order Cypriniformes; family Acheilognathidae; genus Rhodeus; species Rhodeus uyekii. The sequence continues at coordinate 312,732 of JAWRVZ010000128.1, read as the reverse complement.
CTAACCACAAATAAAAGGGTTTTCGATCAACTAAACATTTTAATGCAGGGTTGCATATCCACATAGACAACGAATCGCATGATAGACCAAGATAGGATGCTGAAAGAGTTGAGCAAAAGTTGCCTGCAAAAGCTGTAACTTTTCTGTCCAGACCAATCAAAGTCCTTTATTGAGGGACAAGACACACTGGTATTAAATGAAAGTCCCTGCAAGCAGGCCTCGATGAATTATTCCAGGGTCACTCGCTCTGCAGGACTAGTGACCCTAAAAACTTACTCGCCCTTCACATAAAGCACTCACCCAGCATTTTAACAGACAAAAATAGTTATTAAAGTAAAAAACACGATATACTGCAAAACCAAATATTTATTGGTTGAATGCAACAAGAACCCAGAAACAATATAATTAATCTGATAGTGAATCTGAAGATCATTTTTATGGAGATAAATTTAATAAATGTACTATATACAAACAATGGGATGCAGCCAGGGAGGCGTTATTTACTGGATTTTATTTTCTATATTATAACACCGATGTCTCGCAAATCAGCCCATTTCAAATGATGGAAAAACAAAATACAATCCGCATGACGCTAAATCCAACGCCGATAACAGTAACATTCACTTCGTCCAGCTCAAAGTCAAACTTGCTCAATTTCAAACACAATAAGTAATAATTCTATGACGGCTTCGACAAATGTGATGTTACACGAGCAGCTATGTTTCTCTGTGTGCCTCAAGCCAGGCTGATGCCCCGCCCCCGGGAGTCATTTACTCCACTGTGATTGGCCCCCGGGAGTCTTGTACTCCACTGTGATTGGTTGGCCTGTACAGCTGCAGCTCGCACGAAAAAGGAACCTCACACACACACAACGCGGTAAAGCGCTATTCATTCAAAACTCGTGGGCCGCACTTACATTAAACTTTCATATGGTCCCGCGGGCCACAAAATATCGTTTTGCGGGCCGCATGTTTGAGACCCCTGAGGTAAATACTACATTCGTGATTTGTGGTTCAAACTTTAGAACTGAATCGTATATCTGATCGCTACTAGCCCGTCGTCGATGTTCTGCTCTTGTTTGGCATATTTTACGAGTGTTATGCGGCCTGAAGTTTTTTCTATGTAGTAACAGTTGAATGATAGAAAAACTGTATTGGAATCTGAAGAATCTAACTCGCCCGACAGGGCGAGTTTTATCAAATTTTTACTCGCCCGAGCCGAGCTTTCACTCGCAAATGCGAGCGGGCGAGTGGATTTGTCGAGCCCTGCCTGCAAGGTGTCCTGGCCAGCGTCTCAATCTAAAGCAAACTCAAATGTGTCACTGGTGACCTCATGGTTGAGATGGAAAGATTTTTTCTCTTTGCTTTCACGAGTGCAGCCAGCATCTGCTGTTCACTCTCGGATTTCGTCAGTGGAACATGGAGACAAACCCGGTTAAAGGTGAAGTCCTGGTCTTCTGCACGTGTCGAGTGCAGCCCAGGGGTCTTGAGGCTTGGCAGGGCTTTACTCTTATAAAATAAAGCTCTCCATAATTAACCATAAAAGAAATTCACTGCTTGTCCGTTTTACGTTCCTACAAGAAATACATGTTGTTTTAGTTCAGTGATTCTTTTATCAGTATTGCATTTACTTAATTTTATAAATAAAATTACAAAACGTATAATATTTTCTATAACCATTGCTTCTACTTTTGTTTTTCTTATTCACAATAATATTGTATTGTGAATAAGTATTATTGCTCAAATAAATGCAGCTTTGGTGACCATAAGAGAGAAAAAAAAAAAGCTAAACTGACAAAACTTTTGAAAGGTTAACATTAACATTTTTGCTCACCTGTGACTAATGGCTTTACAATGTTACTAGCCACTCAGAATATTGACTGGACAGAATTTTGACATCAATACCATCGAGGTAAAACAGCCATATATATATATATATATATATATATTTTTTTTTTTTATATTACAGCAGATACATTAGGCTATGACCCTGACCTACAGATCTATTATACACTTTTATAGATGGGTTTTCTTTCTCAACTGATTGCGTTCACTTAAAACATGAATACATGAATGCTCGCCATTATCATTATTTTGTGTGTACAATGATTCCTTGTTTATCATGGTTAATGTGGACTGGAACCCCCCCATATGTGTGTGTAGATACCAGAATGTTTAAAATATGTACATTTATACTTTAAATATATTTTAATTAAATCTATTTAATTGTAAAACCTTAATATTACACATTTACTCTCTCTCTCATACGATACATATTATGGTGCTCTACACTCATCAATGACAGCAGTATCTTGAGACTCCAGTAATGACGGCGATAACAGACCTGTGCCGTTCGATGAATGTAATGATGATGATGATGATGGTGTTACTGCACTGGTATAATGAGGTCTTTAAATCAGTTCGGGAAGCACCTCATCGTCAGATATCGACACTGGATAGTCAACATTTGCTTCTGAGAGAGGCGAAGAGGCTCCCACTCCACTCGTGCTCTCATTGGTTGATCTCGCGCCAGGAACCAATCACGTGTCTTGTCTGAGTGTCTGTGGGTGTGTACAAAGCCTCTGAGAGAGTTTCTCTCTTTGTCTGGCATCCTGGGAAACCGTTTCTCTCGCATCACGATGAAGCAACGCTGCTTTACGCAATACGGCTGCTTTTTGAATTGTTGTTTTTCAATGAATATTTTTGAAAACTCCACAATGCACTGAGGCCGCAAAACTTGAAACGCGAAGTGACGAGGGATTACTGTAATTGACTGTTTAAGCGCAATAAGCAGTGAAAAATAATATGATTTAGTGCTGAGAGTTGGGTTTATGTGCGCAGACTTCGGGTGTGAAGAAAAAAAATCTGCTGTCTGTTGGTACCTGTCTGTGGAAAATGAGGAATGGAAGCATTTCAGATATTTCAGCATGGATAACTAAAAATAGATATTTTTGACAACACAACATTGCATTTAAAATACAACCCGCCAAAGTGGCTAGTTTGACTGCGTTCACCCAACTGATGAAATACACATTTGGAGGGTTGAATGAAAAGCCTTAGGGTCTCGTTTATAAAGTGTGCGTACGCACAAAAAAACGGGACTGGAAATGTACGTACGCCAGTTTCCATGCAAAGGTTGTGATCTATAAAAGACAAACTTGACGGGAGAATGTGCGCACCTTTAAGCAAACTTTGAGCCGCCCACATGCACGTTGTGGCGACGAAGGGAATTGGCGACACAGATGGTGAGGTTGTATAAATCTGAATATTTTTTGGCGTATGCCATTTTTGGCTTTTGGGTGCACGTAAACTTTTAGTAGGGATCCTACGCACAGTTTTATAAATGAGAACCTGGTGGTTTATATACATTTATATTTGGGTGTCAGAGTTGGACTGTTATATATTGGACTAAGCTGTATGCAGTTGTGTGAATGTGATTATTAACTGTTGAGTTTCCCCCCAGCTTTCATTTAAATCTGTGCTTAACCTCATATAGTTATTAGAATACCTCTCTGACATATATCCTGAAATATTGTAACCCAGGCTCCACTACAGCTTGTGTTCTTTAGTGTGTGTGCTTATCTAACTCAAATCTCTAGTCAGATTTGTATATAGTACAGATAAAACCATAAGCGTCAATGACTCTGACAGATACATCAACAGTAAGTTTCAGGATGAATCCTGTTTACCTTATTCAATGCAAGGAATCGTGGGAAACAATTGCCACAGAATGTTGCCGCCTTCATTACATGGTCGAATGGGTTTCACATTATCCCTGTACTGAACCTGAGGAATATTTGACCAAACAAATACCGTATGTTCTTGAAAGATATCCAGTATTGGACTCGTGAGATGAAGGACCTTGTGTTTGCTTTTTTATCCATGTAATTTTATCTCGCTTGTCAGTTGAACCTGGAACATATATAGTTCATTGACAAAGAGAAATAAATGAAGGAATCATGTGATTGCGAACAACCACCTTCTTTCATATCTTAACAGCCTGTTTTGGTCTGCAATAGTACTTCATTTTTCAGGCCGAGCTAGTTCAGGGTGCTGTTAGCATGCTAGGACCTCATGAAAGCCTATTATTATGATGATAAATGCGTTGAGCTGGAAGCCACATATGTTGGTGTAAGAGATTAGCTTTTGTTTTCCTAGTATTAGCGGTGAGTCCTCAGACAAGGTCAGCACAGGAGATTGTAGGCCCTCAGAAAGCCAGCTGTCCTCCTGTCCGTTGCATACCACCAATCTCATTTAAAATCCATTGCTCCATTAAAACTAACTCCTTTATTATGGAGGCGACTAGCTCAGGGTCACTCCTTGATTAATCAACCACGAGCTATGATTTACTTCCAGCCCAAATAAAGCATGATCCTTTGTTTTGGCTAGCAAGACATATAGGTGCTTGTGTTAGAACAACCCCAGTTCTTTCATCTCATACACTGATCCTTTAATTGTAGTCATTGTGCTCAAGGATTTCAAATTGACATGTCGAGGAATCTAAAAAGCCGTTTTTCACTGAACCACACTGAGTGAACTTCCCATTGCAGCCGCTAGAGGTCAGTGTGGAGCCAGAAGTTGCCCGTGTTAAACTTGAAAATTCAGCCAAGGTTTTAGCATGTTAGCATCACTGATTAATACATTTTTCAGAATCTATGCATTTTGATTAAGCACTGTTTTGAAGCAGCATATTGCTGTTATTGCATTATATCACAGTATATATTTCACCATAGTGCAATGTTTTTGGCATCCTCTAAAAAGTGAAATACATTAATACCTTGACATACGAGCATAATCTGTTCCAGGACTGAGCTTGTAACTCGATTGGTTGCATCTCAAATCATTTTTCCCATAAGAAATATCAGAAAAAAATTAATCCATTCCGGCCCTCTAAAAAACTCCCTTATTAGTGGTAATAACAATGGAAAAAAACATGTTTTTAATTGCTATAGAGACACACACAAACAAAAAATATTCTAATATATCAGGATTCCTGTTTTATAAAATAAGATGTGGTTTTAATTATATGTTCTTACCTTCGAGACAGACGATACAGTAGCGGTTAATGGCAGCATGTACAGAGGAGGAGGAGGAGGGAGGGATTACATTGATAATGCAAACACAATACGGACGTGTAGTGTTTCTTCCCGTGTTGTGTACTGGATATCCTCAGAACCTCATATTTATTATTATTGAACACTCATAACTTGTGCTGCTCACAGCTTAATACTTGTGAATCACTCATCGCCCCCGGTAACCTCCCGCTGTAAAACCAAGGTGGTCCCCTAGTGGAGATCATTTGCAATTACACCATAAATGAGGCGGCTTGAGCTGCTCCGAGTGCTGAAAACCTTGCAGCGGCGTCTGTAAGCATGACTAAAGCATGACTGATATGCATACGTACATATCAGTGTAGTTGCTTGTGATGAGCGTTGAAATCAGAATAGCATATTAGCAGTGTTGGGGGAAGTTACTTTTAAAACTAATGTTACAATATTGCGTTACTCCCTAAAAAAAGTAACTAATTGTGTTTCATAGTTATTTTTTAATGAGAAGTATTGCCTTGGTTACTTTTGCAGTACATTTTCTCACCTGGGCTGGGCTTTTTTAATAAAAAAAGGCCCTTAAATGAATAAGCCATAGACTGAGGGAAATGCAAAATCATTCACCTGTACAGTAGAGGGCGCAGCTTAAACCTTTCAGCTGTGCTGCCGTTCTTGACAGCAGACGAATAAGATGCAGGAGAAGAAAATTCAACACTTTTACTTGAGCAATAAAAACAATGACAAAAAGAAGCACAAATGTGATGCTTAAACTATTTTTTGTTAACTTTTATATAGTTGAGTTGGATCATAGATGGTTAGCAGCAAGATTAATAAAGTGAGATTAAATACATAAAGTATATTTGTGTTACTTATCATTGTTAATTAGGGCAGGTTTACCCAATATTCTTGTTTGCATTTCACTGTTTTTATTCATTTTGAGGAATACTGAATCTGGTAAAATGAGTAAATGCATGCTCATATTTAGTCGAAAACTACAATAATCATCATGTTTAGGATGTTAATCATTGCGCAAACAACTCCTCTGCACTTACTCCTGATTTCTCTCAACATGAGGACAGAAGAGCTGACAGTCAATGCATGGGAAAACATAGTGACTTGCGTTACTTGTTTAAAAACGTATCTCAGAATTTTTTTTTTTGTACATTTTAAAATAATCTATTACTTTACTAGTTAATTGAATTAGTAATTTGATTACATAACGTGCATTACTGTTCTACCCCAACTCTGAATATTATATCAATGTATTCTTTAAAGAGGTTTTTGATTAAATTATTTTATTTGTCTAAAATAATGGAACTACAGAGGCTGTTGGGTACAACGTTGTAATGTTGAACAGGTAAACTCATCTATCATTGTGTTTATACTTATTCTCTTGCAGACTATTACAAACCAAACTTTCTTTCTTGTAGATTTTAAATAAAGATTCAAAGAGTTGGCCTAGATCATCATGCAATTGAATTGTATTTAGGCTTCAAAATCCATAAACGTTGGGTTCATTTGTGAAGATTTTCTGCAAAATCTTTTTGGCTTTTCGTTGAGGGTGATATTAACTTTGGGTTGGCTTACGTCAATGTCAGAACTGCATAAATCTATTGGCTCCAATAACTGGCTGCAAAATGGAGCTCTTAATAGTAGTATGTATTTTGACAAAAGTGAGTGTTTTTAAGTTTCATGAGTGAGTCATTAAATCATTCTTAACTGATTTAAGCAAAGTTGACTGAAACAAGTTGTACAAATTCGCTAAACTCCAGAAATGGTTTTATTGCACCATAACTGCTTTCCACGCAAATGACAACAAAGCATATTTATACATTTCCCCTCCATTTTGTTTAGTTGACAGTAGATCCTTGATTTGGTTCATTTATAAGACTTGTTCAGATCATCGTAATGTGTGAAGTTGCAATGCCCTAGGAGAGACTGACACTTTATCCCAGTCATACCACTGCATAAAGCCCACCCGTCTCCCCATGTAATGTTTGTTACTTTGGTTTGGAGATGATCTATAGTCATCTCCTGAAGCCAAGAAAAATCTCATAAAAGTGTATTAGGGACGAAGGGGCTTAACTTCTGAATGTGGCGGCGGTCACGTGAAGTCTGGCCAGGCGGTGTGAAGCACGCATAGTTCCTTCTACAAGTAAGCGAAGTGTGAAACCAGCCATGCAGAGGGCCCTGCCAACCCTGATACAATCCCGAAAATGAAAGCCCTGGTTCTGTGAGACTGTCTGAAAGTGTTATTTGATGATCTTCTACAGTCTCCCCCACAATCTATGCAATGTTCCACTGGAACTGATTATTTTAGTCTAGACAACATTAAAGGAAAACTTTTTGGACTTTGAATTTACTCACCCTCAAGTCATTCCAAACTATTAAATAGCATCATGAAAGTGGTCCGTACAACTTTTGCACTATAATCTAAGTCTTCTGAAGTCATACGAAAGATTTGAGTGAGAAAATTTAATTGGGCTAATGGCTGCCGTTACCGGATCAATGAGTCTTAATAAGGCATCAAAGATCTAGTGACAATGAAAGACAACTGTGGTGTCACCTGATTCTGGGCCAAATATTTGCACGTGAAAACACGGTAAAGACCTCAGTCAATGACCAACTAGCATTTAGTTTGTGCCAGGAAAAGGATCACATCATTTACATTTTGGGGTGCACTGTCCCTTTAAATCCGTGCTAGTCCACCAACAGCATTGAAAACATTCTTCGGCTAGCACATGCGTGAGTTTTATTTTTGCTTTAAATCAGAATAGTCATTTATAGTGGGGATAGTAAGCCTGCAGGACATTTATTACTCCAGTATTCATGTGACAGGAAACACGCTTACTGATATGTCAACAAAAAGATCTGCTTTTCTCAAGATAAGGTCATATTAATGTCTGTTTTTATGCTGAATGAGTTATAGAGCTAGCAAACCAGCTAGCACATTTGTTATGACAGACTCCACAGAGTAATGTTTATATTCCTCACTATCACAAATTATATATTTCATTTATACTATTAATGAAATGTACAGTATCAAATAAAAATAAATTTAAGTGATATATTTAGATTCTTAAAGGAACAGTACACCCATAAATTAAAATGGTCATTTACTCATTTAGTTTCATTCCAGCTCGATATTTCCTTGCATGCTATCGTATGGTTTCAGAAGACTTTATATTTTGCACAAGTCATATAAGGGCCATTCTACAGAATTGGTGACAAAACAGAATTGGAAACATCTTGACATTTTTTTTCCCCCCACAAATTTTGCACGTATGCAAATTGTAAAATATCAAAGGTATACATTTCTAGTAATTGTGCGGTTAGTTCTCAAATTGTATTTTCAGAAAATGCTGGAATATTTTTATATACCCCAAATTTGTCACTACCAAAACACAATAATATATTATATATTAAGCAGGCTTATAATGACCTAAGATTTTGTTTACATCAACCTTGTAAATATATATTTTTCCCTATTTAAAAAAAATGTTTACAGGTTAAATCAATAAAAATTACAAATTTAATAATATTTTAAGTGTCATTTATGAGATTTGTTGTATTTTGAACCCAATCTTTCTTTGTAGAAGGCATAAAGTTTATCATACTGATTTCAAAGTTAAGGATTCATTAGATTGAATATGCATTAAACTAAACACTATCATAACGTCTTAATCATAACGTTGATAATTCAGTATACTTTATTTTTGACAAAACTTTCCATGTTTTGGTAGTGACAGCACATTTTCGGTAGTGACAGTAATGTTTTGGTAGTGACCCCAATACTTAGTTTGCTATAGTTGAATCAGACATTCAACATTTTATGTTAATACAAATAACTAATTATATTGCAAATATGCAGTCAGCACGTACACTCACCTAAAGGATTATTAGGAACACACACTAATACTGTGTTTGACCCCCTTTCACCTTCAGAACTGCCTTAATTCTACGTGGCATTGATTCAACAAAGTGCTAGAAGCATTCTTTAGAAATGTTGGCCATATTGATAGAATAGTATCTTGCAGTTGATGGAGATTTGTGGGATGCACATCCAGGGGACATAAAGGGATGCACATGTTCAGAAACAATGCTCAGGCAGGCCGTAGCATTTAAACGATGCCCAATTGGCACTAAAGGGCCTAAAGTGTGCCAAGAAAACATCCCCCACACCATTACACCACCAGCCTGCACAGTGCTAACAAGGCATGATGGATTCATGTTCTCATTGTGTTTACGCCAAATTCTGACTCTACCATCTGAATGTCTCAACAGAAATCGAGACTCATCAGACCAGGCAACATTTTTCCAGTCTCCAACTGTCCAATTTTGATGAGCTCGTGCAAATTGTAGCCTCTTTTTCATATTTGTAGTGGAGATGAGTGGTACCCGGTGGGGTGTTCTGCTGTTGTAGCCCATCCGCCTCAAGGTTGTGCGTGTTGTGGCTTCACAAATGCTTTGCTGCAAACCTCGGTTGTAACGAGTGGTTATTTCAGTCAAAGTTGCTCTTCTATCAGCTTGAATCAGTCGGCCCGTTCTCCTCTGACCTCTAGCATCAACAAGGCATTTTCTCCCACAGGACTGCCGCATACTGGATGTTTTTCCCTTTTCACAGCATTCTTTGTAAACCCTAGAAATGGTTGTGCGTGATAATCCCAGTAACTGAGCAGATTGTGAAAAACTCAGACCGGCCCGTCTGGCACCAACAACCATGCCACGTTAAAAATTGCTTAAATCACCTTTCCCATTCTGACATTCAGTTTGGAGTTCAGGAGATTGTCTTGACCCCTAAATGCATTGAAGCAACTGCCATGTTGATTAGATTGATTATAAAATTGCATTAATGAGAAATTTAACAGGTGTTCCTAATAATCCTTTAGTTGAGTGTATAATATATTCATTCAGACAATTATCCAGAACCCCTCTCTGTCTCTCTCTTGTAGTCTTTCTAGGCATTAATATCATAGAAATTAACATTATTGACAACAACCTAACAATCCATATAAACCCCTCCTGTTCGAATCACCCGCTCCAAGCGGGACTCAAACCCTCGTCCGCTGGTATGAGAGTCAGACTGTTACATATCATTGACTCCACCCTTAATTGTAACCTTATCACATTACATAATTTTAACTTGCATACTAAAACACAACTAAAAAATACTACAGTAGTAATGATTTGCATAACTGTACACTGTAAAAAAAAAAAAAAAAAAGTTGAGAAAACTTAAAAGTTTAAGGCAACAAGCTGCAGAACATTTTTGAGTTTTCTCAACTTAGAGCCAATAGTTGTACAAACTTTGTTTGAGTTATCTCAACTTTTTTTCCTGTTAAATAATTGATTAAACTTTAAAAGCTGAAATTGTCATACAAAACATAAGTTGGATTTTTTACAGTGTACAAAATTTTTGTTTATTACGGATTATTAAAGCATTATGTGTTCCCTTTTATCACTACCAAAACAATGATGTCACAACCGAAACTTCAAGACATGTTTCGGTCGTGACTGTTTTGGTAGTGACAATTTTAGATAATTTTGAGCCTAGCTCGAAGATGCAAATCAGCACATGCTTAGCAATCACTTGTCAGAACAGTGGTACGCATATAAAAACTACATTTTATGGAATAACATCCAAAAAAGTTTTCTTAATAGAAGAAAAAATGTGTTTGGGAGTGACATTCCTTAAAGTTACACACAGATTTTCAGACTTTAGAACACATTTACCTTAAAATGATGGGATTAATCTACTCACCATATAGCATTTGAGAGAGAGGGACACAGGAATATTTCCTGATCAAAAATGTAGAGCTGTGGTTAAAATCAGTCTCACCCAATGGACTAAAACATTCAGTGTTTTGGTAGTGACATGAAAATACGGGACATGTTTTTTTACATAAAGATTCATGATTTAAAAATAAAATAAAACAATCTAAAAAAAAACGTAACTTCATTTTTTAAAACAAAACAAAAAGATGCGTTTAAAAACAAGAATGGAAAAAATTGCAAAAAATATTTAAATATCATTTTCACAAGTTGAAATTTACATGTAAAGGTTTGGGACAGCCACCTCCTAATTGAAAGTACCCAATACATGATGATATTATAAATATAAAGCTTTTAAATATTTAAAATATTATTGTGCGTTTCAATAAATAATTTAAGGATCTTAGTAAACATCTAAGATTTGAATATTTAAATGCTTTTCAAATGTGTTTTTTTGGATGGGGGACACCAAATGTCACCAATTCTGTAGAATGGCCCATAAAGTACTTTCATGGACCTTAATTTTCTGTATGAAACACCATCCACTTTAATTGTATGGGAAAAAAGCAGCATGGACGTGTTCTTTAACTTTTTGTATCATGAATGAAGGATAATACAAGTTAAAACAGAAAACAGACATTTTTGGTGAATTATCACTTTAAATTGTAAGTCATGTTCATCTATGCTTGTTAGTTGGTTTCCTTGCACATAAGGCCTAAACACGAGGCACCAGGAAAAGCCTGAAGTCATTTGTTTTACTACTCCATGAGGAATGCTTTCAGGAAGAAAGTGGTTTCAGAAGGAAGGGGGAAACAGGAGTGTTGAACGAAGTCTCAAATGCGCACTGGCAACAATTTGTAGGGAAGGCAGTAGAATAAAGCACATGAGACTAAACATTTGGACAGCGTCTAAGTACACACTCTGTTCGGCATAGGAAGAGGGTGATGGGGGTCACTGGTCCAGCTGAGAAACTCTGAGACCCTGCATTCTTCAAATCCTCAGCCTGAAAATTCATGAGGTGCACTTTGTTGCTTTGTGGATTATTTGCTTCCCAGTTTCTCCGGAAAAATGTATTGTATCATACCAGGCACTGAAATCCGCTATCAGACTAAACAAGTGAACGCTTGGCTTTTTAGAGATACACAAACTAGTTTGTATTAAACATTGTTCCTCAATGGCTATTGGATCTTGAACACTCAATAAGCATCATCTGGAAACCATCTTTGCCATTTCAGTATCAGATGTAAACTGAGAGGTTGCTGTGGTTGTGTCCTTTTGGGTGACTCTTCCCTAGTGGTCTTGAGATGAGCTCCCATGATGCACTGGGGCTTGTATGTCTACAGAACTAGTAGTTTGTGTTTTAACTCTTTCAACTGGAGCATCAAGCTTATTAGGAATCTAAGGGGCCGTTTAAACAACGGTTTCCAACTGAAAGCGTAAAACTTTTTATGCACTTTGGCCGTTAATTTTTCTGACGTGGCATTTTGGAGGCATGAACTTGTTTTTCAAAACGGTATCACAGTGTTTCTTTACAAAGTCACATCGCCAACTACTGGCCTCGTTTTTGAAGATCGGTTGGAATCAAAAATGCGAAGGAAAAACTGAGGACCTGTGGATTTAAATGTTTATCTGACACCTATTGGCCTGGATGTATGAAGTTCGTTCATCAATTACTACCTACACACTTCATCTATTTATATATTTTTTTAATAAATAATTTTATTGTTATTATAAGGGTCAAGCATTGAAGGTGCTTTTGCCCCTATTGTATCTGTTTCTTATTTTATTATTCTATGGCAACCGTACATAGGAAACTTGTGAAATTTGGCACGATGATTGTGGTGTTCCTGAATAGTAATCCTAAATCCTGTGTTTTAGAAACCGAATTCTCATTTTGGTAACGCTTTATTTTGATGATTCACTTCAGCCATTCTCCTACTAACTATAAGTAACGTTGCAACTACATGTGCCAGTCACTAGAGTATAAGTAAACTGCTTAATATCTGCATTAACACTTTATTTTGATGCTCCTCCAACTGACAAACTTTGCAACTACTGTACATGTCAACCTATTCTACTGACTCTAACGCGAACAACTAACAGTCTACTAATACTCTAATGAATGAATGTCTTAAGAGGACCATCAAAATAAAGTGTAACCCTAATTTTTTCCTTGTGCTCATCACATTCAATCAATACAGGGATCGACGATGTGCTATATTTAGTTTTTCACTACTAGATTCAGATGATCACCACACAGAACAGAATTTTGATATTCATCTATTTTCAAAAAAATTATAATGATGTGAACTTGACCCAAAATTGGAGGGTGTCTCTCGATAATACTTTGATAGACCTCAAAGAGGATGCATGCAAAATTTGAGAACAGTGTCACTTATTTCTTCTTTATTTCTTCATCCGTCTGTCGGATGAGACTGAGGTCCTGACTCTCTGTGGTCATTATAAATCCCAGGATGTCCTTCACAAGAGTTAACCCCGGCATCTTGGTTAGATTTGCCCATTGGCCTTGGTCCATCACGGCCTCCTAATCCCCCCATGCTATAATTGTCTTCATCACCAATAAGTTGGTGTGTGGTGAGCGTTCTGGTGCAATATGGCTGCCGTCGCATCATCCAGGTGGATGCTGCACATTGGTGGTGGTTGAGGAGATTCCCCCCTACTATGTAAAGCGCTTTGAGCTCTGGAAAAGCGCTATATAAATGTAACGTATTATTATTATTATCATTATTATATTGTACCTACTGTATAATTATTATTAAGGGTCCAAGCACCGATGGTTTAGATCTTCACCGAAATAGTCATGCAGCAGCTGGGAATAGTGGGATTTTGTTTTGATGAAGTGCTGCTGTCAGTGTACGATGCTGGTGTGCGATGCGGAGACAGGCGAGGAGACAGGGAAATCCAACTGAAGCTTTTATTTGAAAACGAGAACTAAAACACTTTAACTAACAACTCAAATTGGCAATCTTTGTGTAAAACTGGAAATTCACAGAGACACGGAGCGGCATCCACACACTCGGGAGCGGCTTTCACACACTCGGGAGCGACATCGCAAAAATGTACAAATACCGACAAAGACAAGGGAACACGAGTGAGAATAAATACAAAAGGAAATAACACCTGGGAGAATAATGGCATACTGATGACAGGTGTGGAAAGGGCACGGGTAGAGACACAGAGGGGACCCGGAAGTGAAACATGACGCGACAGTGACAACAACATGACCAGACCGTGACAACTGCAAAGTTAGTTGTAAATTATAACAAATATACCTATATCTCCTGATTGCAATGTCCAACCTTAATACAACTAGACCATAGGACATTTTGAGGATGTACACCAAGTGGCGTGCGCGACAACTGAAATCCCTTTGCAATACCATAACCGTATAATCTACGTTGAAAGTTGGAATATCTCATTTGGTGGACGAATCAATGTTTTTTTTCTCCATTATGTTCTTCGTTCATTACGTAACCTGCTGGAGTTTTGGTTCCTTGCCGCTGTTTCCTCTGGCTTGCTTAGTTGGGGACACGTAACATGTAATATTCATCAATTTTATTGATTGGCTCTTCTAGAGCTGCTGTTCAGCCAAACAAACTGTGTTTATAATGTTTTCCTGTGACCACTGTAAAGCTGCTTTGAAACAATCTGTATTGTAAAAAGCGCTATTTAAATAAAGGTGACTTGATTTGACTATTAACATGTCTTTCAATAAGACTCAGATACGACAAAAAACATGGCCGCCACCAGTAGTATATTGGCCAGTTGCATGTCAGTATGATATAATAACCAATAGGATGTTAATTTGATGTGGTTGAACGTAAATTTTAATTACATTTCTTCTAAATGATCTTCTGAAATGTTTTGCACAAAGAAATGAAGTAAAATAATTCGGTGCTCCGTTAAGAGTAACTAATTTGACCAAATTGTCATTTATCCACCCTTTTGCTCACAAGCATGCTGTGTTTTGAATTATGCGCGGCACTTCCGGGTTGGGAGAGTTACACTCAAAAAGAGTGAAACAAATCATTTTAAATTACACGGTTGACCTACAAATAATCATTATCTGTCAGTTTGACTGAATGAGCTGTACAATTTCTTTCATTTCAGACGTCAGGAGCATAACATAACGCTTGGTATTTTAATGTGACATTAAATCACAAGAATACCTATGGCAAGAGCTCTTTTCAGTCTGCTGCGTTCTTTTCCTCCTGATTATTCTCATTTTTTCCTTGGTTTTCCGCTGTAACAGATTGAAAAAAGAATATATACTGCGAATTTGTGGTCTCTTCTCCCGATTTAATTTATGATATATCGATGACTAATTCACTGGAATGCACTAACAATATCTAATTTTTCTTCACGTGTCTTTCCAGGTTTGTCTTCATACGGATACTTTAAAATGGATTTCTCTTCCCCTTTTACTTCTAAACATATTATCACTGTTTACTGGATCTAAAGCAGGTAAATCTGTCAAAATGACGGAAAGCACTTTGAAATATTCTCGCTCAGTGCTAAAGTTAAGGAATGTTACATAATATAGACATATATTACTACAGTGATATTTAACACGTCCATTGCTGTGGAAAAAATCAAGATTTTGGGGTAATTTATGGTCTGTTGGAAGTACTTTGTTAGTGCTTTAACACTTTCCTTTTAATGTTCAATAGTTGAGGGGTGAGCAGAATAATGTCACTCCATTAAAACGTATTGCATTTACAGTTACTGATTGTTTACAGTTTAATGAAAGTAATTTGCGCAAAGTGTCATGGGGCGTAGAAAAAATGTGGATAAGCTTAGCATTTTTTCAAGTCAAAATAAATGCCTGTGTGAAAATAACCTGGAATCAAACAATCAAACGCTGTTAACATATTATCACATGCATAAAATCCATATTCACCCTCTAAAGCCAGTTAAGAAGGGAAACCGATGATGTTAGCTTCTGCCTAGGAAGCTGTACGGCACCCTGGAGACTCCTCTTCCATCATCGGTAGCCCTCCCCATCCCAGATGAGCTTTGATTATCGTAAATCTCCCGGCCTGCAGCGAAGCGCTCCTGCCAGGGTTGACAGATAGTGAGGAGCCGCGTGGTGTGTACACTGGCACGCGGCTATATGAGCATTTGTCCAAAATGTGTTTGGAATATTTGTGGAGCTGTCTGAGACGCTCATGGCCTCGGTATTCAAAAATAAACGGTAGAAAGCGACAGAGTGAATCGGCCTCTAGAGGCGATTGGGGCGAGGGAATATTTGCATCTGTGACAGACTACGACATGTCTGGGAAACCCTTGCGAATACTTTTTTAGATTGTGACTCTCGATGTTCCGGTGGTCGTCTGGAGGTCCAAACTTTGAGCCTTAACCACCCAAAGCCGTCGGAAACTTCCCGTAATTCCTTGTTTGATACATTTGGCTGTTAACAGCGTTAACATTGTTCACAGTTTGAGTGAGAGAGCAACCATTAACCATGTTGGAATGATCTGTTATTCCATTCCACAAAGTCTTAAAGGGGAACAAAAAAAAAATGCATTTGATATTGTCTCTCAGAGTGTCAGCTTTCGCTTACAGTGTGTGATCTCATAGTCGAGGTGGTCTGATAGTTATACACACACAGCCAGGATAAACGTGTTGCATTAAGGGATCATGGAGGAAAAAGAAACACATTCATCACTTGATTCTTAAAGCATTTCCTTCTGGAGATAAAAGATGAACAATAGATTTCAGTCTTTGGATAATGTAGTCATGCTCAAAAGTTTTCACCCCCTGCAGAAACGGCAATTGTTTTTACAAAATGAATGGTCTTTTTTTTAATTTAGTATTGTCCTGAATAAGATATTTTACATTTAAAAGCTGTTTACATATAGTCCACAAGACAAAAAAAGAAAGGAAACTGCATTTATAATGATGACGCCATTCAAAAGTTTACACACCCTTGATTCTTAACACTGTGTGTCATTCCCTGAATGATCTTTCTTTTTTTGTGATTTTTGTGTGAGTCTCCTGTTCGTCCTGAGCAGTTCAACCGAGCTCTGTTCTTCAGAAGAAATCATCCGTATCATCTGCAAATTCTTCAGTTTTTACGTATTTGACTCCTTTCCAGCAGTGACTGTATGATCTTGAGATCCATCATTTCACACTGTGGACAATTGAGGGATTCAAACACAACAACTGAAAAAAGTTCAGGAAGGGTCACTGTTGCTTCAGATGGAAAAGCGATGCATTAAGTGTCGGGGGGTGAATATTTTTGAATTTGAAGATCAAGATAAATTGTTCTTCATTTATCTTCTGGGAAACATGTAAGTATCTTCTGTTGCTCTTGAAATGCACTACTAAATGCAAAAATAGTGATATTTAAACAAAATAAGAAAGATTTGCACATGCATTTTGTCGTGTGGATTATAATTGTTTGCATAGAAAAGTAAAAGCACGCCTCTCCTCAATAAGCCACAAGTATTCAAATGCTGCCAGATAAGTGTGTTTGAGTTCATGTCTTGCTTCAGCGATCTCTTCTCTTTTTTCTTTCCTATATAAACACACTCACACTTACTCGGCCATGAGACGTGCATTAGTGTCTTAATTTCCATATTTTGTGTAAACACACATCATCAAACTGAGACTGAGACCGGTCGTATTTGTTCAGATGGAGTCGGGCAGTGATTCTGAACTGAAAGCGCTTGAAGTTTTGGGCCGGATTTCAGAACATGGGAATATGACAGGACTTTGGTTCGCTATCAAAGCAACATCTGTTAGGACCATTAAACACTCGCATTTACTTGAAAAGGCTAATACTTAACAGAGGTTTACAAACTGACGTGTGTAAAAACAGTCCAGCATTTTGTTTGACACGCAACCCTGCCCGGCATCGGTATCTGTCCAATTTAAACAGGGCTTGTTTGCGTAATCGATACAAGCGGAATCATTTCTAGCAGTTTCTCAAGTTTTATTAGTCAGCTGTGGCAGCGTTGCGGTTGGTTGGTGGGGGGGTTTTGGGGGGGAAATGTTAGGCATGTGTTTATATTTGAAATTGTCTGTGAATGTCCTGAGAATGAGGATCCTGCCCGTGGTTCGTAAACACGTCGAACCTGAAAACGAGGGCTATGTTTCTCAGCAATATTCAGATGAAGTAAGAAAATACTTATCGATATCTGTGAAGTCGTTGCCAGTTGACATTCACCATCCATTTGAGCATAACCTCTTGGTAAAAGCCCCAGCCTTTGCTAAAGTACTTTAAACAGCCGGTTCCTATGATTATGAGCAAATGAGTTGAGCCAAGGCCAGTGGGAACATGATGAAGTGCTGGTATTGCAGTGAACAGTGCAATTTAAAGGGATAGTTCTCCTCAAAATTCAAATTCAGGGTTTTGATTGGTTTCCAGACTGCGATCTAGCCTAAGTCAAAAGAGTTCAAATCCCTCAAGTCTCAATAAACCTCTTCTGTATTAAAAGTCTCTGCAGTAGGTTATTCATACAGATGCAGTTTGTTGTCATTTCCACCCACGGTAAATTCTTTTCGCAAGCAGACTTGTTAAAAAGCATGCATCGCAGAGGATTGCAGATCCATGGCGTCATAGATATTTTGACCTTTGATATTGTAGGTTTGGTTGATTTGGTCTGTTGAAAGTTTCCAGATGGGCCTGATGTTTTAGATGTGCTTAAAGGGTCATTTGCAAGCTAAAGGCTGATTAAAGAGCTGTGGCTATAATAACAGCGCTGTAAAACACTATTGTGCTGATGGTTTATTGATGAGGTCATGCTTTAGATAGATCCTTAAAGATGAAGCGCCAGCTGTTTATTTTATTTTAGAATTTCATTTATTTATTAACAATAAAAACTAAACTGAATAAAATTTATATATATTTATTATTTAAATATATTTTGTTTCAATTTTAAAATTGTTTTGTAATTGTTAAATTCACTTTTAAAGGAATTTAATGTGTTCTTGCTTAACAAAAATATTAATTTCTTTAAAAAAAAAAAAAAATCTTACAGACCCCAAACTTTTAAAAGGATATAATATAATATAATATAATAATTAGCATATTAATTTAATTTAATTGTGATTAATCACATCTAACATGAAAGTTTGTTAAAATAGTATATGTGTAGATATAAACACCCACACGCACACATATGTATGCATATGTACATAAATGTGTCTGTGTATATATACATATGTGTATAGATAATAATAATAATAATAATATATGAACGCAATTATTATATAACTGCATTTAACTGCATTTCGTTGCCTTGTACCTGTACTTGTGTAATGACAATAAAGTTTAATCTAATCTAATCTAATATAAATAAATATTTCATGTTATCGATTTGACCGCACTGCTCAAAACAGTAAGTGAACACTTAAATCACACTTTGAATCTCAATGAATTAAATATTCCATTTGAAAATAATTTTAATTTCAAGAACAAAGTTTAAACAAGGTCATGCTTTGGATAGATATTTAAAGATGAAGCACCAGCTAATAGCACCAGCTATTTATTTTATTTTATAATTTAATATATTTATTAACATTGAAAACTAAACTAAATAAAATATTTCTAAACTTAGTTTTTTTAATATATTTTGTTTTAATTGTAAAATTAACTTTTGAGGAATTGAATGTGTTCTTGCTTAACAAAAATATTAATTTCTTTAAAAAACAACAACAATCTTACAGACCCCAAACTTTAAAAAGGATATAATATAAATAATATAATATAATAAGTGCTGTCAAATGGATTAATCGTGATTAATGTGTCTGTGTATATATTTATAAACACCTATAATAATAATAATAATAATAATAATAATATATGAACGCAGTTATTATATAAGCAATATTTTATGTTAAATATGATTAATTGCGATTAATCATTTTAACTGCACTACTCAAAACATGAAAGGAACACTTAAATCACATATCGAATCTCAATGAATTAAATATTCCTTTTAAAAATCTTACAAAGTTAAAACAAGCCAAGAAAAGTTGTGACATTTTGCAAATGTAATCAAGAATCTGTGATTTGTTTGTCTTTATTTAACTGACAAAATTACACATTTCCAATGTTTTCACTGAACTAATTGTATTGCGTAAATATATATTTTTGTAGATTTTGATTAAGGTTTTGATCGAAGCTTTATTAGACTTCAATAAAGTTTGGACAGAGGCAAAATAAAAGTGAAAATGCTATAGAATTTCCATGTTAAATTCTATTGAAACAATCCACCATAAGTAGATGAATTGGAAATGGTTGAAGGGGTCGTAGAAGCTTATCCAGTTAACATTTTAGTACATCACTAGTTTTCTTGAAGGATTTTGTCTGGAGTTTTGTCATAGCAGTGCATAGACACATACACGAGAAAAGAACAGAACTGGAAAGTAGAGATGATAATTATTTCCACTTTAAATGTGACTATCCGTACGACTCTGTTGGTCAAAGTGATTTTGGGACACTTGGCCAGACAGCCACCAAACGACCAGACACTGACTCAGAGAGTGTTGATCTCACTGGGTTTTGGACCAAACACCTCCAAATATTCATTTGATTTAAACGAACAAGAGGCTCCAGTCAAAATAACCCCATGCCGCCACAGCTTCCAGACCACAGCGAAATAAGATACTGGCTACATGTGCTAGCCAAACAAATAAGAGGCACTTAATACAGTAAAGTCTTGACGGATACCATGGTAGTCTGGCATAAATACTGTAATTATCACATGAAGGCAATGGTCCCATAAAATGTGCCTAATTGCCGTGAATTATTTCCTAAGCACACAAATAAGAGGAACTGAATTATTTTAGTATGTTGTTAAGGTAATGTTTTGCTTTTTGTTTTGTTTTGATTTGCTTTGAATCATTTTGGGGGTTTTCATCTTGTGGTTTGCTTTGCTTTGTTTTGCTTTACTTTGTCCTGCTCTGTTTTTTTTGGGGCCTAAATGTTGACTACGATACTTTAAAAGTGATTTATTTTTGATATTTTAAACTTGATAGTATCTCTCTAGATTCACTTTTGTAGTATGAAAATTGCAGCATGAACATTCTGCTAAATATCTTCTTTAGTGTACAAAAGAAAATACTTGTTTGAAATGATTTGAGGGTGAGTAAATAATCACAGAACTTCCTTTTTGAGTGAACTCGCCTAAAATAACAATTTCTTCATGCCTGAGGGAGTTTCTGAGCACATTAACAGATGCTGCTATTTTTACATGGGACACTGACAATAAATAGTTCAACCCTCAAATACAATAACTAAGCTTTTATGAAGAACCTCGAACCAACAACCTGACCTCATGACTGCATCGTTGTCCTTGTATATCTCCCTTTCTCATCTTCTACTGTCAGCTGACCTGAGTGATCATGCCCTCAGCTCTTGTAACGGCATCTGCGCTGACTTTCCACCATTAAACTGCCTTTCCACCTCAAATATAAAGGTCCAAAGGGAAGCACATTTTGGTAATAGACTCATCACAACCTCCATACATTCACCGTGAGCCAGGCGAGAAGCGGCTTTGGTTGTATATCTTTGGTGGGATGCAGCACAGCGTCTTCCAACAAATTTTTCATTTCTTCTCATCTTCATCATATACTGCTGACATTACCGTGCACTCCCGCTGCCCTCGTCAGCTTTTAGCATTAACTTAACGATTTGAAAGGCCCGCAGGTGCTACAACGAAACCGCAAATGTTTCTTCTTGAGTGAAAATGTCTTCTGTTTCACAAACTTCCAATTCTTGATGAAATTAACTACCGGGATGTGACATTTATTCTACTACGAGTCATGTTTTGGAACAGACACGAATGACATAGAAAGCTACAAAGTTCTGGTGGGTGAATGTGGAGATAAACTGATGTGTTGTAATGATTCTGTGACCTCATAAAGATACTTAGACTGTCCTCTAGAGTGTTTAAAAATATGCTTAAAAATATATATATATATATATGAAGACAAATGCCTCTTATAGCTAAATAGGCTCCAGTCCAAAAACCTAGCAAGCTGCCTATGAAGGGAGTATTTTAAACCTTTAACTACTAATATTGCTTTTTGTATGCAAATTCTAAAGCAGTGTTGCATGTAAAATTTTAAAATAGACTTTTTGTGCACACTTAGCTATGTTATGTTTATCAGAATGTCATGTTGTTAGCTTAGCAACATGCTAACAGCAAATCTATTGTGAGTCGAGTCTGAGACGTATAAAGTCATAAAAGTACTAACAAGGACACATTTTATTTAGGTTCCTGCCTTAGAAAGCACCCTATGTTGGTAGCTCACTACTTTAGGTCTTGGAACAGAGCCATTGTTAACATTACTTGCATGTTTTCTCCATGAGGCTTCATGCTAAGCAAGCTTCAGCTCACCTTTATAATGGCCCATTGAGAACCTTCTCTAAAATTCCATTATGTGTCACTGGTTGTTTTCCAAAGGGTTTCCTGTTTTAGACTACAAACAGAGCACTATGCATTGGATGACAGAAGCAGGGGAACTGGCCAAAATTTGGTCCCGGCAAAAGCCATTCAAGGGTGTCTGACAAGAAAATTGGTAATGTTTAGTTTAGCATGCTGCTCATTGATATATTTTTTTAAAGGTTTAATACCCTCCCTCTGCAAACAAGCAGGATTTTACATTACTAAAGTCCCATTACTCAGAATAAGATATACACAATGTGCCTTAATGTTATGCATATGGCTATCACTTACAAAACGTACTTTGGCAGTATCATGGCACAGTATTATATATTATACATTATAAACACAAACAGAGGCACAACATGATTACTATATTCATATACCCTAGTATTTATAATGGTACATGTCCAAAAAACATATATACAGTATATATATATATATATATATATATATATATATATATATATATATACAGTATGTAGGCCTATAACAGTTAAAAACTAAACTAAAGGACTCCAGAAGCAGTCACGGAAATCTGCAGCATGTTTACATGGATAGAAAGGAACTGTGCAAGCGTATATTTTTTTAAGCTTATTTTCTTTTGCAAATTATTGTACAAACTTTCATTTTACAGAGCCATGCCTGTTTAACTGGTCAATCTGTTATTCAACTTTACAAAAACTTGACCATCGTTTTTTTTGGCACAGAGTCGACATTACAAGGATACTTCACCCCAAAATGAACATTTCATCATCATTTACTCACCCTCATGTTATTCCACTCCTGTTCAAGTTTCTTTTTTTCTGCTGAACACAAATGAAGATAGTTTTAAAAATGGTAACCAAACAACAATACAACAAAAAATATATTCAAATCAGAGATTGAGTAAATGACAAAGTGTTCAGTGTTGGTTGAACTATCTCATTCAGAGGTATTGAAGAGAGGATAAAAAAATCCAATCTGTGAAATTACATTATATAGAAAAGATATTTTGCTTTTTAGTCCATGCTATAACACTCTATGTTGTTTGGCCATTGCATGAACCAAAACGTCATCTTTGTGATCCACAAAAGAAATTCATATCTGTTTAATGACATGAGAGTGAGTAAATGATGACAGAATTGTCATTTCTGGGTGAACTATCCCTTTAATGTTGTTACTTGTGGGTGGGGTCTGGCTCAAAAGTACGCTCAAGGGTTGCGGTGCGCCACTGATAGGAAGATAATGGTCTGTTTCCTTTGATTTAAGTGCCTTTTTACCCTTTCCTGCTGCAGTCCTGACCTCAACCACCACAGCGAGGGCGTTCCAGTGCCTAATGAATTGAACACAGTAATCTTGTAATGTTTTCAAACCCTCCGTGTCTATCATCACGTGCACTGGCTCATGAGTTCAGCATAAATGGTCTGTGGTGACGACTTTTATTACTCTGACTGACTCAGACCCGGACAGGTCGACGGAGAATAAACAAGGATGTTGTGAGAGCAGTTAGGCTCATTTTCAGAAAAAAACATTGCCTGTCGCCGGCATATTAATGTTTGTTGTCGGTGTCTAGAAGGGAACATTTATAGAATTTCAGGATGTGTGAATGCCTGTTTGATTTATTTGACTTGGAAATTATAGAGTTGCTGCACCATCAGGTCTGTACTCAGACAGGTCTTCGATCACAGAAGAGACAGCAATTTCAAACTGGGAGTTTAACATTTCTGTAGTTTGATGATGACTGATTCTGCGTAACAATTCTGCGTCTTCCAAAGCTGCCGCTTCATCTTTTCAGAACAGTGGTTCAGTAGTCCTACATAAAAAAGGGTCATTGGTTCTCTTCTCTTTCTTAAGGGATTTTAGAATAATGATATACATAATTTACAGCAAAGTAGAGTTAAACATTTGGTCCTACAACTTTCAGTGGGACTGGATTTTATGGTGAGATGAGACAAAGGCAAGGCCGCGAGTGCTAATGAACATCACCGGCACGCCACACCGGTCTCTAGTCTCACGGAGGAGCTCTGGAAGGACAAATGGAGGAGAGAGCACAATACCTAGATTTTATATTGTGTTGTTATGGTTATATGCGGCAGTAGTCCTGGAGGGGCTGTCGCTTTACTTTTGTTTAGTTTTTTATTTTACGATTAAAACTTTATGTTGAACATTGGCCGGTTCCTGTCTCCTCCTCTCCTAGGGCCTTTAAACTTGTTAAAGAGACAGCAACACAGCTTGTAGAAAAGTACATCATCCCTACTGTGTAGTATGGGGGTGGATCTTGAATGTTATGGGGCTCATTTTCTTCCAACGACCCTGGACAACTTGTTCGGATACATGGTATCATAAACATCAAGAACCAGCAGATATTAAATCAACACCTGACTGACCCTGTCAGGAAGCTTAAATTGGGCCGTGGTTGAATCTTCCAGCATGACTGACATCTCATAATAAACAACAGAATAGTTCACTGACCACAGAATGAAGGTTTTGCCATAGACATAGCAGTCCCCTGACTCAAACCCCATAAAAAAAACACATGTGGGACGAGCTGAAGAAAAGAGTCCACAAGCACGGATCTCTCAATCTGAATGTTGTTGAGAGATTCTTTATGAAGGAATGATCTCAGGTCTCTAACTATACAATACATTGATCAACCTTATTGTACATTATAGGAGAAGATCCAGTTCTGATCACTTGTGCAACACAAACTATTAAATGAAGCCTTGCCGAAAAGTTGAAGTGTTTTTTAATGCATAGACTGAGTTTTATTAAATGCTCATTTTACTTGTGGTGAATTACTCAAGTAAAGGCCCTGATATACTCACAGCAAAGTTCTTTTTCGTTCTTTGCTTAAAACTCAATACAGTAATCCCTCGCCATTTTGCGGTTCAAGTTTCACAGCCTCAGTGCAAACTTTGTTTTGGTCTGGTTCTGTCGAAATTACCTCACATCAGTTCTTTCTTCGATTTTTGTATATTAGGGCCTTTAAAGGCACTTTTCACACTCTCGCTAGTTTGTTTAGCCGCTAAGTCCAACAGTGGATGTACATGCATCACAAAAGTGTTCTGCTTTGTGCTATTTTTATTCCATCATTCCCAGGACATAAAACACCCTTAGGTTACCCTGTATTTTACCACCCCAGCTCATTTGATCTGCCCATATTGCCAAAGACATCCAGGCTGAGATCGGCCTTACCAGCTTATCTGCAAACCCATGTTTCCCATCCCCTGATGACATCGGATGAAGTTGGACAAACACACACACAAAAAGAAGTCTAAAGTGGACTGTTGTTGACTGGTGTTGCATGCAGCCCTTTTTTCCTATACTGTCTCAATGTCCAGCTGCTCTGAGAGCGAGGCCCAATTGTTTGCAAAAAGGCATGTTTTTTAAATGTTTTCATAAAGAAAGTTCGGTCAGGTGCAGACCGACCCATATGAACCCATACTGCTGTTCCATAATGGACAATATTGTCCAAGACTCCCGTAGGTGTTTATTGGATATCTTTCCTCTGCAAGACTGCTCTGCTTGCTCTACAAGCTGGATGTGTGGAAACAACTTCTTTCTAGATATCAAGGGAAGTTCAGTGTTTGGTTTGATGAAAGACTGCTGCTCTGTATCACTGCTGCTGATGAATCACTACCCAGAGAGGAGAACAACTTTGCTCATCATGTTTTGTGTTCATTAGAGTTGAGGTTCAGTTTTTATATTCAAGATGGAATTAATATGAAGACACTGTTTGCCCAAATCATTCACTCACAACATTGCTCATCTTGGAGGAGCTTTTTGGACCTCGAATAAGTGAACAAATTATAACAAACTAATCCGTCCGCCATGAGTGTGTGATTATTCATGGTCTTTGGTATTGTGAGTGGACTAAAACATTTTGCTCCTCAAAATGAAAATAAAATGAAATAGGAATAAAAGGAACATTTTTGAAATAAAATTTTAAATATATATGGATGTGACTAAATTATCCATGAAAAAAACCCAGACAAACTATTGTAGGGGATTTACAGTTAAGACCCGAGGACCAGATATGTTGAATGAAGTCCAGGAGTCAGAAGTGCAGTCAATAGAAGAAATTTTAGTGAAGTTTAGTTTGCAGTTTCATCAGCAGAAGCTTCAGGTCTCACAAGGAGTTCGTAGGCCACCCCACTTACAATAACATTGTTACAGCAATTATACTCTAACAGAGGGTGCTAACCACGTCATTGATGACGTTTAAATGATTCTGATTGGCAAAGAAAGAAAGATAAACAAAACTAGTAATTTTCCACACAAGAGCAGACAGTCTGAAGCATATCTTCGTTGATTACATGGTTGATGGGTTCGTGACGTGGCTTGTCGAGAACAACAAGTCATTCCGTCTCCTGATGGTGCCAGTTAATCACCTCACCAATACAGACCATATTAACACACACACACAAATACACAGCTTCTCCAAGGCTGAACTCGGCTCAGGCTCCAACTATAAACCAAAACATTCTGATAACTCGTTCTCCTTCTAAAATTGAAGGACCGTCACGTATTCCATGGGTCGTGATGACCTCTAAGACCCTAGCATAGGCAAATACAATACAGACATCAGAAGAATATTAGAGCAATTACACAATAATATGGTTGTTTATAAATGTAAATCATTTAATAATAAAAATAAGTATTCAAGATATTGATTAATGATTTAATACTGAGGTTATAGTCATATATGTCAATCATTCTAAGAGAAATAAGAGAAGGAAAAGAAAAAGAAAAAAAATATATATAATGTAAATAGAAGAGACAAGAGATTTTGATTATCTGCCTTCACTATTATATAAAAAAACTAACCGGTTCTCATTTCATATCTGTTTTTGTTTTGTTTTGTTTTTTGTACATGTACATGAACCCATAATATTCAGCTTTATTTTAATTTTAGGTTTTAGCAATTATGTAACTTAACTTAAGATTATTTAGTAACCAAAGTATGATCTCTAATTTTCCTTTTAGTTTAAGTTTTTCCATCTAGCATTTTCAATTTTATATGCATGAAAGTGTATGTACACATGCATATATATACATATATATGTATACACACACACACACAAACACAAGTGTTAGGAGCAATTCATTGTGATTAATTGACTTGACAACACTAATTTTAATATATATTTGGAATATGGTGCAAAAGCCAACGGAAAAACATAACACATAAACATTTGTCTTTTAAATGTAATTACTATCAAATGATTGATTTATTTTCCCACATCAAGAAGTGAAGCTATCATGTTTGCTCAGTAGTCCACGGTCTGAATGTTAGAGCCGTCAATCATTTCAATGACATCATAAGCATATAGCTGAGCCGCGTGTAAGAGGGTGATGACAGGCACATCCTTTCAAACTGAATTTACCCCACAAATACGTTCCACATGATTTCTCCTCAGCCGGGACATAAACCAGAGGCTAACCGTGATAGCAAACACCACAAAACGAATACAAGCCTTCAGAGAATTACAGACTCGGGCTATTTAGGGAAACCTGCATGAAAGCTTCTCTTTGTTACATTTAGCCCAAATGTGTTTTTCACATGCGCAAAGTGAGACCCGTTTTACATCTTTTGCTTGCTTTGCCATGTAATGCCTCCATTGCCGCCTACTTTGTCATTCTCTTTGGTTTTGGTAGGATAATTTTAAGCTGTTTTGAAAACATTTTACTGTTAATTAAGAAATAGGTATAGTGGATCAAAATGTACATGTGATTGTAGAATCACAACGCAGTGACACATTTGGCTTCAACTTACAAATCAAAACATTAGCATGCTAGTCTCCCCGCTGAAAAAAAACAAAACAGCAAAAACCAGTAAAGGCTGGTTGGCTGGTCTTAACTGGTTTAAGCTCGAAGTAGCTGGTGTCCTCTCAAAGTTGCTCTCCGATAAGGCCAGCCTGACCAGCTACAAAAAAGTAAGAGCTAAACCAGCTAAAATCAACTAACCAGCTTAGGCTGGTTTTAGCTGTTATTTTCATCAGGATGAGTGTGCTGAAACATGAAGTTATCTCAGAAAATCATAGCAAGTGCAATATAGAAATTAGATAAGAAAACAATTTTTTTTGCCTTTATACTAATAACAAAAGCTACAATAGCTTGTGTGCTAACAGGTTTAGCATCTCATTCGGTAACTTAAAATCACTTTAAATACCATTTAGCATTAAAAAATATGAATTTACACATCGATGGTCACATATCTGTCCAGTTTTGTCCAATAAAATGGTCTCTTCAAAAATAAATCTGATCTTCCTGTGGTAATGCCTATGCTATGCTAGTTCATTTCAGTGAGGATGCTAATGCTAATAGAGCAGTATTTTATAAGTGCTCTCTATGCCTCATGGTAGTTAGAATTTGAATTTCACAGAAACAAATTAACCTGCAGAGTCTAACTGGATCATGCTAACTAGTTTCATGCTAAAACCTTTTTTGTTTGTTTGTTTTTCAGTTCTCTAGACAATGATTGAAAGGAAGAGGATTTGCTAGTCTCTTTTGCTAGCCTACCTTTTGCAGGTGGGAAAACTG
Source organism: Rhodeus uyekii (assembly GCA_037043235.1). Lineage (NCBI taxonomy): Eukaryota > Metazoa > Chordata > Actinopteri > Cypriniformes > Acheilognathidae > Rhodeus > Rhodeus uyekii. The sequence goes on along the minus strand of JAWRVZ010000128.1, from coordinate 283,974 downwards.
TTTATATTATATATGTGCTGTTGCAGCAGTTCCTCTGCTGAGTGCATTCATTCAGAACTGTCTGTTTATGTCTCCAAAGTCTTGATCAAGTCACTCTCACTGGCTGTTTGAAAAGATTCAAATACCTTACAGACTTGAAAAAGCCCGCTGCCGTCTCACATATGCCTTAATATTTCAGAAACCCCACTTGAGCGTGTCATGATGTTTTTATCTGAGCCTGTTTTATGGACTTTCTTCAGGTGCAGGCGCTGAGAAAGCAAGAATTGTGAGAATTAGAACTAGGAAATGATCTCAGATATTTCCACAGCTGCACTGTATCCAAAATAAGGCCTGCAGCGTAACTGCAACAGCAGGCTCACATTGTGCTTTCACACAGACTTTCTAAACAGAAAACGTTTTTTTTGATAGAATTTCTTTGCATAATGCAGATTAATTGTAAAATAGGGAGTGATAATCATGAACTATTGCAAACTACTACAAACATTATTCATAAAATATAACTGATGTTGTTATATTGAATTATGATTATTGCAGTGGGACAAACTTGACTTTCCCCCCTCTGATGCTGAGACCTTTGATCTGAAAGAGACTGTTTGGTAAATATGACTAATATGCACCTCTATTCAGGGTCAAAGATCTAATTTCATGTATAAAAAGTTCTCACAGAGACATTATGAAGATGCATTATTGTTTGTTGACAGCAGAGGGCCCTATAGATGGGCTATTTTTTCAATTAGAAGAAACTTTTCTGTTACCTAGGATGATTTTAAAGAATGCATAAAAAAAAAAAACTTGTATTACTTTATAACATTTCATATTGTTACTTTGTAACATTTTATATTTTTTTATCTGGGCTCCCTCTATAATAAATGTATAAAAACTGTGCTGTAAAACATGGAAAATTCAAATGTAATATTTTTAATTCAGTTTTTACATCATGTCTGACTGTAGCTTTATCCAGGGTTATTAACAAACCAGTTTGTATTGATGAATATGAAATCCACTTGTAGGTTAACCCTGTTACACATGGAGTTCACTAAAGAGGACAGCAATTTAAAAAGCCTTTTCTTGCATATGCATGTGATTTGATGGCATGGTTTTGCATCAGCCACAATAAACTGTAGTGCATCATCCTGTACACTGCCACCAAGTGGCAAGCCTTTGTATGTTGCAATCAGTGTTGCCATATTGGGCGGGTTCCCGCCCAATTGAGCTCCTTTTGGTCGATAAAAATTGGGCTTGTTTTTGATGACAAACCCGCCCAAATTTCCTATATAAATGCATATAAATTCAATTAAAACAAGCCTACAAATGCATATAAATTCCACAAAAAAAAAAGTTGTGGAATCAGGTAACAACAATCACATCATTGTTACATTTTCCAATTACTGATTTTAGATTGGGAGGAAATTCTGATTAATCGTTTGTCCACTAAGTTGAACATCATGCATCATTGCCACACTTAAATACCTTTTACTTGTAATGCATTATTTATACATCAAAAAAGTAAAGCGATTATAATTATACTTGTAATGCATTACTTTACTCTTTACATTAGAAAAGTAACCTGATTACATAATGCATGTTGCTTGTAATGCTTTTCTGATGACATAAATAAAGAAATCTTATAATGCAAGAAAGTTGTAATGCGTTGCTGTACTTCAAATCAAAACTGAATCGGATTAGGTTGTGCATGTTGTAATGCATGCACTTGTATTGCATTTCTCCCAACACTGCTCATTTCAGATGAGATTTTAAAACACCTGATCGTTCACTTTGGGGTTTTCTCAGAGAGGAGAGATAAAATTTGTCCATTTTAAGCATAGTTAGGGTAAATCAATGTACTCCGTTAGACTGGAAAGAGGCCAGCATGATCATCGGATTTAGATTCTAGTCGTGATGAAACAGTTTGATAGGTTTTTTGAAATATTTTTGAAAGTGCATTCACCTATAAAAAATAATAATACAAAAATAAAATAAATAAAACGACACTGCAATGTGATTAACTAACTAGACATAATTTCCTCAGGAACTTTTCCTTCATCTTACAGTTGTGATGTGTAATATATATGTGTAGTTTTTTGTTCTGTTGCATGTCAACATCAGTATAGAACTATGAAAAGATGTGAACAGAGTTTCCGGAATCATAGTTGCCCTATCACTGAGAAATTGCTGGTGAATTTCACAAATAATTACAAAGTAGCAGAGAGCAACACATTGAATTCGAAACCATGTATTCAACAGTATTTAACCTACATTTTCTTGTTGCATTGTCTACTCTTTCTAAGAATGAATTCTGAGAATGTGAAATAGCCTCACTTTAAGTCAGTATAAAATAGTTTCACCACATAAGAATGATTCTTAACTTGTTCATTTGAGCATTAATGTGAGGGCTGTGCCATTTACACCATTGTGAATCCAAACAACATGATTAAACATGGTGGGTGTTTGGCTGTGTATGGCAGTGTGCGGCAACAGCAAATAATATCCTGCCATACAAGGCAACATTCCAAAACACAATAGCGTAATCCTCTTAAAGGGAATGTTGCTGCTTGAAAATCTGGCTCTTGGTTTTGCCAAAAGGAAGATTTTTGCCACGCTTTGGAAAACACATGTCAAGGTGACACAGTGTTCTTTTGTCTCTGGAATGGAGGGGAAATGAATCGAATCAAAGCAGTCTAAGACTCATTCACCCTCTTGAAATGATAAATAAATAAACTCAATTTCAGGTCAATTATGTTTGAGTTGCTTTTGAACAAATGTCAGGGAATCTTGCCCCACAAATTGTTCCTGACCTCTTAAAAGTTCCTTTTTTGTTGCTGTGGCAGAATTAATCTAGAATGCTTCAGTCCCTTTCCAACCGCAAAAGAACAGAAGGGAATAACAGGAGGTTTGCATCCACCTGCTAGCGTGAGTCACCGGATTCAACTGCCAATCGCACAAGATTAAAGTCGTTTCATAACAGCAGAATCAGGAGCCCGGCCCAACCTGGACCCACGCCAAATAATGACTGATTGCAAAAAAAACATCACAAATCGTCTTATTTAGAAACTAGAAAGCAGTATTAGAATGTGATCGCCGATTCAAGCTATTTGAAACCGTTCAAGTGCAAGACGACGCAAAAGAAACTCAATTCTATGCGAGTACAAAGAGAACACGCACACGTACAGCTACGCTTCAACACGCCGCGAGTTTTACATCTTAAACCAATGAATACACACAAAATTGTCAGCATGCCAATGTTGGTGAGTATCTTGGTAAACGGTCTTAGCTGAGTTAAGTCTTCATGAATGTAAACAGATGGGTGTATCAAATCTGTGCATTTGGAACCAATAGGATTGTGGGATATCAAAGTCACCATCAACGCTGACTTCAAAAAGGCATCAGATGAAAGTTGACAGGAGGTGAATGCAACTTTGGATTCGGACATGCCCTCTGCAATTTTCAGATTTTGAAAGCAGTCCACGAAGGAACCATTGAATCGTTTACTCAAACACTACTTATTCATTCAGGAACTAAACACTTGCTCTGAGATGAACTGGAAAATATTTTCATTATTGACGAAGCAATAGACAAAGGTATTGACAATTGTTGTGTGGTAAAAGACACAAGGCAAATTCCAACTCAGAATAGCTGTCCGATACAATCTACATACTGACGAGACCCGACCATGAATCTCAAACAGAACTGAACTTAAGTAGTTGAGTTAACGAGACATACATACCTGAACGTAATGATGAGGTCAATTGAATTGTGAACAGTGCAAAACAACAACAATATTGTGTATAAAAATTAAATCGCTCAATATTAATGTCATGAAACACCCAATAGACAGACCAGTACGTTTCCAAACAAACAAAGTGCTTTTTTTACATTGGTCAAATGGTGATTGATGTACATAGTCAAGTCAAGTCATATTATATGTCACTTTTTACAATACAGATTGCTTTGTATTGATAGAAGGTTTACAGAGATGACCAGTTTGTTTTGGCGGTACAGCAGCTCTAGAAGAGCAGGCCAATCAATCATATTGATTATTATTAGGTGTTAAGTGTCTCAAGCCAGTCAGTGTCAAGAACCCAAATTCCATCAGGTGACAGAATTAAGAAATAAACTTTGGGAGAAACCAAGCTCAGTCAAAGGATCCGTTTTCCTCTGGCCAAGAACTTAACTTATTGTACATTGCTCAAAAAAATTAAACACATTGCATCTCAATGAGTGAAATATTCCATTTGAAAATATTGTATACACGCTATAATTTGTTAAGAACAAAATTGTAAGATAGTCAATGGAAACCAAAATCATCTACATTGAGAGCTGGATTCAAAATCATACCAAAAATCTATGTAAAAACCGAAGTTACAGGCTAATCCAACTTGCATGAAGTTCATCACAGCAGCTCATAATGTAAGACAGTCGTGTGTTTGGTCCACACGTTCCTGTATGCACTCATGCAAACATCTGGGCTCCTGATGAGATGGAGGATGGTGTCCTGGTGAATCTCCACCCAGACCTGGATCAGGGCATCAGTAGCTCCTGCACAGTCTCTGCTGCTACTTGTGGCTTCAGATAATCTGATACATAATGTCCCAGAGGTTCTCAATTGGATTCAGGTCTGGGGAACGTGAGGACCAGTCAATGGCATCAATGCCTCCATCATCTAAAAACTGGCCAGGCATGATTATATCTGACAGTTTGGTCAGAAACATGCACACTAGTCTGCTGGAGGTCATTTTGTAGGGCTCTGGCAGTTCAAATATTATGATTTTATGATGAACTACCCACTGATATTTTATGAATTTCAAAGAGTTTATAAGGATGCTGATTGTTAGAAGGCAGCTCTGAGATGGCAAATGGGAACATGGTTTCTATAACATTAGTAACACATTATTAGCTGTTTGATAACTTAGTCAAGCAAAAGGTTATCCATATGAATTACCGTTATGTGTTCAATATTGTAAAGGCAATACTATTGTGCAGCGTTTACTACAGTGAAGTTAACCAATTGGATCAGGTATTTTGAGCTTGAGCGAGTGAGTGGAGGCGGGGCTAATTATCATATTCATGGTTCCACATATACTAAATGAATCAAGGGTGTAGAGTTAGTGTAGAGTTACAGTACTGATCGCGTCGCTATATCTTTTCTAAGGGATCGGACTTACGGTTTTCCTAAAAATGCAGCCCAAACACCGGAAAAATCCCATTGACTTTCATTGCAGAATGTTCCGAATGAGCCAAGAGCGTTCAAAGACCAACTGTCAAAATTCAAATCTAAACACTGCTTCATTTAAAAAAAAAAAATTTAATTCAAATTTTAAAACTGCTTCTCAGCCAGCTTAATTATTTTAAAACATGAAGAAATATTGAAGAAATACACAGGAATTTTGATTTGAATTTTGACTTTTAAGGCACAAAATAATTTACAAAAGGGGGATTTCAAGTTAAAAGTCCATAACAATCCAAAAATAAACATCACATTAATAATGAATTAATAACTTCAGATCACTTTGTCATGGTGAACATGAACGCCCCTCCTCTCTGTTACAATTTTTACTGGCACTGTGTATTCATGTACATATAAATGGTCATACAATTCTAAAATCAGTAATTTTGGGATCATTTAATTAATGTGTAGTTTCTGTAATAGTTGTTGTTCCTCTGGAAAAAAATACAAAGCATAATGGCTTTAAATAAGTAAATATATCAGGCTACTGTGGGTAAATGTCATAACTGAATCAAATAGCTACTGCATCAACGCCCTGGGTGGAGGATTACGTGAAAGTTTTTCTCTCTTTTTCTTTTTCCCTCTGCCCACCTCCTTTGAGGAGTTGCCTTGCCCCTCCTACCTGCCCATAAAAGTGGAAACCATGCTGCCTGAAACCTTTAACCACATTTCTCCTTCTGTCTTCTGGATCGTCGTCCTTCACTTCTCACTCAGAGAGAGGTAAACAGAAGGAAAGACAGAGAGAGGCCAGGAGAGAGAGAGAGGTGAGTGCTGTACATATGTAATGCATGTTGTCAGGGGGAAAATGTATAATATAATGAGTGACTTGAGAAATTGCTTTATTGATATTGAATGGGAGAGTACATGCAAAGGAAAGTAATATCAGTTCATGATAGATGTTGCAGCTTGTTTTTATTTTGGGTTATCCATCATCTTGGATTTGTGTATATTAGGGAGTAGTGATTAGCATTGTCTGGGAAACCCTGTTAATATTCATGGATTTTAAAATGTAATGGATTTCCAGGCCTGAAAAAAAAGGTACGATATTTAATAAAATGTGAAAAATGTCAATTTTTTTTAAAATATTTTTTTTATTCATCCTTTAATGTAAAATATTTAATTGGCAAGTGTTCTTTTTGAGTAGACACAAAAAAACGACTGGAAAAGTCTTAGAGAATTCATGGAAATTCATTGTTAAAAACGTTTGAGAACCCAGATAATAATTACAGTTTTTATTTAAAAATACTTTTTGTTTTTATTCATTTTAATCTTGACTAATAAGTGGCTGTCCAATCCTTTGATTTGATTTTGATTTGAATATAAGTGTGGATTCTCATATCCTGCTGCATACCACACCTGCTGTTGTGCAAGAGTCTTTATCCAGCTCTGCTCAAGGGTTTGTATATTTCTAGAGCCACATTCACTTTAGTATCACTTTGATTTTCCTGGCACTGGGCATGGCTGTGAGCCGGAGGGCAGCTGTGTGTGATTTTCCTTGCTTCCTACAGCGATCAGTGCTGGATGTCATGTCTCCAGGGTTCAGAAGATCCATTCCTGTGGGCACATGATCAGCTCTGGACACTGAGGCGAAGCTGTGGTGCTTGGCAACCTTTCTTCCTTCCCTTTCCCTCTTGATCCTTTTGTCTAGTCCAGATGGATAGCAAAAATGCTGTTTTTTCCACTCTGGTCTTGATATTGACCGCTAAATTAATTAAATTGTCAACACAATTCGACCAGTGACATTGAATGTCTTCATCCAGAGGAGGTTTTGGCGTCTGTAGAGTTTGTGTTCGTAAAAATGATTGTCTTAATTGTTTAGTTTGAAGATCCTTAGTATAAAACACACACACACACACACACACACAAATCTATTATAATTTACTCAACCTAAATTTGTTCATAAGAAGAATGTTGGTATACAGTTTCTGGTTTGACTACTAACATTGTTCAAAATATATAAAAAGTAAATTATGTCAGATTTGACCATTTTGGGTGAACTATCCATTTAATAATTTTTAATAATCCATTTATTAAGAAATATTTTAATTCTGTTCAATATTCTAATTCCAGTTCCGGTTCTTTAAAGATTCTATTTCTGACGTAGTACAACTTTCGTTAACTAATTCGTAAACTAATTCGATAATTTTTCCAAACTATATACTTAATAAATTTTGCTGTCAAATCGATTAATCACGATTAACCACATCTAACATAAAAGTGTGTATGTGTGTATATATATATATATATATATATATATATATATATACACATACACAAAGTTTTATGTTTATGCAATTAATTGATTTGACAAAAATATGTGCGTGTGTGTGTATACACATATATTTACAAATGTTTATGTTAAATGTAAATAATTGTGATTAATCGATTGGACAGCACTATTAACAAATATACTAAACAAAAACAATAAAAAATTGTTTAAATATTAAATATCTTATTCAAAATGAAGGTACAACTTATTAGAAGAAAACTTGTAAACTGTCATGGTCCCTAGAATATTTAGTTCTAATAATTTCTAATATTTAGTATGAATATCTGAACATGCAATATATTAAAATATTTACAATTATGCATCTTATGCATATATTTATGCAAACAGATTTTAACTTTTAAACAAGCAAACAAAATATCATTATCAGCACATGAATGTGGGTAAGTTTAATAATTTAAAGACTGTTTTTCGTCAAAGACTACAACGTGCATAACCAATTCTTTTATCGCTTGTTTCTGTTTCTTTTTTACCTGTGTTTTCATCCGCTTACTATATAACAGTGAAAACACGGAAAGCCGGAAAAAAATGTAAATGGCGAGGAAAGAGTTAAATACTCTTCAATACATTTTGGGTTCAGCGAAGAAATCTTCTGTACCTTTCTGAGTCAGATCATGAGATTCCGTCCTTCGGTTCTGGTGTTTTTGTTTTATTTGTTGGAACCAGATGGAGCCAGTTCTGAATAAGAACTAGTTCTCTGTTCTCAAGAGTTGTTTACCTGCGGAGCATCTTTCATCTCCATGCAGCAACTCTGCTGTCTCTCTTCTTCCATCATTTGGAACTTTCTTGAGCAGCCTGATTCATTAAACAGTCACAGACGCAGCCTGACCTGTGAATGTTCCTCCCTCGGTTCCCTCCAGCTATTAACAGATTGTGGTTTTATAACTTTGTTTTTGATCTGAATGAAAGCCATGCACTCTTACACAAATAGGAAACAAAGGAAATAGAAGGAAGGCAAGTCTTGCTTGAGATTGTGTAGGATCTTGGGTGGATTGGATGGCTTCGTTCCATAGAATTATTTTGTGACGTGTATTATATATATATAAAACATTTTTTTACTACCACGTACTGTAGTTTGGATCATGAATGCAGCTATTGTACTGACCTCTATCCGAAGGCCAGAAGCTGTGTACTGTACAAATCTTCTCCATCGTAGACTAGAATTACAGGTCTTCCCTGGCAATAGTTTCTCATGTCAAATCAGCTTTGTACTGAAACGAGAACGCCAAAATGTGGCAGACCAGCAGTTCCCTGTTTAAAGAGAGGTTTGGCTCTGTGCTTAGATTTGGTTTCTAAGACGCCAGATACTTGCAAGGCTGACAAGGTTTGTGTCTAATCAAAAATTTATGCATTTATTATGTTTTCCTTGGAAAAACTGGAAAAACCCAGAAATCTGTGTCACAAATCATTATATATATATATATATATATATATATATATATATATGCATTTATGTATAAATGCATATATTTATACGAAAGCAGTTGAAACTTGGTCAACAAAGTAAAAATATTACCATAATCTAATAATCTAATGAGAGGAATTGAACTAATCAGTCCAAATTAAAATTTTGTTTTTGTACATTTCTAATCGTGTTTTTATCATTTTATTTTTATCATTGTATTATCATGTGAGATCATTCATCACTATCTATTTGTTAAAACCTTAAATAATAATGTTTGTGCAGAACCTAATTAATTAATTAATTAAAAATCATAGCAGTTAATTTTTTTAATACAACCAGCGCATATCTTTGCAGTGAAATAAGGTTTACTCATTATTATTGTGGATTTTAGATTTTTAATTTCAGTTGGGTCTCTTTTTCGTTCCCCTGTTTGCCCAGCCTCTTCTCAGGGGGACGTGGGTTTGGAATCTGACACACACACACAAATGCACCAGCACACCTCTGATCCTGGCCTGTGTTTGCACTGATATAAATCACCAGCATCAGTGTCTGTCTGCACAATCAGAGTCATCTGAGGCCATCTATATTAGATGATAAAGTATTCAGACAACAGTTAGAGGCCTGAAGGGAGAGCACAGATGTTATTGGTTGGTATTTGCGTTATTGGTTGTAATTGGTTGAGATTGCCCCAAAATAGCAACTAATTACCATTATATTTAAATAACTTTTTAGGTGATGCAAAATCAAATTAAACCTAATTGTATAGCCTTTTACATACTTTCACTTGCAAGTAATTTCCCCTCCTAAATTCCTTATCGTTAACTTAAACTAAAAACCACAAAAAAACAAATTTTATTGTATTTCAGTAACTGAAATACAATAAAATCTAAAACAATTCCATGAAAAACAAAATGAATGAATGAAACAAAATGAATTAAAAACTATAAAACAACAAAAAACAAACTGCAAAAATACTGAAGCTTTAACTGAGTTTAAAATGGAAAATATATAAATATTATAAATAAAAGCCGATTCAAAATTTTTATAATAATAATAATAAGAATATTTTTGTGTCCTAATGTCTTTGTCCCTTGGCCTCATATTTCGCACGTTGATATTATTATTATTTATTAATTTATTTTTTACTTATTCAAAGGCACACAAGAATCTGAGCGATACTACCAGTGTGTTTGGTTGTCCCTGAGATGGAAAAAAAAGTTTTTTTGTTTTTTTTTAAAGTAGCTTTCCAAATAAATTATTAAAAGAGTATTTTTCTTGACATTTTCAGGCACAAATTACACTCGTTCCATCTTTCTATGCCGGAAACAGTGTCTTTCTGCTACCTCATAATGGTATACTGCCCAAAATCTCTTATTCCCTGTAGACTAAAACTTAAGGTTACATGAAAATCTTCCCTTGTACCTGAGAGAGAAGTGCGAGCCACTGAGTGAGCGAGAGAATGTGTTTTACAGCAGGCAGCGGTTCTGGCTGACGGTTCGTTCTGTCAGCTGATTCTGCATTCCGCTGTCCTGAGGAAAAACTGCAACTCAACCTCAGTGTGTCTGTGCAATATCACACTCAATATCATGTCTCGCTGATATTGTGTAACGTGTGATTTACTTATGATGACTTTAGCGTATAATTTTAACTAGCATTATAAAAAAACATAAAAAACAATGTAAGTTTACGGTATGTGCCACTTTAGATAAATTATTAAAAATAAAAGTTCCAAAAAGGCTTTTTTCCCCGTGATGCCATAGAAGAATAATTTTTGTGCCATTAAGAAACTTTCAGTCAACAATTCTAGAAAAACTAGTTCTTTCTTAATGTAAAGGACATTTTAATGATCTAAAGAACCTTGTGTGCTTTTGAAAAGTCGCATGGATTCTGTGGAAAGTATAAATGTATAAAGAACTTTTAGCGTTTAAGAGTGTAAGTAAATGCGTGTGTGAGAAAGAAATTCTCACGGAAACATTTCACGGAAGAAATGTCTTGAAATTCTTTCTCACTCTTCCCATTTCCAGTGAAAGCTAGACCTGTAGTAATTGGTGTAGGGTGGGAACACGGAGCGGTGGGTGTGTGGGTGGGTGGGTGAGTGTGTATTTTGGCATCTTCTGCTGTTTACTGTCAGCACCTCATTATCACGGTCATGCTGACTATAAAGCACCGTAAGGTTTTTCAAATTCAGTAGCCAGATCCGAAAGAGAAACTCCAAAACACTGCATCATGAATCCATTTGCCATCATTATGGAGAACAACCAGGAGTTCTGAACTCTGGCCCTCGAGATTCACTTTACTGTGGAGTTTAGCTCCAACATTTATCAAACTCACCTGCTTATTAACATTAATTAGATGGAGCTAAACTCTGTAGGGAAGTGGATTTCGAGGGGGTTGAGAACCCCTCTCTTAAAAAAAGAAAGTAAAAGTTTATATTTATCCATTATGCAGACATTTGTTTCCAAAGCAACTTACATGGCATTCAGATTTTTTTTTCACTGCATGCAATTTCCTGGGAATTTAACCTGTGACCTTTGTTTTGCTTGTGCTATCCTCAGCTACAGGACTGCAACTGTACAAAATTATAATCACTGTTATATATATAATCTGTTCCATTTTGTCTCATTCTACAGATGCTTTTTTTCCAAAGTGTCTTTTGGACGTTTTATTACATTGACTATCACTCCTGGAGATTTTTGGCTCACGAATCTCCATTACTTTTCCATGGCCTTTCCATTAATTTGTAATTAACTGAGCAGAGCACAAGTAGATAAATGTGTATTCAGTATAAAAATATTAAATGACAAAAAAGGTTTTATTAACTCTTTCCCCACCAGCATTTTTAAATATTTTCTTCTAAGTTGCCAGAATATTTTGGTATACGAATATCTGAACCAGCAATATATCAAAAGAAAGAGCAGAACCTCTGGTTTTAAATAAAAGTTTTATTCTAGCTTCTTACATTCTCTTTTATTAACATTTAAGTTTAATTAAAAAAAATTCTCAACAAAAAGCTGAGAAAATGTATATTTTTTAACAGATTACAGTAATCCCTCGCCACTTCGCGGTTTAAGTTTTGAAGCCTCAGTGCATCGCGGATTTTTCAAAATTATTTATTGAAAAATTCTAAAATACCGCCATATCGGCAGCTGTATTGCGGAAAGCAGCGTTGTTTTATCGTAATGCAAGATAAATGGTTTCCCAGGATGCCAGACAAAGAGAGAAACTCTCTCAGAGGCTTTGTACACGCCCACAGGCACTCAGACAAGACACGTGATTGGTTCCCGGCGCGAGATTGACCAATGAAAGCATGAGTGGATGTATCCCGTGAGCTGATTGGCTGATTCTAATTAGCAGATTTTCACCTATTGCAGGGGTTCCGGTCCACATTAACCACAATAAACGAGGGATCACTGTACAATGTTCTTAAGTGATGCTTTGTAATGTTGGTTTGATTATTTTTTATAAAACAGTTCACAGTTTTAAGAACAACTTAAAGTTTATGTCCAAAAGTTACTCCAAATTTTTGGGGATCTCGGTACATACTACAGACAGGACCAGAACTTTGATGCTTTGATTGCTTGTTTCTGCTTCTTTTTTGCATGTTTCTTCTTTCAGAAGTTGCGCAATAGAAATAACAATTTACATGAAAAGCCGTAAAATTCTGTCAGAGGTGAGGAAATGTTTTTTCATAAATTATGAAAATGTTGTCAATGGCGGCGAAAGCCGTAAAATTCCATTTTCATGAATTTACCAGGCCTGATATGTTTTATTATTCTGATATTTACAGGTTTTACTTGAACATGGTAACTCCGAAAGAGTCTCAATGCAAAAAGTGTTGGTTCAGATCCCAGCCCAGCCCCCAGTTCTGGTCCTGTCTGTAGTTGTCACGGAATACTTAAGGGAGGACTCAGGGATGCAGGGAAAGGATTTATTTATAACAAACATAAATCAAAACTCACAAAACAAAAGAACCCACGAGGGGGAAAACATAACAAACTATGGAACAGAGCATATAAACAAACCGGATGGAACGGGGCGAATCAGGAACAGGGAAACAGTACACAGGCTCAGACATCAAATGACAACGACACGACACAGGACAGCAAACACACTGGGATTAAATAGGGCACATGAGGGAAGGTAGTGATGAGACACAGCTGGGAATGATTAAGGGAAACAAGGAGGCGGGGCAGACACTAACGAGACACACACAGGAGAGAGAGCAGTGCCACGGTTCTGTCCACTAGAACACTAATTACACTGGAAACAGAGACAGAACCGTGACACTACCCCCCCTCTAAGGAACGCCACCTGGCGTTCCAACATGAAACAAAAACCCAACACCGACATCACCACCAAGCATAACACACAAGACAGGGAACTCAAGAGATCACAGGAAACCAGGAAGGGAGGGAGGGAGAGAGAGCAAACAGACAATATCAACAAAATTCAAGACAGTGCATAAAAGGAAAAATTCAAGGTAGTCCAAACAACAACAAAAAACTGAAAAGGCAGTCCTCAGGGCCAGAGAAGGGAAAAAAAAAAATCTTAATGTCCAGGGAAGGGGGAACAGGAGGGTTCAGCCAGGGGGGCTCCCGCGGTACCAGTGGATCGGGTGGAACCGGCGGGTTGAGCCATGTGTGCTCCGGCAGGGTCGGCGGATCAGGCGGGGCCGGCGGGTTGAGCCATGTGGGCTCCGGCAGGGCCGGCGGGTCGAGCCACGAGAGTTCAGGGTCTGACGGAAAAAGTTCAGGGTCCGGCGGCGGCAAGAGTTCAGGGTCCGGCGGGGCCGGCAGGGCGAGCCTGGTGGACTCTGGTAGGGCCGGTGGGTCCGGCAGGGCAGGCAGCGCCGGTGGGTTCAGCGGGACTGACCGCAAAAGTTCAGGCAGGCAGAGTTCAGGCAGGCAGAGTTCAGGCTGCAGAGGCTCTGGGAGGTCTGGCATGACGACCGGCTGTTGCTCTGGCACGACGACCGGCGGAGGCTCCGGGAGGTCAGGCTGCACGGGCTCTGGGTCGGCCGGCGGGTCGGGCTGCACGGGCTCTTGGTCGGCCGGCGGGTCAGGCTGCACGGGCTCTTGGTCGGCCGGCGGGTCAGGCTGCACGGGCTCTGGGTCGGCCGGCGGGTCAGGCTGCACGGGCTCTGGGTCGGCCGGCGGGTCAGGCTGCACGGGCTCTGGGTCGGCCGGCGGGTCAGGCTGCACGGGCTCTGGGTCGGCCGGCGGGTCAGGCTGCACGGGCTCTGGGTCGGCCGGCGGGTCAGGCTGCACGGGCTCTGGGTCGGCCGGCGGGTCAGGCTGCACGGGCTCTGGGTCGGCCGGCGGGTCAGGCTGCACGGGCTCTGGGTGGGCAGCCCCGTGCGTCTTCCAGGCACGCAGGGCCGCCAAAACAAAAAAAAGGTCAACAGCCCTTTTGGCCATGGCAGGGCTGATAATAGGTGCTGCTGCCCCCTGGCCGACTGCGGGCTCCGGGGCAACTTCCTGGCCAGTAGAAGGGGACGAAGCCCTCTTTCTCCTCCTCCTCCGGGTGCGAGGATTTGCGGCTGCAGTGGGCACTGGGGGCACTGCAGATGCCCGAAACTCCTCTGGGGCTGGAACCATGGAGGGTGTGGTGAGGAATTCCACAAACTCCCAAAAGTCCAAATGGTCCAGCCCCCTCATCCTCCTCGAGCTTAGGGGCTCATCCAGGGCAGCATTAAACAGGTCCTTAAGAGCTGCCTCACCGGAAACCAGCCCCGCTGCATTGAGGCCAAACTTCTGGGCAAAAGTCCTCAGGTCCGTCCCGTGTTGCCGAAGAGAGCCCAGAATCTTTGATTGCAGCGTCAGATGAACAGGCAGGCTGGAATCCGTGGTGGCTGGAGGAGAATGGGATCCCTTTCCCCGCTGAGTCCTCATGTGGTCGTGTCGTTCTGTCACGGAATACTTAAGGGAGGACTCAGGGATGCAGGGAAAGGATTTATTTATAACAAACATAAATCAAAACTCACAAAACAAAAGAACCCACGAGGGGGAAAACATAACAAACTATGGAACAGAGCATATAAACAAACCGGATGGAACGGGGCGAATCAGGAACAGGGAAACAGTACACAGGCTCAGACATCAAATGACAACGACACGACACAGGACAGCAAACACACTGGGATTAAATAGGGCACATGAGGGAAGGTAGTGATGAGACACAGCTGGGAATGATTAAGGGAAACAAGGAGGCGGGGCAGACACTAACGAGACACACACAGGAGAGAGAGCAGTGCCACGGTTCTGTCCACTAGAACACTAATTACACTGGAAACAGAGACAGAACCGTGACAGTAGTATGTACCGAGATCCCCAAAAAATTTGGAGTAACTTTTGGACATAAACTTTAAGTTGCTCTTAAAACTGTGAACTGTTTTATAAAAAATAATCAAACCAACATTGTTTTTTTTTTTTTTTTTTTTACAATTTTAAACTAATAAATGTCAGTGTGAAATGTTTTGGTGTAAATTTGACACTGTAAGCACTTTCTTGTTAAAAAGAAAAAGCCTCAGAAGTGAATAGGCCAACATAATGTAAGGTTTAGCTAATAACCTTGTTATCATGCCAGCATCAACTATATGGTTGACACCCAGCATGCTCTTCTCTATTTGTTGATTGTGAATTGATGTGCACATCTGGAAGCAGTCAGAAAAGTAGGAATGGAAATTTGATTATATTAGAATCGGGGCAGGGCGATAACAGAGCTGTGGCATGAAACCAAGCAGACAAATGCTGCGGTTGTAAATTTTGGCGGAAAACATTGGTTCCTGCTCTGCAGTGGACGTGTAGGGTTGCTGCTAGTCCTTGTGGCTTTGACCCTCGCCTGTCAACATATTTCCAGTCTGACCTTTGGTGTCAGCACCGAAACGCGTATTACAGATTTTTCTGAAATCATTAAACATCCAATGTAGGCCAGGTGGAACAACATGAGATGCTTGTTTTAGCCTTGTGAATTTGATAAATAATCATGGATTCTACTGAGCCTGATGTGAAAAGAGTTGTTGGATTCAGAATGAACAGAAGCCTTGAAGAGCCAGGTTTTTCTTTTCCATGATCTCTGCTGAAATGCTTCTCTTGAGATTGTTTTGGCATCTCATTTGTGATTAATGCAGGGAGGGTATCAGCGATGCAAATAAGAGTTATTGATTATGATATTCTATGTCACTTTTGAGACATGGCCAGCAATAATTCAGAAATGTTCTGATGGAAGGAGATTTCTCTATATTTCTTGGATAAAGAGAACATTGACCAGTTGTTCACTTTGACTTGTCAAATTCTGAGAAAGAGCTGCTTTTCCAAAGTTACAGTTCTAGTCTGCATTAAGAATGGCACAAAGTCTTCTATAAAATAATCTCTTGGTGAAGTGATAAATTCGAGAGGCCTGATGAATGAAGTGTTTGCGTCGGGTTTGGTGCTTAATGATCTTAATGAGCAAACTAATGAATGTCAAAGGTTGCAATAAATAATAAATAATAAATAATAAACCTATAAATAAGATGAACCAATCAATTGTCTTTTGAATAAATAAATAGATCAAATATTTATTAATTTAAATAAACTATTATGTTATTTTGTTTAAAATGGTGCAATAAAACAATAAATTAATATATTAATTTAAAAAGCAATTATGGGTTCACGTATGCAACTAAGCCACACATAAGGCACACCTGATTATAAGGTGAACGGTCGATTTTTGAAAAAATGTAAGTCTTTTAGGTGCGCCTTATAGTGCGGAAAATACGGTACTTTTTAATTTGTTGATAATTTATTCCTTCAGTTTAAGTGTTGTAATTTATGTTTATGACTCCACATATATTTATTTTTCAGCATTTGTATATTAAAAACACTAATTTTGCTTCTGTATTGTTTGAGCTGTGAGTGGAGCGGATATTTTTATTCAGTTGTTTAACATGGTTAAATATAACCTTAAAAAGGTGTTCTCTCTCCCTGAGAGAAACTGAATATAGAATAAGGTTTGAACAGATGACATTGAAAAAGGTTTAGATAAGTGGAAGAGGAGGCAAGTATCTTTGGAGTCGCAAACAACCTGGCTGGCAACATCCCAAGAAAAACTGTTTATGTGTTACTTAGTCTTTTCATTCTATTCATGCTAGATCAATCAAGATCTCTGTTTACAGTAGCTTACAAAAGAGAATCAAAGCTCTGGCATCCAACCCGCACACTGATCCAAATACGTCTTTATGTATTAGAATCAAAAACTGATTCCATAAAAAGCATTCCAGCTTTTAAGATTTTTTCCGCTCTCAATCAAAGCAGGATGCCCCCTCCACTCTGGGGTCGGCTTTGGTTTAGGCTCACGTTTTGGATTTGAGAGCAGCTGTCAGCTGGGTGCTAAACGCCAACGCTCTGTAACAGACAGGCTGGGTCTCCCATTCATCAGAGTTTCAGGACAGACGTGAAAGGACGTGACTCTCAAGCAGCAGAAGGAATGAACAAAAAAGTAAGAAATAAATCAAGATATATGTACCATGATGTTCTGAAAATGAGACAGTATGTGGGCCTTTTTGTGCATTTGTCCAACTTGCAGTGGAAATTTTTGTAACAAATGCATCACATTGATGATACTTTATTGGTTTTTTCTTTGTGACAATTTATGATTTGTTTTTAAGTTTAAGAACCAGCGTTCATATCTGTTTTGTGGGCAGTTGCTGAACTCTAGTGGCCATGTTTGAGTATAACAAATGCATTACTTTTGTTGTAGGCCTGTGACTGCAAACAAAAATCACTCACTTTAATGCATAATTCATTTAAGAAACTTCCATATGCTTTTTGTATTGATTAATCATAAATCTTATAGTTTAGATATATTGTCCAATCAGTTGTCATGTGTCTCATGTGGGGCTGATTAAAATTTGAAACATTTGACAAGCCCTTTCAATGAAAGAAAACCTTTTTTTTCATGGTGATGTTGATTATTGGTATTTTTGATTATGTTTTTGTTTTTTCTCTTTTTAATGCATTTATTTTACTTTTAATACACTCATTACTGTATTTCAAAATCTAGACAATTCCTGTTTTGCCTGGAATTAAATGAACTAAGTCTTTTGTACACTGTAAAACTATGTGATCAATAAGCTATAAGAATGTGTTTTTACATTACTTTAACTCATCAAAATAAGTTAAGCAGTTCTTTTTAGAAGTTATGCAAGATTCAACTGAATATTTCAAGTCAGTTTAATGTAATTTAAATTGAAATGACTTAAACATCCAAGTTGATTCTACTTAATTTACGGAGCAACTTCTTTTACAGGTGTTTGGCAATTTTGTATAAAGAGTAGAAGGCATTGAATTATTTTGGAAAAAGAGCTGGAAGAGCTTTATAAATTAGATCATATCATGAATTTCCTTGAATTATTTAAATAAAGTATTGTTATGAAATTTTATTTGCTATAAAAACAAATGTAATCTTTTAAATGTTAAGACAACCTCCCTAGACCATTTATTGAAATACTGATGCAAAATAGCTGGTTCTGAACATCCATTACTTAACGTGAGAAAGATGAGCACATCACTGTCCAATTTTGCATTGGAAGTTTTGTTTGGAAACTTCTGCTGCCCAGTCAATAGTAGTGTGAAGTACGACAGATACGATATATTGAAATAACCTGATTTAATGAGTTACATGCAACTTTATAACCTGCCAAACTGTATTAACATATTAGCATTTCATATGTATTAGCATTGCACTCAAAATAGGTGTACAGGAAACCTGCACAGTTTCTACAACCCTACCACTTGTCCTTTGGTCGCATGAGATGAGAATTTTTTTAAATATATTTATAGGGTCAAGAAAAAGTCATAGTTTGTCGTAGTGTCTCATGTATTTTGCGGCGTCTTGCGCATGCCACAGAATTCTAAAACCGCAGAACTCAAGTTAAAATAAGTTCACGCCTCTAGGCCTTGCTCTTTTTCCGTTACACTGACCTGCATCTGAACCAAATTCTGTGTGAACGGGACTCAAGTTGGCTTTCCAGTCACATGGCACACATGCACACATCAATAAGCTGACAGTATGGAAGGTGTTTCATGGCAAGAAAAAACTATTTGAGTCTTTTTGTACCAGCATCAGTAAAATATTCACAGAAATTTTAAGCAAACTAATTTGCTTATTATTATTTTTTATTTACCTACTTGATTATTTACTTATTTATCACAGGAAATGACATGCAGAAAATGTGGATAATTGTCCATCATTTTGCGAGAAGCTGGTGATAAAGAAAAAAGCCATGTCACCATATTGAAAATATTGCAGTTTTAAATGATATAGGTGAGCCGGTGGATATCACAAGCAATGTGCAAACTTTGTGTGATAGTTATGCAGGTGAAGAGGTCTCAAACCCCAGTAAATTATTCACAACAGAACCTGAAAGTAGAAATTGACCGAGGTGATGCACTGATGATGCATTAGCGACATATACCTTCTTAGAGACTAATTTTAGTTTAAAATTTAGCGATTACCTGTTTTATCCAAATCTTTATGAATGGACCCATTCAAAGTTCAATGTCCGAGAGTCTCTCCTGTCTCTTGTGTATGTTTTCAGTCTCCGTAATGCTGTGTTCATCAACACAGTCAAGAATAATTTAGAGGTTACCAATGTTTACTGGACTGTGGACTAGCTTTGACTTTCTGAACAGTGAGTTTTGCTTGCTTGCTCAATTGAACAGGCCATTCATATGGATTTGGATCTTGTTCAGGACACCATCTGTTTATGAAGGCCTGACTCCAAGTTGCAGTGGAGCTGAGTGACACTTGTCTGCGGTCACCTGTCCTCCATCAGCAATTTGCTTTTTTTTCATGGAGAAGAAATTATCCAGCATATTGGGACGATTAGCCATTTTGTCAGATCTTTTGGTTTTCCCCAACAGTCATAATAATGATGATAAAATATTAAGTAACTTGTTGGTCTTATTTTGTTCTTAGTACACTTGTTAGTGATGAGTTACACCCAACACTGGATAAGGCCACACGAACACCTAAAGTTAAACAGAAACATACTCTGTAATTTATTTTTAATTTTAATGCCAAATGACTAAATTTGTATATGTGCAAATAGATGGTGGGAAAGACAATATATTTATATACACACACATTCAGCCCTGCAGAAAAATTGTGTATTTACACTGTAAACATTGTAGAATCAATGACATCATTCAGCAATGAGAACAGCTAAACCATACTAAATGGTTGATTAAACCAATAACCTTATGGATGCCAAATCTTTAAACTTTTCTAAGACAATGTGCTGCTTGAGCAAAGTGTAGAAGTGCTTTTACTACACGTTAGAGTAGGCCATTACTACTAGCTTTCTTTGTGTTTTCCCAAGACTACTAACTTTCCCTCCCACTTTATTCTCCATTCCACAGGACATGGCTGTGCCTCTCCTCTCTGCCCGCTTGTTTGTACTGGTGGAGCACTTGTGTTTGCTACATCATATCCATGCGGGGGCATTTTATGGACACAAGCCGCTGCCCCAACAGCACCAACCTCTGCCTCAGTTACCTCACCTGTCACATGGCAATGAGGGGATACCCCAACACCATTACTATGGAAAGGAAATGCCACATGTGCCATATGGAAATGAGATGCCTTTGCTTCCTCAGTACGGAAAAGAGCGTCCACAGATACCCATGCACAAGGGTAAACCCATTGTAGGAAAAGGTTGGTATTCTTGGCAGTTAATTTATAGTAATTTTGTGTTCAGATTTCTTTACATATTCATTTAGAGATGAGATGGGATATATTAGATGGGTAATTCTGACAAACGTAAACAGACAGAAAGCATTTCTTTCCATCTTTTTGATCATGATGGCCAATAATCCAGAAATGTATCCATTCATTTTAAAATCCAGATGTGCAAATAATTTGTGTGAGTGTTTCTGAATTGCTGACTGATTACTCTTTTCAGGTGAAACTATTCCAAGAGGTGAGAAAGGTCCCCCTGGTGAGACTGGGCCAAAGGGGCCTCCAGGGCCTCAGGGACCTCCTGGACTTCCTGGTCATGGCATCCCAGGACCTGCGGGTCAACCTGGACCTCAAGGTCCACCAGGAATCCCTGGAATTGGAAAGCCAGGAATGCCAGGTATGCCTGGAAAACCTGGAGGTATAGGTTTACCAGGACTAAAGGGTGAGTTGGGGCCAGTTGGTGGTGAAGGGCCAATGGGAATGCCAGGACCTCCAGGTCTTCCAGGGCCACATGGCCTACCAGGTGTGGCGAAACCAGGTGGACAAGGACTTCCAGGACAACCTGGTCCTCGTGGAGAACCTGGACAAAAGGGATTCCCTGGGATTCCTGGTCTCCCAGGACCAAAAGGTGAGAATGGGATTGGTCTCCCAGGACTGCCAGGTGTAAAGGGACCTTCTGGACTTCCAGGACCACCAGGACAAGTAGGAATACCAGGAGTTGGAAAGCCAGGACTGAATGGATTGCCTGGGGCTCCTGGAGGGCAAGGTAAACCTGGTGCACCTGGAGAACCAGGATTGGCAGGAGTCCCAGGCGACAGAGGACAAATAGGACCACCAGGACTACCAGGCTTTGGCAAACCTGGTTTGGATGGCTTGCCAGGGAAACCAGGTCTTCCAGGTGGAAGGGGTGAACCAGGTCCATCTGGTTTACCTGGGGGCCCAGGCTTGCCTGGATTTGGCAAGCCTGGATATCCTGGCCCTAAAGGTGAAAAGGGGCATGGTGGTTTGCCTGGCCCTCAAGGCCCTAAAGGTGAAAAGGGTCATGGTGGTCTTACTGGAATGACTGGACCACCAGGGCTAAGTGGCCTCCCAGGTCCTCCAGGTCTCATGGGACCCCCTGGAGGCATTGGTTTCCCTGGTTTAAAAGGAGAAGGTGGTGCAGTAGGACCTAAGGGACAGCTGGGTCCAAAAGGTGAACCAGGGCCCCCAGGAAATCCAGGCAGGCCAGGATTCCCAGGAGAATTGGGGCAATCAGGACCTAGAGGCTTACCTGGTTCCTTAGGACCTAAGGGCGAAAATGGACACAAAGGCTTACCTGGCCTACCTGGAGCCCCTGGAAAGCCTGGTGCAAAAGGAGAAGGTGGATTTCCAGGACAGAAAGGTCATCCAGGGCCTATGGGAATCCCAGGATTAATGGGTCCAGCAGGACCAATAGGCCCACCTGGTCTACCGGGCCCAAAAGGGGAATATGGACCACCAGGAAAATCTGGAATGCCAGGTGAGGGAAAACCAGGACTTCCAGGACCAATAGGTCCTGCTGGTATACCTGGAATGGGGGGAGCCCCAGGTCAACCCGGAAAACCTGGTCCTCCAGGTCCACCTGGAATGCCTGGACCTCCTGCACAATCTCCGTTTATCGGGACAATCCTTCCTGAGACAGGTCCAGGGCTAGATGGGGCAAAAAGTAGTTATAAGAAAGAGAAGCCTGGAGGAGCCATAATTGGTAGGAATGGCCTAGAGATGCCAGCATTTACAGCTCAGCTGACAACCCCATTTCCTCCAATTGGGCAACCTGTTGTCTTCAACAAGATTCTGCATAATGGCAACCAAAATTACAATTCTCAAACAGGCATCTTCACTTGCAAAATACCTGGAATATACTACTTCGTCTACCATGTTAATTGCAAAGGAAACAATGTATGGGTGGCCTTATACAGGAACAATGAGCCAGTAATGTATACATATGATGAATACAAAAAAAGTTACCTGGATCAGGCATCAGGTAGTGCAGTGCTGCCCTTACAATTTGGAGACACTGTTCACATTCAGTTACCATCCGACCAAGCTGCAGGACTTTATGCTGGTCCATATGTCCACTCATCATTCTCTGGGTATTTGTTATATCCCATGTGAATATGTGAAAAAGTCATGCATACAAAATCAATGCTACATTTTTCTTGTGTATTTGCCATCAGTTCAGAGCCACATTTTGTCACCTGAAAAAGGTAATAAATTGACAATACTATCATAGAGATTCTGTCAGGTATGTTTTACAGCAGATTGTGCAACAGAGGCAATGGAACGTCATATATAATATATAAGACAATGTTAAATACATGTTTTAAGCATACATATAATTATACAATATAAACAGTCTTTCAACATCTTAAGGTATTCATTCATCCATCCATTCGGTTAGCACTTTGTTAGAACTCTTATCACATTATTTATTTGCATATTTCCTATTGTTTGACAGTATATTGTTTGTATATAGATGGGGTCACATTGACCACATATCAGTGTAAAATAATGTGATATTGGGACTGTCCTAATGAAAAATGTTCAGATTGTTGGATATGCACTATTTTTCTGCTGTCTTCGTAGTTTCTCATTGTGCCATCAATGAACTTCAAGAAAGTATGTGAGAACATAAGGGTTTATGTTTTTTAGATTTTGCTTCTCAATTGTCTCATTAAAAACATCAGTAAAATACATATACGAAATGTCCTGAACCTTACACTTAGGTTCTTTCACACCCAATTGATATGAGTATATCAGATAATTGTTTATCAAAATAAAACTCAAGGGTAATGATTGTTAATGAGTACAGCAAATCAGTATTTAAAAGTCGATAAGGCCAGTGTTGGGTTAGTTACTCTAAAAAAGTAATTAATACTTCCTAATTATATATTCAATTATAATTAGATAACTGAACTACCTTCTCTAAAAAGAATTCCATTACTTATTACTTTCTTAATCCTATACAGTATCAACATTGATGAGTTGCAAGGATGGACATGAAACGGCTCTTTTAATTCTTCTTTTTAATTATTTTTGAACTGAACTGACCCAATTGTATAAATGGATACATAAAACACATACATTTAAAGATTAGACGTTATATTTTTCATGTTAAATCCATCATAGTTTTATTTAAAAATGGTCCATAGTCTAAGCAGTATTTAATGCAATTATATCAGAAGTAACTGTAATTAAGTCTTTCTAAAGAGTAAATTAAAAAATAATCACTCACTTTTTCACTTTTTTTTTTTTTTGCAGTAATTAATTACTTAATGAGTTACACCCAACACTGGATAAGGCCACACGAACACTTAAAGTTAAACAGAAACAGTTTTAGGAACCTTTCTGTAATTTATTTTTATTTTTACTACTGAGTGACTAAATTTGTATATGTGCAAAGAAATGGTGGGGCACAAGAAAGAATTTATTCTTTGTTTTTAATTTTCGCTGAACGGTTACACAAATATAGAGTAAAGATTAAATGTCATTGTTGTTTTTTTTTCTTTTCTTTTTTTAATAAAATGAATTAACTGAAATTGTGTGAATTTGTAATTAGGGAATTCCACACAAAAAATAAAGATTCATTGTTTTTAAACTTTATGCTGACAATCATTTATGGAATTTTGTGTCAAAGCAACGTAACAAGACAGACAAACAAGAGTGTGCAAGAGTGAATCTCCTAGTCCATTTCATCACTTAGTCCATATTTAGTATATAAAAAGTCTTGATGGTTGCAAAAGAAAGTGAAAAGGACACTTTAAAATGATAAACAAACAGGGCACATCTCGTGCAAAACTAGATAAACAGTCCAACAGGAAGAAATTCAGGCGGAAACACAACTACAACCATTAGCATAGACGGAATAAAGACTGAGGGAAACATAGGGTTGATATACACAAGGGATGAATGAGGGAACAAGACAAAGCTAACAAGACTAACGAGGTGATAATGACAAGACAGGTGAGTGGAAAAACACTGGGAGATCACGGGAGGAACCAGGAAGTAAATAGAGACACGACATATACTTTTTAATCTACAAAACAAATGTCTAAGGCTTTCGCGTAGCTGCGTCGCTCGCTCTCCATTGTGAGATTGGATGACATATCGATGTTATCTAGTCTACTTAGTTATAACTGAACAAAGTAAGCAATAAATGTTTTGTCTTCTTCAGTTTACAATATTTTAATTGTGAGTTTATTAGTTCCATTTTCATTATGTAGTTTTGTCTCCTTTTAATGATCGCTAGCAGTATAATTAAACGATTCTTTCCCTTGTTTTTTTGCGCTTTGTGAGCTGTACAATTGTTCAAAAGTTACTGGCACTTGTGAAAAATGCTATAATGTGAGAATGCGCTAAAAAATAAAAGGATTGACTAGTTTTGAAACAATAACAAACATAAATATAGTTAAAAAATACAAATTAAGAACTGTAAATACATAAAATTGCTATTTGTATTATATCCTTAATACATTTTATTTTGTAAAAAACTGAAATCATTTCAGTAATGTGGACACCAGTTATGTGATTATTTAATAATAAAACATAATTCACAGCATAAAGGAACACATTTAATTTCCTGCAAGAGTGGGATTTGAACCGACAACTTTGTGATGAACTTTTCTCCCATACATAGGAAGATGGGGGAAAAAAATGTTTTATGATAATTTATGATAAACCTAGACTTTCAAAAACATTGCGGAAAAACTGTCTTAAAAATGTATTTCTTCTCTTTTCCCCTACTTTTTCCTCTCTGTTCTGTCCTCCCCCTTCTTCACCCCTTCTTCCACCAACAATTGTTCCCCATTTTTTGCTCTAACAGTACAGCATGGTGCTTGCAACACCAAGATAATGTGTTCGAGTCCCAGGGAAAGCAAGAACTGGATAGAATATCAATGTGTTTCTCAATGTAAGTCACTTTGGATAAAAGCGAATGACAAATGCATAAATGTAAATTTCAACAATGTAATGCATTTTTTCATAATCAAGTGCCTGCATCCTTCATACCAATCCTCTAAATGCAAAACTACTTTCATAATCATCAACCGTTCCCACTCCACACCATTGAGGGCGATATTGAAGTTTCTCCACATGTAGAAGAAGAGCTACTTTGCTCACGTTTCCACTGTATGAGTGAGTGTGTGTGTGAATGAAGTTTGTTTGTTGGTTCCTGTCAAAATAAGGTAGGCATGTTATACTATGTGAGTTTATAAGTGTGGTATATATCAGTGTGGATGAACTATGATTGTGAATGAGCATGTTTGGTGTCTCTATGAAGCGTCAGCACGAGTCACAGAGAGAACCTGACAATTCATTGCTTTATATAGATTTTAAATAGCTCAGCAAAATCAAAATAATTAAATCATTACCACGCGTGGATTAACGAAGTTTCAACCAAGCTGTTAAAGGTCAAACAAAATCTACACAGCACTTTAAACCTTTACAAAGCGATTAGTACGACTCTCAGTAGTAGTAGTTTTTGCATAACAGGCTAAAGTTATAGATATAAAGTCAATATATAAGATGAAATATCGCTGTTTTAGTTCTGTGTGAAATAATAATTTGGTTAAAAGAAACGATGGATATTGAAGTGAGATTCTATTCTTGCTTTAACTTTAATAACGTACTTTATTTCCGTGAAACACAAAATATGTCACTGTTTACTTTAATTATGGGATAGCGACATTAGCTTGTGACCCTTTGCGTTTCTCGGAAGGCTTTTGTGCGCGAGGGAGTTTTTCCAACTTTCCTGCGTCCATAACGGCACGTGGCGAATAGTTTTGTGCGTTTGCAACACTTGTCCGTGATAAACTGCAGCGGGAGTGTGGTGTTTGTCTTTTACACCGAGGAAATGTGGTAAATGTCGAGTTTTACTCTCACTTCAGGTCGTCGACGGTTGCCATGGCATCACGAGCAGGGCCGCGCGCGTCAGGGACAGACGGGAGCGACTTTCAGCATCGCGAGCGCGTGGCCGCGCATTATCAGATGAGGTACGTGTGAAAATAACTTATATTTCATCACACTTGAGTGATAACATTAAAAGCTGTAAACATCTCTGATGTTTTCTGACATGTGTTAATATGCTAATGATGTGCATTGTCTAATTAAATTCCTCTAGTTACAGTATGCAATGTCTGATTAAATATGCTCGAATTTGCATACATTTTTAGAACAAAAAATCTATTTGGATGAAGTCAGGTTACATTTTTTTTTGTGATATATTAGTCAGTTTTTTATAGAAGGTACTGTATTTTGGCTGTATCTCTAAAATAAGTCAGAAAATCCTGTCAACCTTTTTTTTTTTTAAAGGAATAAAATGTATAAAATCAGGCAAATTATATATGAACACACTCCTCTGTAAAATCCTTCAGAATATATACGTAGGAAGTAAACCCTGACATTTGGTGCACATAAAGTTATTGGAGATTTCTGAATCGGTGCAGAAGAAAAAACTAATTTATGAGAAAACGCCTTTTAAAGATATTTACTGTAATTTGAAATCTACAGACACAAATAGATAGTGCAATAAAAGATGTATTTAAAAGTGCATTTTGGATACTTTCTTTCCACTAGTCTGATAAAATACTTTATGAAAAGACAAAAAAAAGTCCCAAATCTCAAAATTGACAGATGCATGAAAAAGAGTTTACCTGTAGTGTCTCGTCTTAACATAAACGATGATTCATAGTAATATTTAATCTTGTATTTACAGTGTCTCTTCTGCGTATTGTTATTCCTGCCGTTCAGTGCTTTTTTTAACTCTTGAAATCAAAATGCAGAAGAGAACCCATTCATAATATTTACTAATATCTGTGCGATGTTCTGTATTTCTAAGTAAATGTCAGTCTTTCATTTCAGTGAAGCTTAGTACCTTGGAACGTGAGATAATCTACTTGTAATCCTAAAAAAAGTACTTGGATTATTTAAAACCCCGGAATATTATAATAACAAGGTAATAAACATGTATGATTATTAATGTGTTATAAGGGCTCGTACAAGGTATTTTAAAGTACTTGAATTAGATTTTCTTTGAAATTTAAGTCTTGGAAAAGAGCTTAAAGTGCTTGGATTATTGAAAGACAATATATGTGCAATTAGTGTTTAACTTAATCTTTTCACACAAAATTTATGCTGCAGCCCGTCGGATAAACATATATAGTCATTTCACATGTTCATATAAATATCTAAGTATATAATACAGGTCAATTCCTTCCTCCTGCTCTAACAGTAGAGAGTGCTGCTTGCAACATCATGGTCATGGGTTCGATTCCCAGGGAAAGTAAGAACTGATTAGAATATCAATGTGTTTTTTTAATGCAATGTCAGTCGCTTTGGATAAAAGCATCTGCCAAATGCATAAATGCAAATGTGAAGAAAAATCAGTTTGAATAAGGAAATCTTGGTCAATCCTGTCGATGCTCAATACGCTTCACTTTATACCGTTTTGCTTTATTAGTTGATTTCTATTTATTAATTTACCTTTTTTTTTTTTTTTAAAGATAAGGAAGATATTGTTTTATCGAGGAATCTCTGATTGTAGTCCTTGAAAACCAAAAAAATGCTTGAAAAGTCCTTGAAAGTCCTGTTTTTTTATTTTACAGTATCTGTACGAATCCTGTCCAATAAATTAAGACATGGTAGGGTCATATATGGGGAATGTCCCCTTAAAACTACATAAGTTCATTACAGGATCGATCTGTGAAGTTAAAAAGTTCCCCTGATCCCCTTGAACTGCCTCTTCTCGATCCCCAGTGTGGCCCTGAAGTCTGAGATCAAGAAGCTGAACATCGCTCATGCCGTGGTCTGGTCTCTTGTGGCGGCACAGGTGATGGTCAGCCAGCTCAACCTGGTGTCCCATAAAGTGGTGGCGTCTCCGTACCAATGGGAGTACCCGTACCTTCTGAGCATCATACCCACCGTCTTCAGCTTCATGGCTTTGCCCAAAAACAACATCAGTTACCTGGTCATCTCGATGATCAGCGGCGGGCTTTTTTGTGTCGGTCCTATTCTTTACGGAGGGATGGAGATGTTTCCTGTGGCTCAGCAGCTTTATCGCCACGGCAAAGCTTACAGGTTCATCTTTGGCTTCTCTGCCGTGTCTATAATGTACTTACTCTTGATTATTTCGGTTCAAGTACATGGCTGGCAGATCTACTACAGCAAAAAGCTGCTGGACGCCTGGTTCACCAAGACGCAAGAGAAAAATAAGAAATGAGAGACCGCTGGAGAGTAATTGTCTGTCAGCTGCTTGTTTGTGTCTTTGTTTCCTCTTTCTGAGGGGTCGCATTTGTTTTATGATTACTTGACTAACTCATTTGAGCCTAAAAAGAGATCGGATTTGTTAAGCCGGGATGTTCAGCGTCGGTCTTCTCATCCACTGGCTCTCGGCCCAGATTCTGCTTAGGTTTGAACTGCTGCCTTTATAATCTTGTTTCCACCACGTTTTCCCACATGCCTTTAACAGATTTCTCAAAACTTATCCATGGAGGGATCCAGATATCCCTGGGAAATATATCTTCTGTTACGAGGAAGCACATAGTGTGTGTGTGTGTGTGTGTGTGTGTGTGTGTGTGTGTGTGTGTGTGTGATGGAAACCCACTGCAAAGTAATACATTTACTACAGTAATGTATGTAAGATAGTGTGCTGTTTTTCCACGAATCACCTTACAATAAAATTATTTGAAATATACTTTTTTTGTCAGTTTTTAAATATTTGCACTTGAATATACAGAAATGGATATAACCCTATTGACTAATTGAATCTTAAAAAAATATTAAGCTGTTCCTTTTCTCTTGATATAAATCATATATATATATATATATATATGGGTGATTCTTCAATTGAGGGCTATTTTGCCATCTTACATTTTGATGATGGTTGAATTTTGTTAGAATTATGTCAAGACAATGTTTACATGCTTTGATATAATAATGGCTACGACTTATCTTAAATATAATTTGAGTATTTTATATCTATTTGCTAACTGGCACTGCAAAATGTCATTACCATTGCAACATCAAAAAGTCTCATAGTGCAAAGAATGTATCAAGGAGATCATTTAAACTCATTTATCTTGCAAACATTGTTAACCTTCAACAATACGTATAAAAAACAAAATGAAAATTAACAAAATTAATTTGAGTTGTTTTTTTCTTTGAATAGGTGGATGAGGCTTTTCATGTAGCACTTCAAGATTGAACATAAAACAGTTTTAAAGGTATTTTTGCTGTAAATTAAGCAACGTGGCGGTAATGACATACTGTTCTGGTAATGACATAGTTTAGTTTTTTTTACTTTGACTTCCACTGATTGAAACAACCTCAGGGTATTGTTTTCTAGAAATGGTCAGCAAATAATTAACCAAGATTTGTGAGGTAGTAAGTGTTGAAACTGGGTTTATATAATATTTACTTGAGAATGTTTTAATAAGAAGTCATGATTTGTGACGGCGATGGTGTCAATAACGTTCTCCAAAAGGTTAATTTGAATCAAACTAACCAGTAATAAATGAGTCAGTCCATCAGACATACCAATTTCCACAAACTCATTAAACTGATCATGAAAATAACTTCTAGATGATTTTGAGATATTTGAGCTTTATTATAGGTTTGAGACTGGCTTTTGCTGTATACGGCTGTTTCTTTAGGTCTCATCCGTTTAAAACCCTCTTCTTGCCAGGATGTGAGTGAGTTGATGTGAAGGTTTCCAGGTAAGTGCATATCCTCCATCACTGTCATGGATGCGTGGGTTCAAAGCTTTATTAGCTTACACAGATTACAGTGTTTAACCTTTGCACTTTTGTCTCATTCCTTTCCTATGGAAGGTCTTGGGCAAACGCACGTTCCTGTCATCAGTCCAAATACACTGTCAGTAATAATAATCAAAATAAAACCATCAAACCGATGTATCTCGGTTCAAAGTTGGACATGAATTTCGATAAAACTCCATAATGATACGCGAGAAAAATCTTGCAACCATTAATATAAAAGCTGAGAAGTTTAGGCCGTTTAGGTCATTTGTGAAATGGACTGGATTTTGCAATGTTGAGGAAAACCATTGACGTCCAGCACTTGCATAGCTGCATTTATGGTACTAATTATTAATATATAAATGCAGAAACGTTTCTATAAACATGCTAGTTCTCTTTATTTGGGGTTGCTTGCGCCGTTAATTTGCCTGTTGTTCAGTGGCGTAACCCTTCAGAAATGCGTGACAATAATTTGCATCTGACACAAGTCTCGCTTTGAATAACAAAATGATGTTCAGAAAAAAGGCATTTATCTTTAAAAGTGTGGCGTACGTCAATCTTTTACACAAAGGAGTGTTTATTTGGACGTGAAATCAGTTTGTTTGGCAAAGACGCCGTCAAGCCGTGACTGATTGAAATTGTGCGCGCCTGCTTTGAATCTCTGAGTTATTCTTGTGTAAAGAAATATAATGACGAGTATACAAATTGCAAGTTATTTCCATAATATTTTTTTTTCTCATATAAGCACATTTGACATGTTGATTTTAAAGGGATGGTCCACCCAAAAAATAAAAATCATATTAAGAAAACATTTATATCTAGGATGGCATGAGGTGAATTTTCATTGTGGTTAATAGTTGGGCCTTCATAACTCCACTTACTCAAACTAGTTACTAATGCCTGCTTTTCTCATTATTTTAGTTCAACAGTACATTGCAGTCTTGTCAAATGTCAGCTTTTCAACTCTGCCGTCCTGCATATTTACAGCCAAGTAATGAATACCACCCGCCTGACCAAGTTTCTTCTCATTTTTGGTTTTTGCAAAACATTGCTCATTACCGTGTCCATAGATTTTTAGAAATGCAAATATATCATGTCAAAATCAACATCTGAGATCCTCCTTCATAACTCATAACCAGACGTGCTCGAGAACCAGATCTGGATCGTTAATCGTTAACGGAGAGATGATGGATCGCTACTTTCTGCTGCTCGTATTTCTATTAGGTAAGTTATTGTAACATTACAGATTAACTTTCAGAAAAAAACATACAAATATAGACACATGTGTAGACATACTGTATACTGGCTCTCATTACTGACATTAACAAAAATAAAGGAAAAAATAAAAGTTTTATTTATATATATATAGACTTTAATCTTTAAAAAAAGAAAAGTTTAAAAAAAAGTAATTTTTAAATCACCAAAGCTGCATTTATTTGATTAAAAAAACTGGAAAATATGATAATTTAATATATTTTAAAATGTATAATGCATCATTACTCCAGTATCAAGCATCACATGATTCTAATATAGAAGCAATATAGAATGGGTGATTTTTTTCCCCAGGATTTTTTAATGAATAGAAAGATACAAATAACAGTATTTATATGAAATAGAATCTTTTATAACATTATAAATGTATTTCCTCTCACTTTTGATCAATTTAATGCATCCTTGCTCAATAAAAGTATACATTTATTTAAAAATAAATCTCATCAATGAAAAAAACTGTACCCAACTGTGTTCAACATTGATTATTATAATAAAGAAGCAAAATTAATAATAATTTCTTGAGCATCAAATCATCATATCAGAATGATTTCTGAAGGATCATGTGACACTGAACGCTGGAGTAATCATGCTGAAAAAAAAATCGCATTTTCAAATATATTCAAATTGGAAACAGTTATTTTAAATGGTAATGTTTTTTCACAGTAATAGTTTTTTTTAATCAAATGAATGCAGCTTCTTTTAAAAACATAAAAAAATGACCCATTTCAAACCTTTGAATGGCTGTATGTCATATATTATATTAGTGGGCTAGAATTATGAATTGTCAAGATTATGACAAATATTCCAGAGTTTAAAACGGCAGAAATAAATTATTATCATAATAAATTACTAACGTCAAATAGCAGTTTGTTGTTGTTATTATTATTGCATATTTATATGACTAAGGTTTGGGAGAGATGTACACAATTTTTAAGTTTTTTTAATCAAAATACTTTAAAGTAATTTTATTAAATATTCCACAGTACTTGGCAGTTTTTTATTTTATTGGCTGGCATCCTAATTTGGATTCTGCAGGTTAGGCCATTTTGCATGTTTCACAGTCATTTAAACAATTATGTGGAGAAATTTAACTTGTAAAAGACCTTAAGGTATAGAGCTTTCTGTCAACCCCCACATAATAAATAGATTTAATTATATAAAACAGTTTACAAAACAATAGGCCTATATGAATCAGACTGTACAAACATTCAATTGTGATCTTCAAAAGATTAAAAAATGATCTTAATCAAATTGTTTCTTCTTTTTGAACAGCATCTGTGTCACCACAGAACTTAACTCTGGCTAACATTGCATCAACAACTAGCAGTTCTGACTCTAGTCTCTTGGCTCCAGACACCACAACATCTACTACTACAACCATACAGCCAAGAACTATAGACACCACTACTACTACCGATCCTACTACATCTATTACCACTCCTACGTCTACTATCACTCCCTATAAGTTTTTTATCATTCCTACTACGTCTACTACCACTCCTAATACCACTCCAACTACGTCTACTACCACTCCTACTACATCTACAACCACTCTTATGTCTACTACCACTCCTCTTACTACGTCTACTACCACTGCTACGTCTACTACCACTCCTACTACCACTGCTACGTCTACTACCACCAAGTCAACCACAACTGCCACTTCAGCCAACAAACCTACAGGTACGCATTGCAGTGCCATTCCTAGAATTCTGGGGCCCTAAGCTACAAAATTTGTTCAATAAAAAGCAGTGAAATTGAAAAATTAAAGATTCTCCCGTTTACATTTGTTGTTTAATTAACATTAAATGACATAGAGCAACGGGTTTATTACACTGTTGTCACTTTAAGAGCAAATGCACAGACCTAATACACTGACAAGCATTTGATTACTATTCTTTTACGGTCACTGACATAACTTAATACAATGGAATACGGTTATGTCGACGGCCTCGGGGGTTGCAGAAAAGTGTAGCGATAACCGTTTAGTGAGATAACCAACAGCCAATATGGCGATATATTTGATGAAGCGATCGGCATGCTATAAAAATGTACATACACTGTATTTGTTTGCTAACAACAAAAGGCATATGTGCACCAACTAACAGCAGAGAGAGAACAACTCTTTTTGTTTTGAGATTGCTACTTTGTTTATGTTGGGAATATACCTTTAAGATGGCGTATGTAGTTCTGTGCGCGCGGGGAGGAGAGTGTGTTTGAGTGAGGAGAGAGATGGCCGCTCTACCGCTGACTGTTATGTAACATAATCTACTGTTTCTATTTTCCTTCTTTTCTTTGTGATGTTTGTCAGAGTGTTTTCTTTTTCCTGGTTTGTACTTACACTCTTTACATGTTTGAGAAGAGTGTGAAACCCATCTATAAAGCTCGTCATCTGGGCAGTCGTCAACCACTCTGACAGCCGTTACAAGATTTACCAGTATACGATAAAAAACACCTTTGATTCTCGATACAAACTTTTAATTTTGTACCAACATTGCAAACACAAGCATAACATAAACACATTCACTCATAACAGTCATGGCTCTTATCCTTATTCTAATCCTTATGACATGGCTCACAACACAATGGGACAGTGCTTACACAATTTCCATCACCATGAATACATATATCCATGTACAAAGTCTTTGAAACGTTAGAGCTGGTATTAATGAACAACAAGCATGGCTGATATCTTTAGAATAGTATTTGTTATGCTGTTTAAATGCATTTTTCTGTTACCCTTCCTTACAACATTTTAAGCAAATTTTAATTACAAAAGTTAACGAAATGTGTTCACTATCGGTCTAGCCATGTGAGTTTATGCTGACATGAAACAAAAAATGGTTAATATATTTTTCTATATTCGTTTTTGATTTCATGCTTCAGGAATGTGACGTAATTTCCGGTAAAGGAGCAAAGTGAGCATCAATGCTCCCTGATTTTTGCGGTGCATTGTACAATTTTTTTAGGACACTGGAAAGATTGCGATATCTGACTACTGAACTAGGGTGTTGATTGAAACGCACCCCATTTCAAGTTTTGGTTCAGGATGACGATGACCTGTTGACGTAACAGAACCAAAATGATCTTGTTGCAGGTAATACCTGTCCACAGGAAACACTCAATGGTTTGACCTTCCCTCTCACTGTGGTCGGCCAGATTAATTATTCAACACAGCTATGCCCTCCAGGAACAGCCAATGGTATATGTAATATTGTAAAATGAATATACAAGCATGATGTATATGTATATATCCAGCCATATTTAAGATTTACACAACTTCTCTGAAGCTTGGGATCAGTATGAATCATTTTATTTTTTAAAGAAATGAATACTTTTATTCAGCAAGGATGTATTAAATTGCAAAATTCAAGAGTAGTATAAATTACAAATGATTTATTTTTCAAGTAAATGCTGTTCTTCTAACTTTCCATAAAAGAATCCTGAAAAAAGTATCATGATCTCCTCAGGAATATTAAGCAGTACAACTGTTTTCAACATTGATAGTAATACAGGGAGTGCAGAATTATTAGGCAAGTTGTATTTTTGAGGATTAATTTTATTATTGAACAACAACCATGTTCTCACTGAACACAAAAAACTCATTAATATCAAAGCTGAATATTTTTGTATCAATATTTTAAGTAGTTTTTAGTATTAGCTATTTTAGGGGGATATCTGTGTGTGCAGGTGACTATTACTGTGCATAATTATTAGGCAACTTAACAAAAAACAAATTTATACCCATTTCAATTATTTATTTTTACCAGTGAAACCAATATAACATCTCAACATTCACAAATATACATTTCTGACATTCAAAAACCAAACAAAAACAAATCAGTGACCAATATAGCCACCTTTCTTTGCAAGGACACTCAAAAGCCTGCCATCCATGGATTCTGTCAGTGTTTTGATCTGTTCACCATCAACATTGCGTGCAGCAGCAACCACAGCCTCCCAGACACTGTTCAGAGAGGTGTACTGTTTTCCCTCCTTGTAAATCGCACATTTGATGATGGACCACAGGTTCTCAATGGGGTTCAGATCAGGTGAACAAGGAGGCCATATCATTAGATTTTCTTCTTTTATACCCTTTCTTGCCAGCCACGCTGTGGAGTACTTGGACGCGTGTGATGGAGCATTGTCCTGCATGAAAATCATGTTTTTCTTGAAGGATGCAGACTTCTTCCTGTACCACTGCTTGAAGAAGGTGTCTTCCAGAAACTGGCAGTAGGACTGGGAGTTGAGCTTGACTCCATCCTCAACCCGAAAAGGCCCCACAAGCTCATCTTTGATGATACCAGCCCAAACCAGTACTCCACCTCCACCTTGCTGGCGTCTGAGTCGGACTGGAGCTCTCTGCCCTTTACCAATCCAGCCACGGGCCCATCCATCTGGCCCATCAAGACTCACTCTCATTTCATCAGTCCATAAAACCTTAGAAAAATCAGTCTTGAGATATTTCTTGGCCCAGTCTTGACGTTTCAGCTTGTGTGTCTTGTTCAGTGGTGGTCGACTTTCTGCCTTTCTTACCTTGGCCATGTCTCTGAGTATTGCACACCTTGTGCTTTTGGGCACTCCAGTGATGTTGCAGCTCTGAAATATGGCCAAACTGGTGGCAAGTGGCATCTTGGCAGCTGCACGCTTGACTTTTCTCAGTTCACGGGCAGTTATTTTGCGCCTTGGTTTTTCCGCACGCTTCTTGCGACCCTGTTGACTATTTTGAACGAAACGCTTGATTGTTCGATGATCACGCTTCAGAAGCTTGGCTATTTTAAGACTGCTGCATCCCTCTGCAATATAGCTCACTATTTTTGACTTTTCTGAGCCTGTCAAGTCCTTCTTTTGACCCATTTTGCCAAAGGAAAGGAAGTTGCCTAATAATTATGCACACCTGATATAGGGTGTTGATGTCATTAGACCACACCCCTTCTCATTACACAGATGCACATCACCTAATATGCTTAATTGGTAGTAGGCTTTCCAGCCTATACAGCTTGGAGTAAGACAACATGCATAACGAGGATGATGTGGTCAAAATACTCATTTGCCTAATAATTCTGCACTCCCTGTAGTAATAATAATACATATTTCTTGAGTAAAATGATTTCTGTAGGATCATGTACACTGAAGACTCTTTGATTACAGGAATAAATTAAATTTCAAATTATAATAACATTTAATAATATTTCTGTTTTTACTGTATTTTTGATCAAACAGGTATGTCGTTTTTTGTTTGTGTTGTTAAATTAACCAGTTTCACTTGTCTTGTGTCCTTTAGTTGGTATTCCTATGGGCTTTGCTCAGTGTTTGAACTTCACGCTCTTCAACGCATTTGGTGGATTTAAACTTGTGCCCTGTGACTTTACCCTGGATATGCTCAAAAGCAAAGTCAACGTCTGTATTTACATCTTGAACATACATTTCCAACACCAAAACATGACAGAACTCTGCCATTTTAATGCATTTCAATGTGCTTTTGATTAGACAACAGACTGACAAAGTGCTTTTGATTATTTAATTTAGGCATCTCTAGAAGAGAATATCTATGTTGCCTCCAGTGTCCAGATGCTCACATCCAAACCTGAACAGCTGACATCCCAGAACATCACCTCTGCTGCTACGACTACCAACAACTTGCTGTCCTCCGCAGCATTAAATGAGGCAAGAATGCTGGATGACCTTCAAGACATGTAGAAACATTGGTCAGACGGCTCAGTCTGTTGCGATTGGTCTGCTCTGCTCTGATTGGTCAGATGTTTTAGTCTATTGTGATTGGTCTACTCTACTCTGATTGGTCAGATGTTTTAGTCTGTTGTGATTGGTCTACTCTGCTCTGATTGGTCAGATGTTTTAGTCTGTTGTGATTGGTCTGCTCTGCTCTGATTGGTCAGACTGTCCAGTCTATTGTGATTGATCCACTCTACTTTAATTGGTCAGATGTCCCAATCTGTTGTGACTACTCTACCACTTATGGCATGTGTTTAAAACAAAACACCTATTACCATATCTGAATTTCCTCTCTGGATGTTCCTCGGCACTTGCTAGTGATATGAATGATCACTATCACTATGATCACTACGTCATTTTTTCCATATCAATTCCAGTGTTCGTCATCATAATTTTGAAGTAGAGAAAAGTGGATCAGCAGCACTGAAAGCAGCGTCTTCCAAACTCTTCTAGCCTCAGCTACAACTAGTGTTTGAGGGTCAAAGTAGACATCGATCGCGGGCAGCTATTGAAAGCCATAGACTGTTTTTATGCAAATTAGTTACACTGTTAAATTGGTATGTAACATGAATATAAAATGTTTTCTTTTTCTACAGACAGTTGCAGTGTCAGCAATGGCCACCATCAGTCAGCTCATGCAAACTGATGAAAACCAACACTCTGAAGACACCTATGCAGCCCTTGAGAGGTATTTACACTTTATATAAAATAAATGTTTTACTTGGTGAGATTTTTAACTGTTAAAGTCAAACTGTATTCTACTACATACAATGATTAAAGGATTAGTTCATCCCAAAATTTAAATTCTGTCATTACTTATGCCACTCCAAACCACTACGACTTTCGTTAATCTTTGGAACACAAATTAAGATGTGTTGAGATGAAATCTGAGAGCTTTCTTTCCCTCCATTGACAGACTATGCAACTACAACTTTCTAAATATAATTCTAATCTACAACGCATGTTCATGAGAGCACTAAGTCCCATGAGTGTTGTGTTGACATGAGAGCATAACGCAAACCCGTGTTGCAGATTAATTTAGATTTTGTATTTAAATTATGTTTTTTTGTGTGTTTGTGCAAAGGAAGCACTCACATCTCTTCGTAAAATTGAAATTAAACCATTGGAGTCACATGGATTACTTTGTTTTTACTACCTTTCTGTCTCCTGAAAGGGGTAGTTGTGTCAAGACTCACTTCATAAAGTGAACATTGAAAATGTATTGTTTATAAAACTTTTCATGTGTTTTATATCTGTAGTCTCACAAAGACTTTGGAAGACTTTGCTTTGAGCTTTAATAACATGAACTCTAGTGTACTGGTGCAGCCAAACCTAGTGGTGCAACGTATCAAGCTGTCAAAATGGACCCCAGAAGTGCAACTCCAAACTCAAACAGGTCAGTGAAATCTCCAAGAAAAGAGCATATAAAGCTCCATGTGTAATTATTATATCTTTGTTTAAATCAGAAAGACATTTCTTCTACGGTACTTAAATTAAACTAGGCTGCATTTCATTAGGACTGTCAGAGAAATTTACTCCTGAAGGAATAGCTCTGGTTGGACAAAACGGTAACATGACATCCCCTTCAGAACATCCCGTTGATCTCATGTTATCTGTCAAACTGCAAAACGACTCCCAGAAAAATTGGGGTACTATTTACATTTCTATTGTTGGTGGTGGCGGCAGTTTCAGGAACATAATTAAAAGTCAACGGTTTGATTACATTTCTTTTCTCCTTCCCTGCAGAGAACATAAATCTAAGTATTGGTATGGTGATTTATGAAAATGACCGGTTTTTCAACTCAAAACTGTTTAATAGCCAGCTAGATACTAATAGAAGGGTGGTCTCAGCCAGCCTCACAGACAAAAGCTTGCTTGATAACGTAGAGTTCGCCATCAGGCCCAAGGTAAGTGTTTGTGAACTCATAGTGATAACATAGCATACAGCAGCTTCTGAATCACTCATGTTATTAGTCAATAAAACACCTAAAGAAGGAATAACCATACAGTTAGCCGTTCGTTATCACAAAATAAACCCTGTTAGGGTTATGAGGATCAGGAATGACTGGTTTGCATACTATCCTGTTTATTTTGCTGAGACTTGCACAAAATAAATGACTTGATATGAATTATTGATTATAACACTGGAAAAGTACAGTGACTCAATTTGCAAAACAGAGTGTTACATAGTGGTGGTTATTTTTTTAAAATGTTTAACACTTCACACTTAAAACAAATTTAAAAATTAGTCAAAGATAACACAAAATGCAGTTGTTATTATTAAGGGAAAACAAAATCCAAACCTACGTGAAACACTTTTGTCCCCTAAACCTTTGGACCCTTAGCAGCAGCGGCTAGATCTCAAAGACTTTCTCATTTGTTCCGAAATTTCTTTGGATCTCGACATGATGATCTTTTGGTCTACTTCACTTTGTCAGGCCAGTCCTATTTAAGTGATTTCTTGATTGAGAACAGGTGTGGCAGTAATCAGGCCTTGATGTGGCTAGAGAAATTAAACTCAGGTTTAATAATAAGTTATAAGTTATGATATACCGAAACCAGTTATTAGGTTTGGATTTTGTTTTCCATTAATAATAAGAAAACTTATATTGGACTAATATTGAAATTTGTTTGATGATCTGAAACATTTAAGTGTGACAAGCATAAAAAAGCAATATTTTTATGTTTTCAGAATATGTCCGGCTTGAGACTTCAAGACTTTGCATGTGTGTTTTGGGACTACGATCATAGAGACTGGAGAACAGAGGGCTGCGTCAAAATACAAGATCCCAAGGGTGTGCAGTGTAAATGCAACCACACCACCAACTTTGCTGTTCTAATGGTTAGTTTAACATTCCCATGCTAAAGAAACGTTGCTCTAAAAACCTATAGTGACCCATCACTTCTTGTGGAACCTTTTCAATATATGTAGTGAATAATGCTCCTCAAGTAAAGAACACGGCTTGAAAATGACTTATTTATAAATAACTTATAAACAACTTATATTTGATGTGCTGTTAGCATGATGCTAAGCTAAGACAATTTGTATTGTTAATTTACCCAATAACATATACACTTGTTGAAAATTTTGTGAATCTATATCCATTTATTAGCACGATTTCTCTTCTTCGTAGAGCTTTAGCGCAGACTATAATTATTCTGAGGCTTTAAACTGGATCAGCATTGTTGGATGCAGTCTGTCTATTGTGGGTTTGCTCCTCACCACGGTTTATCAAATTAAGACCAGGTTTGTACTAAAGCACTTACTACATCTAAGAATATTAGCAATAATAGAGCAATGATGCAATTTTACTTTGATACCAATGTCCAAAAGACCTTGGTATTTTTTCTTGTTTTCCAGTAAACATGTCTAAACATACTTAAAACAAGGTACATTTATTTAGAACCAAATTGCTGTCTTATATATATTGAATTAGATATTGTGCTTACCCACTGGCAATTATGCAGAAATATAGCTAGTTTTAGTAACATTTATGCTTAAAGATTTTAATATTTTACCAATAGGATGAGGTAAAATTTGACATTAAATTTAAACATGTTTATTATATTACATAGTTTTGCTTCAAGTTAATTTACTTGTTTTTATTTTTATTCTATATCTACATTATATAGGGATAATATTATATTAGCTTGGCATTTCCCAAGTAAAAATAATAATAATATATATTTAGCTAATCATAATACTTAGCTGTGATGACAAAATTTACTATCATTGATAATGATTAATTTAGTTGAATGTATTTGGACAAAATATAATACATTTTAATATCAGGCAATTATTACAAATCAACCATAATCAAAACCATAATTATCAGTTCACCAGAATCAGTCAGAATTTAATATCGGTGAATCAACAATATATTTACTGGAAAACAATACAAAAAAACTGTTACAATTTTTTTTTTTTTTACAGTGTATTTCCGTTCTATCATGTCTAGTCAACTAATGTTAATACCATGGTTTTTAGTTTGTGAAACAAGCAAAATACAAAAAGTGTCCTCTACATTTCTTCATTCCATATTAAATAAACTTCATTCTTTACAACTGTGCAGGAAACAGAGAGGAGCAAACTCCACTATGCTCTTAGTGAACATCTGTTTGTGCATGACCACCTACTACCTGCTTTTCATTTTTGGAATCAACAACCCCATCCAGAACTCAAACTCCACTGTTCCAGAGCAGAACGTTATTCCTTCTTCAGATTTGCAACAGAAGATCGATCAGGGTCCTTGTACGGCAATCACAGCCCTGCTGCAGTATTTCCTCTTGGCCACGTTTGCCTGGAACATCATGTATGCGGCTCACGTGTTTTTCCTCATCAGAAATGCCCTCAGCGGTCCACCAGGAAGTTTCCGCACCATCGCCATAACAGCCGGCTGGGGTACATTTAATATAAAACTCTGATGTTAAAAGATGCGACTCTTTGATTTTGTTTGGAGAACTGAAAAACAAAGATTTATGGGTGATATTTTGGCATTGTACAACAAATGTTTTTAAATCCTACAGTATAACAGTGAGTTTAGGGATCACATTTTAATTTACAGGATGAAAAATTCTATTCATTCTCATTTCCCTAAACAACTGTCATTAAATTGTTCATTTTACTTAAAATTCACTTTAACTGAGAAATTTTAACCTAATATAAATGTACAAATGAGAATGAGGATAATCATATAGGCTATCATTTAAAATGTCTTAGGTCTGCCTGCTGTTATTGTTGGCGTTTCGCTGGCCACCACCTACAGTTTTAAGGACCCTTTAGGTTATCGACAAGAAGAGTTGTAAGTTACTTTTTTTCTTCCTGTTAATGTGCAAGACTTCCAATTCATATTGCATTACAGTTAAAACCAGAAGAATAACAACATATAATAAACTAGTTTTTTTTTCTATAAACCAGTGTGTTTAGGATTGCAATGGTGCATTTTAAATGATATGATAAACACCAGTTTTGCACCATCAAGCAGAATAACAATGTTTTGGGACAGATTTATAACTAGAAGCGATGACACCGGAAGTCTCGCATATTCAAGTTTAAATGGCCGCGCCCGCAATAGACCTTCAACGGCAGCGCCATCTTTGATTTTAACAGGAATGAAAGCGAGGCTGTGATATTAAATGTGTTTTTGACTGTTCTGCTGACGAAACAGCGGAGTAGTTATGTTATCTGTAGCTTTTTATATCAGACAAAAAAACTCCATACAACATGAGCTGTGCGAAATTATAATAAATCTATGCGGTTTTACAGCTTTGTATAGCGGATGCCATTGAAAACACAACATGTCTGTTGTTATGGCGCTGCTTTGAATAAGGTCTAGTTGCGTTAAAAACGAGGTGGATCAACCCCACATAAAAATATGCACTTTGTTTGTAGTATGGGGCGCAAACTAAACATTATAACTTTTACAGCATTACTTACTAGTCCCCAATAAGCACATCCCAGTATTTCTCTTTCTCTCTTTGAACTTTTTTAGCTGTTGGCTGGCGTCTCTGGACAAGACGGGAAGGTTTGATCCGAAGAGGCCGATGTTGTGGGGTTTCCTGCTCCCTCTAGCGGTCATGTTGTGTTTTAACACAGCTCTGCTTGTCTACTTCTCTCACACAATCTGTTGTGGAAATCCCAACTTGAAGAGGTACGCAACTGAACCGTGAACAAACGCTAAAAGTCAGTAGATGCGGTTGATACACTCCCTTTAATGCAATATAATTTGATTATATAAACGGGAATTCTTGACTTATCTAGCATCTGAGGTGTAATTCAGTTTCATGGAAGTTCAATTAAGTATTTGCAATTAATATTTGCTCTTTTTGTTGTTGCTGTTGTTCTCAGCTCACGAACCACTCCTTTAAAGAAGAAGATTTTGAGTAGTTTTTCTCTGGCTGTGGTGCTCGGTCTGTCCTGGATCATTGGTTACTTCGTGCTCATCACCCATGATAAAACACTCTACATCATTCTCAGTGTGGTCTTCTGTCTCTGCAATACAACACAGGTGTGTTATTGCACTTTAGTAATATTATTCAGAGACATTAATATTCTCATTGTGAGACATTATTCACACTGTGGACAATACAGATTTATTCAAGCTGATATCATGTATATGTCTCATATTGGTTGGTGACTTGCGAACTTTTGTTCTTTCAAAGGGTTTTCAGATTTTCCTTTTATTCACACTGAAGTCTTTTCTAAAGACGAGAGCTCGGCATAATCTGGATTCTAAGACGGAATCAAGGGGAGAGCCTTAAAATACGGAAAAAGGACACGAAAAGAAAAGGACAAGATTGTAGACGATTCCATTTGTTCACTGACATTTATTTTAATTCAATTTAAAATGACAATAAATTGTCTTATAA
This sequence comes from Rhodeus uyekii, assembly GCA_037043235.1. Classification (NCBI taxonomy): domain Eukaryota; kingdom Metazoa; phylum Chordata; class Actinopteri; order Cypriniformes; family Acheilognathidae; genus Rhodeus; species Rhodeus uyekii. The sequence goes on along the minus strand of JAWRVZ010000128.1, from coordinate 240,196 downwards.
ACTCTGAAATACTGTAAAAGAAATGTCTAGTAAAATTCAGATATTATAGCGCAGACAGTCCTTTCATAACTTTACTTTAGTATTTGATATATACCTTTACCTTTAGTATACTGTATATAGAAATTATAGATTTACATTTTCTCACTGTTTAGAAAAATAAAATTAGCATCTGAAAGTATCTGGCTTGTTTTATTTTTTCTTTACTGCTCTCAAGGGTTGGTGATGAAACAATATACAGTGGAGTTCGGTTATGTCGATGACCTCGGGGGTTGCAAAAAAAGCATAGAGATAACCGTTTATCGAGATAACCAACCCATATAACATATATTACATATATTAACATATATTCTCCCACATTTAACCCACAGACGCAGATAATCCACACGCTCATATAGCCAGCGGGTTTTGTGTTTTGTGTAAAAAATCGTTGGCATAACCCGCACCCATAGATTGATGAACTTTTTTGTGTAAGATCACATTTTGAATGTCAAATGTTGCTTGCATGACTTCAATTATCCAGGCTCGGTACACAGTGCCTGTTCTGGTACTCAGAGCCTGAACTGTTCAGGCTCGGTAAACAGTGCTTGTGTGCGAAATTCACACAATAAAAAACAAACACTTGTGTCAGAATCAGAAGAAAAAGAAAAGGTAGTCTCTCGCGCTGAGCTGTGCAGCACGTCCCTTTAAGGAGCGTGTCGGATGAGATGAGAAGAGCCTGCCCTCATGGCAGCACAGCCAATCATGTCTTCTTGCATGATTGACAGGTCAGACAGCCAATCAGAGTGATAGTGGAAGTGAAGCGCCAGCTGTCAGAGCGCCAAAGACAAAAACCCTCCCAAGAAAGAAAAATGAAAATGTATTGATGTACATGATGTGAGTTATTAAATGAGAATGTACATGCTCAAGTTTTTTTGGGTTTCTTTTTACACAACAAAAGCAAATTGTTTGATAAAGCGATTGGCATTCATCTAAAAAAAATGTACATACACTGTACTGTGTTTGCTAACAACAAAAGGCATATGCAAAACCACCAGAAAAACCACCTTCGATTCTTGATATAAACCTTTAATTATATTCTCCAACAATGCAAACACAAAGATTGATAACAAAATCACAAAAAACGTGCGGGATGCTCCAATGTGTTATCCCTCAGACGAGATCAACGACAGGGAGTGAACCGGCATTGGAGTGAGCGGACCGCGATCCACGTGCAAGGCAAACTCAGCGCATGCGCAGTGAACTAGGTACGCAAATTAGTCACGAAATAACCATGTGAAGTGGCGATTTTGTCCCTCTTTTGTGCTCGAGATATTAGATTTCGGCGACATTAACGAATCGACATTAAAGAATCAAAAATGCTAAGTCAAATAGGGAGTTTGCCGGTTCCACTTCAAAAACGTCGACATAATAGGATTGGCGAGTTAACCGTGACTCGAGATAAGTGAACTCCACTGTAATTACAATATAAAGTAATATTTGTCAACTGATAATGCAAATATTAAGATAAATAAGGTAAACATTATACTTTTAAGCATTGTCACAGTTTGTAGCAAAGGTGAAGACGATGATGACTGGTATAAAGTACTTTAATGCCACTCTAAGATAACAGGCACAGTCACGGTCTTGTCCTGTACTGTTCCCTTCCTGGTCCCTTTATGTATCTTCTAGGTCCTGCACATCCCCGTCTGTGTCTAATCACGATCCTAAGTCTCGCCAGCTGTTCCCTATCCTGTGTTTGTCCTTAAATACCCTCCTGTAATCCTTTGTCTTTGTCAGTCATTGATGTTATGTCGTGTGTGTATGCTGTTGCTCTTTGTTCCTGGTTATCTCCCTGTCTTGCACTATGAGTGCCGTTTTGTCTTTAAAGTATTTTGGTTTCTTTTGGAACCTGTTCTCCTCATCCTTCCTCTCCGCATCGCACACATCCCAGAGAGTAACAACATCTAAAAATCATACATATAGTAACAACAATCTCTGACCAGGATGAGTGAGGGCAGGTGTGGCTGATTGGAGACGGTGTGCAGGTGAAGACCAGGGAGGATCATGGGAATTGTAGTGCTGAGGTGACAGGTGAAGTGTGACAGCGGTAAGGACAAAAGAAGCTTTTCGTTATTAAAATTGTAAAGACAAAGTTAATACATTTAATCTGTCGTAATGATTGGAAATGTGGCTGTTCATATATACTTTTCTTATAAATATGGTCCCACTATTTTAAATATGTTGTCTTTCACAACTATATACACTGTGCTTCTTGTGTTAATGATTTATCGCAAAAATCTTGCTATTATTGAGGCCGGATACCGATAAGGTTAGGAAAGCTAATCATTACCTTAAAATTCATTCATGCTTGTAGAAAGTGTTTAATTTTTTTATTAATTCTTCTACATCATTGATGAGTTTCAGCATCAAACATGTTGTACAAGGGTGAATTCATGGGTTCTTAGGCTTTCAGTCTCAGTAACCCTCTACAACTGAATAACATGCAAATACTGTTATTGTTCATCACTGTTTTCCCATTAGTGCCTCATTTAGCTCCGTCTGTGATGCACTTTTAAATGTAAATGCATGATCATTACCATAGCCGATGGACTTCCCACTTCAGCAACAATCCAGCTTTGACTCGGCTGTATAAAACAGACAGTAACAAGAGTTCATATTACCAGGTCGTTTTATATTCATCTTGTGTCATGGACCATTTTCTGCTCTTCATCTTTTCTGCAGGTAAGGTTCACTTTTGAAATAGTATTATGCTGATGTTATTATTCATATTAACAATTAATAACAATGATAGAAAAATATTTTAATACATTCTCCACTATTTTCATTATAATTCATTAACAATGGGTATATTTTAAACAATGAGTTTTTTTATTATTATTAGTTATGATTTATTTTAAGGTGTCCCTGTTACAGTATAATTATACATTTTAGGACTGAGTAATAATAATTAACTACATGTAATTACTATAGGATTAGTGTCTGTAATTATGCATAATCTATACAGTAACGTGTAACAAGGACGCTGTAAACAAAGTGTTACCGATTTGTTTTATTTAAAAAAATGTATGTACTGTTTCTCTTTCATAATGTTTTTTTTCTGCTTTATCTGATTGTGCTGAAAGACAAGTTGCATCTTTCTCTACTTTACTCTGTTTGCAAAACCTGATTACGTGTTTGTTTTCTGGGTTGATTTCCATATTGGTGTTTTGCATATAAAAGTTCTGTGTAAGGTACAACACGTCACTGTAAACAAATAAAAACAACCTGCATGAAGAGGAATGTATGATGTTATCTTGAGCTATTTGCAAATTAACCCAAATTACTTTTATTGTACTACCCAATTTGTTCAAGTCACATGTAATAGTTTATGACTTAATTTAGCTGATTTAACTAAAGTTTTGTTTGAGACCGTACATTTACATTTATATACTTGGCAGACACTTTCATCCAAAGGTATTCAAGAAACACATTGATATTCTATTCAGTTCAAACCCATCACCTTGGCGTTGCAAGCGCCACACTCTTACAGGAAAACAGTTCTGCCGATTTTTGTTTTGTTTGAGTGAGGTTTTTCAACTTTTCCCAATAAACCTCCCAGCAAAATGGAACTTAAAGCCAAAACAAACTGGAATTGGTTGCTTTTCAAGTTAGACTGATTCTTCCTGTCCAAACGGCTGGTACTTAGAATACGTTGGCAAGCTGGATCAGAGTTATACAGAGTCTGGCTACGTGACTAAAGACAAGTGATTCACGGGTTGATTCCTTGTGTCTAATGTTTCGTCTCTGTAAACAGCTGTTTTTGAACAGACTTGGTGTCAAAACAGTTCAACAACTGAAACACTTTACATCGTGCCCATCGCGTACAACAAGTCCACCGCTACAACACATCCGAGCACAGCAACGAGCAAACCCAATCTGGTGTGTGAAAACAAGGGAACCTTACAAAACGGGATCTGCCTCTGCCCAGATGATTGGACTGGAACTACCTGCAACATCTGTAAAACCCATTAAAATGATTGCATATGTAGACTGAATAATACATTACATTCTCAGGGTTGCTCACAATCTTGTCATGTTTTGCAGCAAATTTCTGCCCTGAAAAAAACTCCATACAAACCAATGGATTCACATTTCCAAGAACGGTCTTGGGCCAGTTTGCTTCCTCGGCAGAGCAATGTCCACCACTAACACCAAATGGTATTTCAGTCTCTCACTACCTTTCTGAATTTACAATATACTCTTTACTTCAATATACTCATTTAACATTGATGTTTTTCAGCTGGAATCCCCCAGGCTTCGGCGCTCTGTAATAGAGCTACTCATTCATTTGATTCTCCAAACAATATAAAATGTGATTTGACCCTGGACGCCATTAATAAAGATGTAAGCAATCAATGCCTAATGATTGTAATATATAGCCATTTCAAACTTGCATACATTTTTCTCAGATTAAGGAAAGATTGCATAATTGATTTTACTTTTTTCTTTTTTAATTAAGCTTTCTGGCACTTCGACAGAAACAGTCCTCAAGTTAGCCTCCAGTGCTCAGATTCTCACATCTAAACCGGAACGGCTAACAGTCGACAACATCACAAGTGCTGTTAAAATTACCAACATCCTGCTCAATCCTGATAAAAACAAACAAAGCACGGTACTTGTAAATCCTTAAACAAATATTAATATTGAAGGTCTCCTGTCATGAGATGAAATGTCTCCTTTCAATTTAAACTGTGTGTGTATATCAATATCTGTCAAAAGTTTGGAAAGATGACCATTTTTTATGTTTTTGAAAGAAGTCTCTTCTGCTCACAATACATTTATTTGATGAAAAATACAGTAAAAACAATAATACTGTGAAATAAAAGAACTGTGCAAACAGTACTAAACATTTATTCCTGTGATCAAAGCTGAATTTTCATCATTATTACTCCAGTCTCAGTGTCAAATGATCCTTTGAATGAAGATACTTTTTTCAGGATTCTTTGATGAATAGAAAGTTCAATGAATTGCATTTATTAATTACATTTATTAAAGCATTTATTAAATCGAAATCTTTCGTAACATAAATGTCTTCACTGTGACTTTTGATCAATTTAATACATCCGTGACGAATAAAAGTATTACTTTAATGAAAAAATCTTAACATTGACAATAATAATAAAAAAATAAAAAATAAGAATAAATAATCCTTGAGCATCAAGTCATCATATTATAATGGTTTCTAAAGGATCATGTGACATTGAAAATTGGAGTACCGATAATAATTCTGAAAATAAATTACAGAAATTAATCACATTTTAAAATACAGTATATTAAAATAGAAAAATAGTATTTTTTTATGGCATAATAGTCACAATATTTCTGTTTTACTGTATTTTTGATTACACAAATGTTGCCTTGGTGAGCATAAGACACATGAATAAAAGTAAAATGTTAAAAACAGAGTTTAAGAAAAAATAAAAATGTCAAAAAACTTTTGACAGGTATGTACAGTATATAAATATTCTCACCATGGAACCCACATCTGCATGATCATAAATTAGGCCACTGTGTTTAATGTGTAAATAAAGGTATTAGGTAGGATATTATATTAATTGTATTATTGTTATTGTGAATAATATTGAATTTTATAATACTGAATGTGTAAATAAGGGTATTATTTAAGGTGTTATATGTAATAATAATGATAATTGTTTTTAAATGTTATTTTTTAGGCCAACAACATAGCATTACAATTTGTAATAATATATCATAATGCTACATTATTATTTGTATTTTTAATAGTAATGATACAAATATTTTACTATATATATATATATATATATATATATATATATATATATATATATATATTAATTCTGTATATTTAAATACTCTGTACTATATATATATATATATACTGTATATTAATTGTGTTATTCTTATTAGAAGAATGTTTAGGGTAACAAATAGCAGAACAATTTTTATTTGTTCTTGTTCATGTCTTTTCATTTTCAAACATAATTTGCATGTTGTTGTTTCAATGTCAGAATGTAATTTTCAACATGTTCCATGAAATAGATTAGACTAATGGATATACTAATTTGACTACTCCAGGTACACCACAGAACACTGTATATAATCTATGGCACAGGTCCAATTTTATATTCTACGTATGCTACCGTGCAAGCACTGTTGTTTTGCATTTTTTTGCTTAAGTTTTTCTAAACAGCAAACCCATAGTGAGAGAAATCACACTCATCTCCCTCATAGAACCAGAAGTATGTCTGCAATATGTTTATGATACTATTGTACACCAATGAGCAAAACCATTGACCATCTGCCTAATGTGCTGTTGGTCCTCATGCTACCAACACAACAATATGTGTTTATACTGATGGTTTGAGAAACTCTTTTTCTTCATTGTGCAGGATATTATAGTGTCAGCAGTCGCCACAGTCAGTCAGTTACTGAGCGCAAGTCATGGGATGTACTCTTCTGTCGGACATGCTGCAATTAATGAGTAACAAAACAATTCACACTCACTGCACTTCCAGTGACATACAGAACCATCTCAACCACATTCTTAAGCACTTTCTTTTTGACCTGCTATCTGACTTATCATTGTGTTTGTTTAGATTAACACAGACTCTACAGAAACTCTCTCTGCTTGAGCCGTCAAATCCACTGCTGGTGCAACCCAACATAGCTGTGCAGTCGCTAAAGGGGCAAACTCCAACCCGACAAGTGCAATTAACCTCTTTTAAAGGCAAGTTTGTACAGATTTTGAAGCTTAACAAGATATGTAGGATATATACAAATAACTCTCAAGAAAACAGGTGCATTAATGGCATGTCAAAATTACAAGATTCTGACTTTTAAAAAGTGTTCATGTCCTGTAGAACTCGCAAATTTAAATTGTAACTGAGCGCTCCGATTTGTACCACCAGACCAACTTTGGCATTAATAGTGTTAACATAAAAATGCATGAGCAACAACTCAGAATAGAATGTCACGTTGTTATTTAAAAAAATGGCGGCGCGTGCACACGCAGCGGCTTCTCTCTCTCCCGACAGTTCGGTGTTTTCATGTTTTTTGTTGTGTAAATCACAGTGTTTTTGTACGTCCTTGTCGCATCCACTCGTCTGCAAACACAGCTACAGACGTGAGTTTCTGCTCGAGGTTGGAAAGACTTCAGTTTCCAATCCAAGTTCGGCGCTCGTACAAGAACTGCGGGACCATGGTCTTCTCCGGAGGCCTACTCCATCACCGTCCCCCACTACTGCACCTCCCCCACAGTGGACGCGCCACAAACGGTGCGAGAGGAAACAGAAGAGGGGGAAGCACGGAGGTATCCGGGTTAGATTAACGGCTAACCCACACAAGCCTGCTATCCCCACCATCATCCTGGCTAACGTACACTCGTTGGATAATAAACTGGACGATCTTCAACTTCTATGCTCTACTCAGAAGACTGTAAGAGACTGTTGTGTTTTTGTGTTTACGGAAACATGGCTCAACAATAGCGTTCCGGACTCCGCCATTCAGCTCGATCGGCTCACATGCCATCGCGCGGACAGAGTGCTCGTCGAGGGAGGTAAGACCTGCGGCGGCGGACTCTGTGTTTACACCAATGATGCGTGGTGCCGCGATGCTGTTGTAGTCTGCAAACACTGCTCACCCCTGGTGGAGTTAATGATTATTAAGTGTCGGCCTTTTTATCTACCGCGGGAATATACAGCTATTATACTTGTTGCTGTATATATCCCCCCTAGCTCCAACAACAACAACAGGAGTGAGGCACTTAATGATCTTTATAAACACATCAGTGATCAGCAGACAGCCCACCCAGATGCTTTTCTCATCTTGGCTGGGGATTTCAATCATGCTGACTTTAAGAGTGTGTTTCCAAAAATTCATCAGCATATTGACTTCCCGACACGTGGAAATAATACTCTGGACTTAGTGTACACTACTCAGAGAGGAGCTTACAAAGCCCTTCCCCTCCCCCACCTTGGTGCTTCAGATCACATCACTGTATTGTTATTGCCAGCATACAGACCACTCGTGAAAGTCACCAAACCAGTCCAGAAGCAGATTCAAGTCTGGCCTGAAGGGTCATCAGTGGCTCTTCAAGACTGCTTCGACACCACGGACTGGGACATGTTCAAACAGGCTGCAACCTACCACAACACCGTAGACCTCCAGGAGTACTCTGAGACTGTTACTTCTTACATCAACAACTGCATTGAGGATGTAACAGTCACAAAGACATCACCATCTGGCCCAACCAAAAACCGTGGATGACAGGGAATGTCTACAGTCTTCTGAAGACGCGTAACGCTGCCTTCAGAGCTGGAGATGAGGTGGGCCTGAGGACAGCAAGGGCCAACCTGTCACGCGGCATCAGGAAGGCTAAGAGACAGTACTCCAGGAGGATAGCCCACTGTTTCAGTGACAGCAGAGACTCAAGGAGTCTGTGGCAGGGGATTCAGACCCTCACGGACTACAAACCCCCTGCACGGACGTGTGACAGCACCACCCCCCTACTGAATGAGCTGAACACCTTCTTTGCTCGCTTTGAGGCACACAACAGCACCACTGCACAGAAGTCACCACCTCCTCCCGATGACCAGATGTTGACACTGCCCAGGGACAGCGTGAGTAAATCCCTCAGCAGGGTCAACGCACGCAAAGCTCCGGGTCCTGACAACATTCCTGGTCGTGTATTGAGAGACTGTGCAGAGGAACTCGCTGATGTCTTCACAGACATCTTCAACATCTCACTGAGTCAAGCTGTTGTCCCCACCTGCTTCAAAGCAACCACCATCATTCCTGTCCCTAAAAAATCATCTCCATCCTGCTTCAATGACTACCGCCCAGTCGCACTTACCCCCATCCTTATGAAGTGCTTTGAGCGGCTAGTCATGCACCACATTAAATCTGTCCTCCCCCCCTCCCTGGACCCCCACCAATTTGCATACCGGTCAAAACGCTCGACCGATGACGCCACTGCTGTCCATTCAGCACTCACACATCTGGACAAAAAAGACACGTATGTCAGAATGCTGTTCATTGATTTTAGTTCAGCTTTCAATACAATCATCCCTCAACAGCTCACCCAAAAACTGTCTCAGCTGGGACTCAGCACTTCGCTGTGCAACTGGCTGCTGGACTTCCTGACGGGAAGACCTCAGGCAGTACGGGTCGGCAGTAACACATCCAGCTCCATCATTATGAACACTGGAGCCCCTCAGGGTTGTGTGTTGAGCCCCCTCCTCTTCACTCTGCTGACCCATGACTGCACACCCATACACAACAGCAATCTCTTCATCAAGTTTGCGGATGACACGACTGTAGTTGGTCTCATCACCAACGGCGATGAGACAAACTTCAGGAGTGAGGTGAGCCACCTGGTCAGGTGGTGCGGCGACAACAATCTCTCTCTGAACGTGGAGAAGACGAAGAAGATTGTTGTTGACTTCAGGAGAATGCACACCCAGCACCCTCCTCTGACTATCAACGGTGCGACCGTGGAAAGAGTGAGGAGCACCAAATTTCTGGGTGTGCATATCACAGAAGACCTATCCTGGACCACCAACACCACAGCACTGACCAAGAAAGCACAGCAGCGACTCTACTTTCTCCGCAGGCTGAGAAGAGCCGGAGTCCCAGCCCCCATCATGCACACCTTCTACAGAGGCACCATCGAGAGCATTCTGACCAGCTGCATCACTGTGTGGTATGGCGCATGCAACACATCCTGCCGTAAAGCACTTCAGCGCATAGTGAGAGCAGCTGAGAAGATCGTTGGTGTCTCTCTCCCACCCCTCCAGGATATTTATAACTCCTGCCTCTCCCGCAAAGCCCTCATCATTGCGAGAGACCCCTCCCACCCATCCCAGAGCCTCTTCAGTCTGCTGCCATCAGGGAGGAGACTACGCAGTCTCCAGGCAAGGACCAGCCGACTGAAGAACAGCTTCATTCCCCAAGCTGTCAGGGCATTGAACTCCCTCCCGTCTCTGCCCCTTTTCCTCTCTTTTGCCCCATGCACCTGACCCCCCCCCCCCCCCCCCCTACTATTGTTTGCACTGTCTTTACCATCGCGACTTTATCTCTTTATTTCCTTAATTTTATTTTATCTATTATTATTTATTTATTTACATATATATATATATATATATATATATATATATATATATATATATATATATATATATATATATATATATATATATATATTTGGTGTTGTTGATATATATATATATTTTGTTGCTGTTGTTACTGTTAATGTAACCTGGTTGCACCTTGGGTCTGAGAGTTACAGAATTTCAATTCTCTGTATGTATGTGCTGTATATATTGCAGAATTGACAATAAAGCTGACTTTGACTTTGACTTATTGTAACATGGTCTGAATGCAGCAAAAGAGGAAGAGTCAAACCTGTCTGTAAAATGATGCAAAATGTTGTCCATAGCCACAAAAAAGTGGAAAATTTCAATGCTTTCATTAGAAATCCAAGACATTCTGTCATGGCGATCTAGTTCATCTCCACAGCGAAGAGAGATTGTCTGCACTGAGCAGAGCTTGCTTTTTTCAATTCACCCAAAGTTCTAGTCAGTCTAGATCAGTGGTTCTTAACCTTGTTGGAGGTACTGAACCCCACCAGTTTCATATGCGCATTCACCGAACCCCGGGGGTAACAATAAAATGGATGTAATTGTATTTCCATGGGCGGACCGATACCATGAACGCTGTGAGTGTGTGACCCAGGGAAGGAGGAAATTGCTCTTTTTCTGACCATGCAAAATGTATTCCCCCCTCCCAGTGTAGTCTTTGCAGGGGCCCATCCTCGACTACGAGCAGGCAGAGGTTAGGCTCTCAGGGGTCTTGAACACTCGCGCTGAGGCAATATGTACTTGATTGCCTCTGTATGTTTTTTCTCTGTCGATAACTGCCTCACAGAGTCCTATAAATTGTCGGTTACCTTGGTTACAAATAGGCCACCTTGGGTGATAGGGGCATCAAGAAAGCGCACTTTCTATGTATCCCGTTTCTCTGCAAGATTCCTCTGTATCCTGGCCAAATTTGCCCATTGGCCTCGGTCCATCATGGCCTCCATATACTGATTGTCTTCATCGTTCTGTCTCCTCTCCATCAATAAGCTGATGTGTGGTGGGAATTCTGGGGAAATATGGCTGCCATCGCATCATCCAGATGGATGCTGCACATTGGTGTTGGTTGAGGAGATTCACTCCTTCCATGTGAAGCGCTTTGAGTGGTATAAAAGAAATTCGTTTGAGATACGAGCTGATTGACTTACGAGCTCGGTTCTGGAACGAATTAAACTCGTATCTCGAGGTACCACTGTATGTCTGGAGTTGTGGCCAGGCAGTTGTAAATATGGGTGTACATTAGTTGTGTCCTCAAAGTTTAATATTGTTGCACTTAAAAGTATACCTTTATACACTAATGAAGTGGACCATTTTTGTCCCAAGTAGTACTGAAATAGTACAATTACAAGTATACTGCTGGTACATTGACATTAGTATACTTATACAAAGAGTAAAAAATATACTTGAACTTTACTTAAGTAGGATAAAATGAATTTGAATTATACTTATGTTTTTGGTAAGGGTTTGGAAAATAACGTGCTGCTAACAGTCATTTTTAACTTCATTTCTTCAGGGCAGAGTGATACTTTTTTACCTGACAGAATAAAAGTGCATACAACAGACACAGGGATTTCCAAAGATAACATTGACCTTCAAATGACCGTCATGTTCAATCAAGGTCTGCTTTCCTCTTTGTTTTATTTTGTGATTATTCCACATCAAATTATCTGTTGAAAAGTGATATTTTAACTATAGTACCTCTCTTTCTGTAGATTTTGTTAAAGATGTTGGGTTTGTCCTCTATGATAGCGATCAGTTCTTTCAGTCAAAAAGCTTTCAGCCTTCTCTGGATACCAAGAGAAGAGTAATATCTGCTGAAATTCAAGACAGTCCTGGATTGGACAACATTCAGTTTGCAGTCACACCATCGGTGAGTAGCTCGACCAACATCACACTTCCTTCTGGTCATGTTGTTGCGTACTACTACTAATAATTGTTATGATTGTTATTACTGCTAAAGCCGTCAGCAATGTCACCCTCTAGCCTACGACTGGTTGCTCACAAAAGCTAAGCGGGGTTGTGTGTGGTCTTTTCCTGGATGGGAGACTGATTGCTGCTGGAAGTGGTGTTAGGAGGCCAGCAGGGGGTGCTCACCCTCTGGTCTATGTGAGTCCTACCGCCCCAGTATAGTGACGGGGACACCGTACTGAAATGAGCACCGTCATTCGGATGAGACGATAAACCGAGGTCCTGACTCTCTGTGGTCATTAAAAATCCCAGGATGTCTTTCGCAAGAGTAGGGGTGTAACCCCGGCATTCTGGCCAAATATGTCCATCATGGCTTCCTAACCATCCCCTTTCTCTGATTGGCTGCATCATCACTCTGTCTCCTCTCCACCAATAAAGCTAGTTTGTGGTGAGTGTTCTGGCGCAAAATGGCTGCCGTCGCATCATCCAGGTGGATGCTGCACTCTAGTGGCGGTTGAGGAGGTTCCCCCTTCCATGTAAAGCGACTTTGAGAGACTTTGATAAAGCGCTATATAAATGTAATGAATTATTATTTATTATTAAAGAAAAGTATTAATTAAACTAAGAATTATTGAAGTACTTTTGTTATTAAAAAAAATAAATATAGCAATATAATAAGAACATTTTACAGAAAACTTAATTTACAAAAAAGTTTACTTGTTAACATGCAGGCAGCTTATGACTATAAATCATTACAAAGGTCTAAAGGGCCAGTCACACAGCGAAAACGCATGAATCACGCACGAATTACGCACAGATTTTCGTTTCTGCGCGGAGCGTGTGTCGTATGCGTAATTCGTAGGTGGAACGAACGTGGACCGTCAGTGATTAAGCGGATGTGCGTCGAAGGAGGTTTGTGCGTCATTTTGAGTTTTGAACGGTTAAAAATTTTTTCGACGCACAACTATGCATCGGTGTGCGTTATTCATGAGTCGGCATGCGTAGTTTATGCATCGAGTATGCATGACTATGTGCGAGACACACGTCGGCCGTCAGTGCTTATGCGTCGGAACTGGTTCGAAACCGCGCACGTCCACGTCCTTCCACTGACGCCCCACCTTCATATCACGCATGAACGGCGCACGTATCACGTTCATTCCACTGACAATGTGGATTCTGAAAGTGCTTGTACGTTGTTTGGACGCGCTCCGTCAGTGATTCATGCGTTGGGTGAGCGTCGAATGTACGTGGAATACTTTGGTCAATTTCTCAACGCACAAGCAAACCCAATCTGTGCGTGATTTGTGAGTGATTCGTGCGTGATCGGCTGTGTGACTGGCCCTTAAGGATTTGTTATAAAATATTATATTATTTTGATAAAAATCTGTGATCATCTGTGACTTAATTTTTGTCAAGAGGAAGCCATGTCTGTGATATGAAATATACGTCTTATATGCATCCATTGTGGAAAAAACTCCTATATACTTCTGTACACTGGAGAAAAACTATATAATTTCGATTAATCGTGCAGCCCTAATTCTAAAGAACATTTTGTGCGATGGAGAGGTTCCATGTATCCTTAGATGCTATAAAAGAACCTTATTATTAAGAGTGTAGGACTGGAAGGATTTTTCAAAAGAACTATACTGTGATGTTCCTCATTATCAAACACATTGACAGAGGTCGGTAGAGAGGTAAGATGTTCATGAACTAATACATTGTTTAACTTTCAGGTTGATTCCACACTGTCCCTCAACAACTTTGCATGTGTGTTTTGGAGTTACGCTAAAAATGAATGGAGCACAGATGGCTGTACAAAAACACAGAACCCCTCAGGCCAGGCAGTGTGTAGCTGTAATCCGAACAAACCTGAACATGCAAACTTTGCCATTCTGATGGTGAGATGCATTTGCAACAGTAAATGTTGAAATTTGCTTTAAATGTCAATACACTCTAAAAAATAAAGGTGGGTTTCAGGGCGATGACATAACCCCCCAAATAACCTCTAACTGAACCTTTAAATAAATAATTCTTAGTGTAAAGGACTATTTACACTTCGTTTTCCCACTATTTAGAACCTTTTTTTGCAATGAAAAGGTTCCATGGAATGCCAATAAACCAAAAACGGCAATAAAGAACCTTTATTTTCAAGTGTGTAAAATCTATGATTATATGATTTAAAGTCAGTTGCAACTAGAATTTTATGTATGTGCCATTTTTGGCAGACATTTGATATCAACTATCAATATTCTGAAGCCTTGGAGTGGATCAGCATCATCGGCTCCGCTCTGTCTGTATTGGGTCTGTTTGTCACAGCTCTGTACCAAATCATAACCAGGTAAAGGCTTATACTTTCCACCATTAATCAAAGCTACAGCTATTGGCAGAAAGGGCTTTTTGGTGTGGTGAAACATTTTTCAATATGTCTTATTTTCACACTTTGCCACAGGAAGTCAAGAGGAGGCAGTCCTACTCTGCTAGTGGTGAACATCAGCATCAGCATGATGGTTTTCTACCTTCTCTTCATCTTCGGTATAAACAACCCTGTCCGACATCTGACTGTGGCAAAGATCTCTGATCAGAATACAGTTCCTGAGTCAGACCAGCACAAGTACCCAGATGAGGGTCCCTGCACAGTGTTTACAGCTCTTCTTCAGTTCTTCCTTTTAGCCACGTTCACTTGGAACACTCTGTATGGCTTTAATGTGTTCCTCCTCTTCAAAAATGGTGTGTCTGGAACGCCACCATGGTTCCCAAAGGTCTCCTTGGCTATTGGATGGGGTAGGGGACATTTGAACAAAACACTATTGTATTGTGTACTTTATGTCTAACATCTGGGTTTAAACAAACTGGATTAAATATTGACATTTTAAATGCAGCCATGCCAGTGTTACCTGCACCCTTTTTCTGCTGCTGAATTGTTAGTGACACAGCAAAATAAATTATATTTAAAAGAACAATAATTCTCAAGAAAGCATGGCTTTCTGTTTAGTTTTCCTCACAATGTCCCTGTAAAACATATATAGCGCAAGTGTTGTTCGATTCATGCACCAATACTCCTATGAAACGATTATTTTAATGAAAAAAAGAAAAGAATCAAGCTTAGTGGACCTAAAGTAGACCTAAAATTACATAACATTTCAGTTTATTAGTTTATGTTGCCAAATACTTATCTTGAGTAATCATAGAGTAAACATATATATAGGTTTTCAGCATATTTTCTAAGGTAACAAAATTGAACAGGCTTCAGAAATCATCTTTTTTTAAACTAAATAAGAATAGAATAAGAATAAGTCTAAGAAATAAAAAAAAAACACTAACAACTCTGCGAGATTATATAATAAAACTGCATTTCAAATCATTGTTTTATTATATTGATCAAGTTGTTTTATTGCTGTGCACATAACATTTTTCAGTATTTTAATCACATTTCCAAAAAGAAAGAAAGAAAGGTGTATCCTTGTGTGTATTGTCATGAACCAACATTTTTTAAGAATATTGCAATATTGTTTTTTGCTTATTTCACCCATGCTTTCATCCTGGGTATTAACTGCACAATCAAACCCTAAATATGAAATAATATATCCAATAAACAATGCCATTAATTGTCAGTTAATCTTTTTCTGTTAGGTGTACCTGCTGCTATTGTTGGTATCTCAGTGGGTGCCACCTACCGTGTGACGGAGCCTTTAGGTTATCGACAAGAAGAGTTGTACGTAACAAATATTCCGATTTTTAAGAGGAATTCTGAAGAATTTTCATTTTTGGGTGAACTAACCCTTTAAATGTATTAAATAATATTTACGTTATTTATTATTACATTGTTCTCCAGGATTTCAGTAGTTCTGTTGTCACTCACTCATTCATTCTCTGCAGTTGCTGGCTGGCTGGACTGGACCACACACGGAAGTTCAGTATGGGGAAGCCCATGTTTTGGGGATTTTTGCTCCCTTTAGTCCTCATGCTTCTATCAAACACAGCAATACTGCTACACTTTTCTCACAGCATCTGCAGGGGCAACCCTAACTTAAACAGGTATGTTACTTTTGGACCTGGGGTCTCATTTATAAAACGTCCGTACGCACAAAACGGGGCTGGAAACGTACGTACGGCAGTCTCCATGCAAAGGTTCTGATCAATAAAAAACAAACTTGATGGGAGAATGTGCAGACCTTAAAGCAAACTTTGAGCTGTGCTTTCGCAATATTTCTAGAGACAGAGGAAATTGGCGTCACAGATGGTTAATTTTAGTTTATTTTTTGGTGTATGCCATTTTTTACTTTTAAGCGTACGTAAACTTTTAGTAGGGATCCTACGCACAGTTTTATAAATGAGACCCCTGAAAAATATTTTAGTTATCAACCAAAAGAGATTTATTGGGAATATATTTGACCAATGATTCTGTTACTGTTTAGTTCACGGAAAACTCCTCTAATGAAGAGGATTTTGAGTAGTTTATCTCTGGCAGTGATGCTCGGCCTGTCCTGGGTCATCGGCTACATTTTGCTCATCACCCATGAAAAAAATCTCAAACTTATTCTGACTGTGCTTTTCTGCATCATCAACACAACGCAGGTGCGTTAATGCAAATTGCACAAAAATGAACAATCTGTTTGAATGAATTACAAATGAAATCAACAATGCTTCTGATTTTATTTCCATTTCCAAAGGGTGTTCAAATATTCATTTTATTCACTCTGAGGCCTTTATTAAAATCAAAACCAGGTATTCTGGATTGTCTGCATGTACCAAACATAGGCTTTCACAGGAAAAAATTCACTTTATGGAAAAATAAGATACCAGAAACCAATGAAAGCTACATACCCACTGATTCTGAATTGACCTGACGGGCCCTCAAAGGTAATAACCAAAAGACGATTATTTTGTGTAATTTCTAGTCAGATATTTTTTCTTTGTGTTTGTACTGTAGAATTAAGTTAGCAATTTTATGTATAACTGTTTTTAACATTTTTATTTGTTTATGTACTATTGAATGTACATGTCATTAGGAGATTTTTGGGCTTTGCTCATAGTGAACAATAAATCTGATTTGGTATTAAATTTCAATTTGATTTGGTATTCAATTTCAATTTCAGGCTAAAAAATCTGACCTGATAATGCCAAAAGTATTAATACTATTATTGACTATTATCAGTGGCATATAATTCATTATATGTGGAACGCATTGAAGCAGTTCTTGCTTTCCCTGGGATCGAACCCATGACCTTGGCGTTGTAAACACCCATGCTCTACTGATTGAACAAGAGGAAAGCTAACATGAGTTAATGTAATGTCCAATCCAATCTTGACTTTTTTGTGTTTTTTTTTTTTACTGCTTGACTGTTGACTTGTATATTAAACATTGAAGTTACGACACAGATACTGTTGGGTCTGTATTTATTTTTTCATGATCTTAATGAGATCATATGTATGTGAGTTTATGGACTTCTTCACTTGAGTAACCATGGCAAATTTTTAGTTGGGCTCATAGCAGCATCAGATCTGACGGTTAGGAAATTTCTGTAATATGGCCCTGGGGCCAGGTCAGCAGAGCGTTTCCACCAGGGGGTGCCATTTACAAGAACATGCTTTTGTGACGCCTAGAAGATACTTAAACTGGTTTATCCTAGTTAGCTTTTCTTTTCTTTTTACACGCATACACTGTTTTATGTCCTGTTTTTGTGCATCTTTCATTCAAATCAGTGTCTGACACAGATTAGTTTTGTGTTGAGGAAAGACAAGATACACATATGGGAAGTTGATGTCAAATAGCATCCTCAACATTTTAAATGTTATATTAAACATTTGTTTCTTAATTATGTGAAGGGGTTGTTTACGGACACACACACACGCACACACACGCGCGCGCGCGCACACACACACACGGACGGACGGACGGACGGACAAAGTCACATTTGACCACAGTACGTCAAAGTAAAATAAAAAATAACTATTATCCATTTTTCGGTGGGATTAATGCCAAATGCAAATCTTTCTTTTCTATGCTGGGGAGATATGGTGAGGTGACTATGAAGGTTAGTCATAGTTCTTGGTATTAGCAAGTGCTGAGGTTTTGGAGCAAGTGCCAGACCACTCTGTTCTGTGTTTTTATTATTTTCTGTCCTTGCAGAGAAGTCAAACACGACTCCGTCCTACAGTTTAGCGTTTAAATAAAACTGTTCTGTATAACTCATAATTCCCTATTTATAGTTGGTCGTCCACACAGGCGAAGGCGTTTTCTCTTCCTTTGTAGACGATGACCTCATAGTTCTGACCTGTCCAGTTAGTCTGAATGCTAAAGAACGTCTCTCTCACTATGAAATTAGTAATTCCCTCGTCCTCCGCAAGAGAGCATGGATACTCTCATACGTTCCAATCAAATCTAAAGAAATTTTACTTCAATGAACTTCATAAGCACATTTGTCACCGATGTGCAGTTGCAGAACCAACAGGAAAACATGAAGGTGTGTTGATGAAATTGCCTCTACAAATAACAGGCATTTTCTGCCACTCTAGATTTAAATCCTGTAGTTTCCAGGATTGATTTTGAAGAGCCAACTGGCTTAGAACGGCAATTATGTGAAGTAGTTGTTAACGGTAAAAGGTTCTCAGGGTGTCTGGATGAGAGTACAAAGCACCGGGTTCTCCTTTCTGGTCTGGTGGTTTTACTACTGTTGGGTACGTTCTGCCACACAGGTTTGGCCTGTTTTGTTCACACCTCACAATTTATTGCAATGGAAAGATAATTCGATTTCCTTCTTTAAGCCACTAGTTCCCGAACGTATGTGTCTTTCTGCGAGAGCACCGTGTTCTGGGAATTCCTGGCTATCGTGTGTCTCTGTGATCTCAATTTATGACGGTAAGTACCGTCACACTTGACAATCAAACATGCTCTCATACAAAATATACTGGCCTCTGTCAGTGTGAGGGATTTGTGTTGGCACATATTTTGACGGCTTATGAGAGGGCAAAGGATTTCCTGTCAGTATAGTGGTTATTTTGATGGCCTTTTTAATGACTGTGACTTGGTTCAAGGGATTTTTTTTTTTCTGTACACGGGTCATAAGATTGTTTTTTTTTTGACTGATCATATGATATGTTTAATATAGGGAAGAGAGCAACTCAACCGAACTATTTTGACTTTCTCAGTTCTTGTAAAACTGCAAAACACAGCTATAAAGCATTGGTCAAAACAATGCAGGCGAACACATGAAGAAACACATTCAGAAAAACACAAAGCTGAACAAAAAAAAACTCCCCTCCCTCCACACACAGCATCCCAGAACATGTGAAAAAAGATGAGCCAGTGCAAATGCTTTAAAGTGCTTGAAATAATAATTTCTGATTTTTCAGGTTCTTCCTCTCAGTATTTATTCACCTGCTTTTCATGTTTTCGCAAGATAAATAATGAAGTTAATTATACCAATTGTTTATTCCGAGGTTACCGTGGTCAGCCAGTTCCGGGCCGTATCCAGATCAGATGAAGCACCTGCACCTGGACACGAGCACAGCACTGCCCTGAAGTGTCTGCAGAGACAGTGACTCTACTAGACCCTGAAGATCATGATCCCATCTCCAATCGGACCAAATTGGACTTAATATTGGACTTGAATGGTTATCAATACAGTGGTACCTCGAGATACAAAATTAATCTGTTCCGAGGCGGCCTTCGTATAATGAGTTTTTCGTATCTTGGAACACATTTTACATGTAAAATGGCTAATCCGTTCCAAGCCCTCCAAAAACACCCCATTAAATTTCATAATAAAGCTAAATTGACCTATAAACAATGAAATAACGTAAAATGTCGAAGCTTACCTTTCGAGTGAGGCTATCTCCGAAAGGAGGAGGACAAACGGCAGATAATGTACGTACGTACACTTAACTTTACGAAAACACATAAAACATTTAAAGTTTCGGGTGCGGAGTGGCTGAGCTAAAGCACGCCAGAACGTACGTATAGAAGATGCATGATGGGAGGGATGCTGTCCAATTAGAGAGAAGGATCTCATGGCTTGGCTAGCATCAGGAACCAATGGGAGAGCAGGAGGATGGTGGCGAGTCTACTATAACTAAGATGGCGGCGTGCAGCGCGAGTTTCAAAATTGTTATGGGGCGAATCTGGGACTTTCAGAAACCTTTCGTATCTTGAAAACTTTTCGAATGCAGAGCAGTAAAAATTTTCGTCTTTGCTTTCGTAACTTGGATTTTTCGTAAGTTGAGCCTTTCGTATCTTGAGGTACTACTGTATAATAATCAAACTAGCAATCAATCAATCAATCAATCAATCAAAACTTAACACTTAATATTCATCAATTGTATTAATTCACTTGCTCTTTTAAGGCTACTGTTCAGCCAAACAAACTTTGTTTATAATGTTTTCCTGTGACACTGTAAAGCTGCATTGAAACAATCTGTATTGTAAAAAGCGCTGTATAAGTAAAGGTGACTTGACTTGACCAATTGCATTGGTAACTATATGGAACATCATAGTTCTAATAGTGGGGCACGTTTTAATGCAGTGTTAATCTGTGAAACTGGGATTTTAACCTGGCTAGTGTCTTCTGGTAGTCATGGTACCTATGCCTTGAACGTGAAAGTCTGTATGAGCCACCAAGGATATTCCTTTGTTGAGCCGTGAGCACAGGTGCCACTAGAGGACGTCGGGGCTTCACGACACCCACATGAAGTCTGTTTCTGACAGGTTGGTCAGAAACATGCACACCAGTTCCAGCAGGAGGTCATTTTGTAGGAAAAAGGAACGGATACCAGTCCTGCTACTGGGTTGATGCCCTTCTACATCCCTGTTGAGCTCTTCCACTGGCTGGTCTCCTGGTAGCTTCACCATACTCTTGAAACTCTGTTTCGACATGTATGGATGTTTTGTTCTGGAGTTGCAGGACTGCCTGTTAACCTGATTGAGTTTCAGGTACTGTCTCATGTTACAGACAGTGACAAGGTCCCTAACAAAACCAAAGACAAATCAGTCAGGAAGACTAAGGAGGGAACAGTTGTCTATTGACATCAGACACAAAATAATTAGCTTTTTTTGGGTTATCGTGCTGTTAAACCTCCAGTGCACCCGATGACACTTTCATTTGCATCAAAGCAGGATTTGCAATCCCTTTTTTTTCGATTAACCTAAACCTTGCTAACTCAAGGTATGCCAGAACAGTTGTCTGGAGTAAGTTGAAGTCTTATTAAGGTCTTAGTAAGTAAGTCAACCCAGAGGATATGCACATTGAACACACAAAGACATTCTTAACAGAGCTCCAAATCCAGGAATCATTATGGAAACCAACAATAAGAAGAAGCCCCACTTCTTCTTTAAATCAATGCCACCAACGGCTACTTAGCCTGAGAGTTACTTCAATTTTTCAAGTCTATCCACTTACTTATAAATCTGTACACTTACCAGGGTATGTTGCATAACCATGGTTAATCAAACCATTACATTTGTCGATGAATATTAAACTGATAATATTCTAAGAGAGTGTATTTTAAAATGCTATAATTGTCTCTAAGAGCCTACCTATTGGAGCACAATACTAAAACTGAAGACCTATATGTGTCATGATTTGTCTTTGTTTTGGTTTCGTTATCATATTGAACTTTTAACTTGGTTTATATTGAGTTCATTATCTTGTGTAAGATCCTCCGTTCATGGACTGGTGTTGTTTGTGTATTGTACACACTACTGGATGGATATTTCTTGGATTGGATTTTTTAATTGTCGCTGCTATTTGTACTACAGTCCTTCTCCTTGGCTTGTGACAATATGTTATGAAGCTGTCATATTTTAAAATGATCACAGATGATCAGAAGTTACAGATTTTAATGTGGTTGGTTAGAATTTCCTCCCAGAACAAGACTGTGTTTCCAAACAGCAGACATCTGCCTCTAAAAGCAAGATAACATGACAGTATTTATTGCGTCTCGTTTGTGTACTCTGAAGTGCAAGCCATTTATTATATACAAAAAAAGACACACAGGGGCTTATTCTTTTGCAGCAAATTACCTTTTTCTAAGTAATATTGGGCGACAGTTTATCAGGAAATTAAGATTTTAAATTAAGTAAAGTAAAAAAAAAATACTCTGTGCTTTATTCGCAAATGTTTAAACAGTATTCCAAAATTGTAACATAATTATCAAAAGTTGCAATGCACAAGTGAAATCTAAGTGAAAGTCAGCATTGGGTGAAACAGTTGATATTAGAGTAATTTGGACTGGCAAATTGTGTTTATCTGGCACTAAAAGTCAGTCCAACTGCTTCCCACTTCCAAATAATAATTTTCTATACCTCTAGGCTAAAATTAGAAGAAGAGTGGTAAAACAGCAGAGGAAGGAAAAAGAACACATTTCCTTAATTTATCAAGGAATTTGGTTTGAACCAAAAGTTTAATGCTCTCTAGCACACAGATTTACCACTATTTCTTGCTGAAGGTTGATGGCACGTGGAGGAAAGATGACCTCACGTGTGCTCATGAAGACAAAACGTGCGCGCCTGAGAGAGACCACCAGACTTCTGTCAGGATGCAGGGAGAGGGAGAGATTTGAACTGATAAGACAGTCAGGAAAGTTTGATTTGGACTGTGCAGTCAGCCTGGAGTGAAAATCCAACTACCATTGAGATAAAAGGCAATGCTAATGCTAACTGAATTTTCCAGCTATTACGGAATTCCTTTCTTTTACTAGTATGGATTTCTCATGCTAGTTTATACTGGCAAGTACTGGTTTGCTGCTAGTTGCATGGTCTATCTGCTTGACAGACGGATAACTACCTAATTAAGCCTGATCAGTTGGATTTACCAGAACATTAGCACATGCATTCAAAACACAACATACACAGGGTTTGCTGCTCTCCTTTCTACATGACTTGAAATTAGACCACCCTTGCTTACTCCGGTTTTACCAGCTGTTCTGCACATAAACATAAAATGTTAAAAATAATAGAGATGATGAAGTGTTAGATTTGTTATTATTGGATGCTGTTGCCGAGCACATGCTGATTCCCAATTGGCCACGGTCTGATTGACACGTACTCCTGCTTCGTCCCAAGTAGTGATACATTTAGTTTGTTTGGAGCTTCTGTCCCAATGGACCTCCACTCAGAGCATGGGCTGATGAATGGCATGTCACGGATAGACGTTGGGGAATGGAGGAAGTGAAAGATTGAGACAGAAATTTCTCAGATCTCTCAGAGTATTCCTAGCTTGGTGAGGAGTGATATTAACCATGCGACTGAGTCTGAATACTTCTAATAATTTCCTGAAAGCCATGTTAATGGGGTCTTTAGTTGTTGAGTTCCAGGAAATATGACAATGAGAGGCTCCTCTGAGAGTTGGTACTGAAAATTTACTGACTTCTGTCAGGTGTGAGAAACTGTGGAAACATAACTAGGCTCGACTAGACTGGACAAGACACAAGATACTAGAACCGACAATGTATAGACAATAACATGACACAGGACAGCAAATTTGAGGAGTTTAAATACACACAGGAGGAAGGGTAATTGAATCGGAAACGGCTGGAACAAATCAAACTAATGAAAAGGAAACGAGGAGGGAGGAGAACACAATGACAAGACATGAACACGCAGCCAATGCGGACGCACATCGCCGCATGTTCACAATAAAGAAAGATGACGTGCACCTGGTGATAATCCAAACTGAGCGCGCAACGCCAAAACATAACATGAAAGCAAGCGGCCAAAGTAATCATGAACCGCGTGCTTACAACACTGCACAAAGACACGAGAGCACGCGGTACAAGCAAAGCCTGAAACCGCGCCCACTCAAAAAACGTAGAGTGCGTGCGAATGAGCAAAAAATTTTTTTTGAGGGGGCCCAGTTTAAAATGAGGGGGCCATACTGCGTGCGATTATTGAGGGGGGTGTGCGCGATTGTTGACTTTGGGAGTGCGTTGTGATCGTCTTGTGCAGCAGGCGATATGTGCTTTCACTTTCGTTTTCACTTTCGCCATTTTAACCAATTGAAAATCTGAGGGGGCCGGACATGTAAATGATGTGCTATGCCACTGCGACAAAGACGAACACACAGTGTCATGAATGCCCGAACCCAACACAAAACCGAGAACGAAAAAGACCGTCTGGGGATTGGACATCATAACCCGCACACAAGACATTACACAAACAAGAGTGCGTGCGGCTCGAACCGTCAAAGACATTACGGACATTAACACACAACAACAAGAATTTTCTAGACAGAATGTGGCAGAACCCTGACAACTTCCCATGAGCATTTTGTTGCATTACCTATTACCAAACATCTACGTTGCATGTGAAAAGTAACTAATACCAAATAATTCCAAATGACTGACAATGCTTTTTATTTGGGTTTTAAAGCTTCTTTTGGTGTTGCAATGTTTCTGCATTAATTTTTTTGAATGCCACCATTAACAAATGGGAAACAATAGTGCATCTGTAAATCAGATTGCATAAACTTTGCTTAATTGAACTGATTTTTGTTATTGAAAGATAGCGACTGAAAGTTGCAGTTGCTAGTCAATTTGTGCAAATGTACATTGTTGATCAACGTTTTCCACTTTTTATGTCACTACTGTAGTATATAAATATTCACTTATTTATCACCAAAGCTCTCATTAAATACATAATTCAACTGATATGCTGCCTCAGATTTCCAAAATCAATTGCATGAGGTACCTTCATGTGCAAACGCTGCCTGTAAAGTAATTTTCTAAAAGGACAGCAAGTCAGCAAATCAGAAGTTGCAGCCATTGAGTGGGATAACTGGACTAAACAGAGGATTAATTTTATTGCACAGCATATATAAAGTTTGGTTTCATTATTCTGAAAGGCCTGAGCTAAAGTCTGTCAGATTAGAATGATTTGGTTTAATGACTTTGTCTCAAACGATTGTGTTCCCAAGCATCTGGCAACCGCACACAAGATAACATGACAGCGTTTATTGCATTTTGCCTGCACGCACCTGAGTAATTTATGATGGATGATTAAAAAATAAGCCACAGTGGCTTCCCTGATTACAGCAGCTACCATTTTTATTATAGACGAATTGTGCCAATTTCTTAGTAAGTGACGAATTTGTTCTCTTGAACACATGAGATGGAAACGCTGCTTCTTTTGCAAATATATTATGTGACATTCTAGTTTTACGCATAAGTTAAACATAGCTAGTGAGAATGAGAAGAACCCAACCAAAGCTCCATTCCTCTCTTCCTTACTTAGGTTCTTTCTCGAAGCCGAAGTGATTTGCATTAGCAGGGCAATTAAAGCATAGGTGTTCTTTCTCAGGAACCCGATCTCCTGATTCTCCAAATTTGGCCTTTGATTAGGATCCCCATACAGAGAAATCTCCCTTTTTGGCTGTAGAAGGCAGTCTTGCCTCCAATCCTCCTTTGAGGATCAGTGAGCTTCAACAAGGTCTGTTTGAGAAAAGGATAATCTCATGGTTTACGGTACCTAATGAGGCCAAAGAAGTGGATATATGTGACAGTTGTATTTCTGAGAAGGATTCCTGCCCATTTTCATATATTAGCCTTCTCTAAGCCCATTCATTGTGTACCGGTGAGATGATAGATCATCCCTCGCTTTATTTTCATCCCTTGATTTGATGTTAAAGCCGTTGGGACTTAGTAAGCCATGTGCAGCGTAGTGAAAGACAAGCTCTGGCTCACTAAAACTGCTACATCTCTTAAAATATATTCCATTATTCAATGCCTCATAGACATTCGAGAACCTAGTTTATGCTAAGAGATATATGTGTTGCTACAGACACTCTGTTGCACCTGCTTGAGCTCATCTTTAGTGTTTAAAGCTTAGGTTTATTTTTATGTGTTTGGTTAAGCTATTTTAGACATGAATGTATTATATGGTATGAGGTGAACGAATGCTTGGCTGGTCACTATGTTGGGTGCTTGACAAAGAAAGGGTTGGATGGAGGGAGCTTCATTACTGTGATGTGGATTAATGACCTCTTGTTCTTGGTGTTTTGTTGCTAGAGTCATGACGAAATGCGATTGATAGTTACAGTGTGTATTTATGGTTGGTGGCTTAGTGTATAATGTGTTTAGCTCTTTCCCCCGTCATTGATTAAATTTGTCTTTATTAATAAGAAAATACGTCCCTGCCATTGACATAATTTTGGGGCTTTCCATGTTTTCGCAGTTGTACAGTAGAGGGGCGCTATAGTACGCATCTTCTGAAAGAGAAACAAGCAGATGCATATGTAACAGTGTGCAATCATCAATATTAAAACTGCCTGTTATGAATGAATTGTCGAACATTTAAGAGTTATAGACTGTGACGCTTTAGGGGTGTTGATGGACTTGATCTATGTTTTTTAATCATTGGTCTGAATCTGACCATCTTTTGTCTTTGACAAAAATGTGATTTCCTCTGCTTTTTCTTTAAAGTGTTGCTTTTTCAAAAAGTGTTGATTTAAAAAAATGAATGAAGCTAGAACAAAATAAGGCTCTTATCTTTCTTTTGATTATACTGCATGTTCAGATTTTCATTCTGGTGGCCATGCAAGTTTTGAGAGAAGTATCTGCTGGGAAAAGAGTTTATGAAGTGTAGGATGCAGTTGCAACAAGAGTTGTCCAAAGGAACATTTTACTGCTTTTTCTTTACTCAGGAGACTTAATTTAAGACTGCTTTTCAGTTTCTTATGGTTTGTAAAAATAAACACACATGAGAGACATTGACCATAGCAGATCATGTTTGAGAGCTTTTGAGACATTATTTAGATCTTACGTGAAATTCTTGAAACATGTTTATTTGAACAGAGTTATTAGTCCATCTATAAAAAATGGTTGCACATACAATCACCTAAAGGAATAGTAGGAACGCCTGTTCAATTTCTCATTAATCACACAGCAGTTGCTTCAGTGCATTTAGGGGTTGAACTCAAAATTGAATGTCAGAATGGGAAAGAAAGGTGTTTTAAGCAATTTTGAGCGTGGCATGGTTGTTGGTGCCAGACGGTTTTTGAGCTCACCAAAATTGGACACTTGAAGACTGAAAAAATGTTGCCTGTTCTGATGAGTCTCGTTTTCTGTTGACTCATTCAGATGGTAGAGTAAGAATTTGGCGTAAACAGAATGAGAACATGGATCCATCATGCCTTGTTACCACTGTGCAGGCTGGTGATGGTGGTGTAATGGTGTGGGGGACGCTTTCTTGGCACACTTTAGGCCCCTTAGTGCCAATTGGGCATTGTTTAAATGCCACAGCCTACCTGAGCATTGTTTAAGTGTATGTCCATCCCTTTATGACCACCATGTACCCATCCTCTGATGCTGCTTCCAGCAGGATAATGCACAAAGCTCGAATCATTTCAAATTGGTTTCTTGAACATGGCAATGAGTTCACTGCACTAAAATGGCCCCACAGTCACCAGATCTCAACCCAATAGAGCATCTTTAGGATGAGGTGGAACGGGAGCTTAATTCCCTGGATGTGCATCCCACAAATATCCATCAACTGCAAGATGCTCCTATCAATATGGCCAACATTTCTAAAGAATGCTTTCGGCACCTTGTTGAATCAATGCCATGTAGAATTAAGGAAGTTCTGAAGGTGAAAGGGAATCAAACACAGTATTAGTATGGTGTTCCTAATAATCCTTTAGGTGAGTGTTGTTACGAAGTGCTGGGTGTTCGTGTGCGATGCGGAGACGAGGAGACATAATAAACAAGGAGAAATAATAAACAAAACACTTTAAACTCAAAACAAGAACCACAGCAGGGCACCATCCACACCCATCAACATAGACTTCAGTAACAACTCACAACCAAAGAGTGCAGAGGGAGAGCTAAATAAATATACAGACAGTGATTAACTAAAAATACAAACACCTGAGATGATTAGGGGTGATGGGACTGATGAGTGACGGTGAATTATGGAACAGGGAACATGTGACAACAAAAAGGCAAAATAAGAGTCTGGAGTGACTGTGAACGTTACAAGTGTAATGTTTGCTTTCATATTTGAAAAAAAAAAAATGGTGACAAAATTCTTAGCTTGGCAGTTAACATGTAATATGTTGCCTTTAAACTTGTCAATTCCTACATTGCACAATCAGTATTGACCTCAAAGTAAAAGGAATTACTAAGACAAAATCAGCATGATCCTTTTAAATCTTTGAGTTATTTCAACATCAATCCTAACAACTGTCTCATTACTTCAATTTTGCTAATAAGCCAAATTAGCTAATTATTTCTTGTCAGGCCAATCAAAGATTTCTTATCCAAAGGATCCATTATTAATTAACATGGCAGGAAATGAAACTTGGCTATTAGGAAATAACCTTTGCAATTTTTGTCTCTGAAGAAAACAAAGACATCAAGACTCTCATAAACTGTATTAAATAAAAAGATGAGATCTCAACATGATCACAACAAATAACTAGCAGTGACATGAACTACAGAGTTGAACATGAAGTCAGAAAACAACAAAACAAGCTCACAATTTAACTTTGGAAAAACATAAAACAACAAAACAAGCTCACAATTTAACTTTGGAAAAACATAAAACCTTAACAAATCAACAACATCTCTCAATATTAAACTGTTCAGACAACTTTGTTAGGCAAATTGACAACATTTGGGGGAATGTTCCTTTGGGTTTTGATGTAGATTAAAAGTAAGTCGCTTTTCTTAGTATCTGTGACTCATAAAGCCCATATGCTCGATAAAATGTTGTTTTTTTCTGAAGAGCTGAGCACAGTTACACAGGAAATATAGACCTTTCCTGCCTTTGTAATCTCAAGACTACTAGGGTGAGATGAATTGAAAGCTGAAGGGAAGCAGAAATGATGGATCTGATGAAACAAAGTTCTCCATAACTTTTGCTTTCCTCCACAAGGTGGTCTCTTCCTGAGGATGAAGGGGCACTGGGACTGTATATTCGAAGTCTGAGTTGTGTCAAAGTGGCAAAAGAGGTGAAAGAACATCTGCATATGGTCAAAAAACGTCTGCAGAAGATCTATATTTGCAGAGACTGCTGTCCTGATATGAGGCTTGATGTAATGATGTACCGTGCTCTTGGCAATGACAAGAAAAACTGAGCTTGTTAATTTTAAGTCATAAATAAAGCTCATTAATCTGTCCTCTCCACTCTCTGTGGTTAAGGAGAAGATTCCTAAGAGTTAAAATATTCTTGGCAAGTATGGTTTATCTCTTGTTTTCTCATACATATGGTCTTCCTTTTCCTCATTCTCATTTCCTCATTGTCTTGATACTGCTGAAAGCTTCAGTGAATTGGCACAGAGTCATATTGTGTTCACTAAACAGATGAGGAACTTTTTTGGCATCTGGAGAGCCAATGCAGACGGTCTCGCAGATGATGGATGACTGATGGTCTCATCCAAGACTTGCAGGACAGGTATACATCATCTGCACTTAATAACCATCCTCACCCCACTATTGTTACCACGAGTCTTAACAATGGTAATGAGCGTTTTGATCAAATTTTATTACAAAATCAATGAAAAATATCTTAAAACAACAGTGTTGCCAAATCTAATCATTTAACTTTAATCATTTTAACTATAATTCGCTATTGTGAGTTTCTATCTTGCAGTTCTGACTTTGTCTAAACTTGTTATTGCAAGAAATAAAGTCAAAATTGTGAGATATGAACTTGCAATTGCGAGAAAAAGTCATAATTGCAAATTATTAACTTGGAATAAATAAAACAAATCCAGAATTGTGTGACTTAAACATGAAATTGCAAGAACGTGTGTACTGTGAGTTGAGTATAAAGTAGCAATTACCTTTTTTTTTTTTTTTAGGTAAACTTTGATTCTTTACATTCTCAAACTGCTACATAACACTCGACATGAAAGGTAATCACTCGCCACTTCGTGGTTCAAGTTTCACGGCCACAGTGCATCGCGGATTTTTAAAAAATATTTTGGGGATTTTTTTTTTTTTCAAAAATACCGCCATATCGGCAGCCATATTGCGGAAAGCAGCGTTGTTTTATTGTGATGCGAGAGAGAAACGGTTTCCCAGGATGCTGGACAAAGAGAGAATCTCTTTCAGAGGCTTTGTACACACCCACGTGCACTCAGCTAAGACACGTGATTGGTTCCCAGCGTGAGATCGACGAATGAGAGCACGAGTGGATGTATCCTGTGAGCTGATTGGCTGATCCTACTTCGCAGATTTTCACCTATCGCCGGGGGTTTCGGTCCACATTAACCGCGATAAATGAGGGATCGCTGTATGCGAAAACGCACAATATAAAGACGCCTTAGTCAAGTAGCAATAGTCAGAAATGTTCAGTCCGAAACGTAACGCATCATACTTTTCTCATGTCAGGTTGGAAAGTCTGTTATTTCTGTTAAAATCTGTTAATGTTTATTAGACTTCTCAATCTCAGTAAATCTACAGATGTTCCAATTGTCTACAAATCTATCCATATCACTTATAACCTTATCTTTAAATACATTTAAAAAAATACTTTTTCATGCATCAGTTAAACAGAAATAGGATTTCCATTCTGTTTTCCCTAGTTAAATGATGTAGAGCAGGATTAAACTACTAACCTTGATATAACACAGATGTCTTTCCCTGTCAACGTAAGGACTAGACAAATTTTCCAGCATTAGATGGTTATGTCGAAGTCAGAGACTGAAGAGCAGATGTTTGTACAATATTTATGTGTTCATATCATTCATCAGGGGATAGTTGCAGATAAATATGGAGAAAAAGACATTTGGGAACTTTAGCATGCATGTTGTATCGCAGCTTCCATCTGGATTTTGTTCTTGTTGCTCGGCAGTAATTTTGAGGTGAGCAAAGAATCTCCAAGTTTTATTTTATGTTGAGCATCCCATAATGAAAGAATATTGAATCATGAGCTCCAAGAGCTTGAGTTTGCATTCCCTCTCCACCAAAGAGTTTCAGAAGCTAATATAACTTCCATGAATATGCATTTTGGGAATAATTAATAAAAATGTCCATGTTGGCCAGAAAACTGTCTAACTAAATACAAATACATATCTTAATACAGTGGAGTTCACTTATCTCGAGTCACGGTTAACTCGCCAATACTATTAAGTCTACGTTTTTTAAGTGGAACCGCCAAACTCCCTATTTGTGTTATGATTTTCTTGTGGGTTATGTCGATTCTGTTATGTTGCCGAAAACTAATATCTCGCCACTTCACATGGTTATTTCGTGACTAATTAGCGTCCCTAGTTCACTGCGCATGCGCTGAGTTTGCCTTGTACGGTCTGTTCACGGTTCACTCCCTGTCGTTGATCTCGTCTGAGGGATAACACGCTGTAGCGTCCCAAACATTTTTTGTGATTTTGTGAGCAATCTTTGTGTTTACATTGTTGGAGAATATAATTAATGGTTTGCGTCAAGAGTCGAAGGTGGTTTAATTGTGGTGGTTTTACATATGCCTTTTGTTGTTAGCAAACATACACTGTACTGCTTCATCAAACAAATCGCGGCAACACTGTTGTGTAAAAAGACACCAAAAAACTCGAGCATGTACATTCTCATTTAATAACTCGCATCATGTACATCAATAAATTTGAATGTCATTTTGAACATTTTGAACATTTTGAATGTCCCGCACAAGCACTGTGTACCAAGCCTGAACAGTTATGGATCATTGAAGTCATGCAAGCAACATTTGAAATTCAAAATCAATCTATGGGTGGGGGTTATGCCAACAATTTTTTATACAAAACCCAAAATCCACTGGATATATGATTGTACGGATTATCTGCGTCTGCGGGTTATATGTGGGAAAATATATGTTAAAATATGATATATGGGTTATCTCGCTAAACGGTTATCTCGATGCTTTTTTGCAACCATCTTATCATCTTATCAATTCACACATATGTTTGAAAATAAAAATGCATTTCCATCAAGCAGGGAAAAAAGTGAAATGAACAAAAAGATAAATGAACATGGCTGTCTGTTTTCAATTTCTCACCATCTTATCATTTTCATGAGATTTTTTCTTTAGTTCAAAAGTTACTGGTCAAATGACATCGGCTCAGTTGATTGGCTCAAAATTTTGTCCTATGAGCAAAAATGGTTGATTAATAGCTGTTCAAATGCCATAGAGATGAATGGGAATGTTAACGGATAGTTTCTGTTTCAGTAGCTAATAATGTGGTAAGACTGCTAATGCATGTAATACCTCATGGTCTGTGTATGAATCAAGATGGCCTATATGTCATGTAACATCACAGAAGACTCCCGCTATTTGGCTTTTAAATGAAAACGTTAGCATCAAGCTACCTAATTTTTGTTTCTTCTATTTCTGAGAACTTTATTGCTTCACTTGCGTGTATTTTAATGCTAAAGTGAGAGGAAAAACAAAAACACAAAGGTCACGTTGTCGCTACATGTGAGGCAAACCGTTCTCGGAGTGTGCACTTGTTATGACCTTGTTGTGTTTTCTGCTTTTCAGTTCAGAAAACCTCCAAAGACTAGTTTGGCAATGAGGATGAGTCAGATGCGTTTTCAAAGTAGAAATTGTGTGACACATTGGCAGACACACTGCAAACATACTGTGTAACCTATTATTTGAAATCAATATGGACATGCTAGCATTGCATGCTAATGTTTGTTTTTGCTTTTCATAGACATTTGGCATTGTTTTTGGCGGGTTGTCAGTGCACAAAGTCCCAACAGCAAATTAAATATGCCTATTAAATGATGTTTAACATAATTTCATGAAAAACATCCATAATAACCCCAAAACAAATCAAATTTTGGAAGCTGTGCAGTTCTATATACAATTTAGACAGAACCAAAAGGGCCTTATTTAATTTTTCAGCCCTTTTCTACCAGATGGACAACAGGTGGGATTGTTCTGTCCATTCATTCATGTTGTAAAATGAAATTACCACGTTTTATTAACCACCTGTTTGTGTTCATATGATAAATGTAGCATTGTTTACAGGTTAACCCCTGATTATTTTTTGGCAGGGCTACGTTTTATCTCCTCTTTTATCTGGTTTCTCTACACAGAAACAGACAAAGCAACCTGCGCCCTAAGCAAAATGTTATGTTAAACTTCGTCATGGAAATTAGTAAAATTTATTTGATGGTGATTTATTTGTTTCCTCCGTCTGCATTCCACATGACGAAATGTGATCACAAAACCTGGGTTTGCAAAACACATGTTTTCTTAAAGCGCAATGCTTTGAAATGAGCAAAATCATTATTTTTTATCTGTATTTGTTTTTTGGCCATTTTTCCCAGTAAAAATATCCAAATGTCTTAAAAATTAATATGATAAATAAATAACCGTACTTTTTGGTGTAAGAGCTGCTGAAGTGATTTTTGGCACAAGCATGAGACAAAAACATGAGAAAACAAGTATTGTAATTAAAATCTGCAGATGAAACTAGATAAAATGCAATAAAATAAACACTTACAAGTATATTTTGGATCTTTTCCTACCACTGATTTGAAACGTGTTATGAAAAGCCAAATAGCCCCAAATCGACCAATGCACGAAGAAGTAATATTTTTTTACTTGCGAACAAAATGTTGTATGTTGTGTCTCTCATTTATGTTATTCAAACATACTTGACTTTCTTCTGTGGAACATAACAAATATATTTTGTAAAACGTAAATAAATTGGAGGACCCCATTGACTGTCATTGTATTGACAAAAAACTGTTGACTGTGCCGTCATTACAAAAAAAACATCGTCAGCACTTCATGATGTTATGCGAATGAGGTCCCTGTGGATGTGATGTAATGCTACGCCACCCTTTGCTCCGAAACCCTTCTCCAAACTCGAGACCACACAAAACTGTCCTGCTGCCAGTTTCTCTGCTTCCTCCATCAACATAGCGCAGCAATACTTCTTCTCTCTGAAGGTTTCTTTAGCTCAGCTAATGATAAACCTCCCTCTCAGTTTTTCCCTTTTGGAAACCAATTCAACCTTACTCTGTTTTCTTGTACTGGATGCAAGATTTTGCTTTGAATTATTCATAAAGCAGCGGGATTCGAAAGTCAACGATTAAAATGTATTTCTGTTTTCTTGTAGTGACTGCGTCCTTGAATGATGTTTGAGGTGATTATCAGTTTGTTGATACATCAGAATTCGGGGGTAATTGCACACAGCTGTTCCTTGCAGGACTGTTGTTGGGGTGTTTAAGTGCAAGGAAACGGCATCAATCATCAGTGATCCTCGTGGGTTCTCCTCAGTGGCAGTGTAAATTAAGCAATAACATTAAGTTATGGTCAATGTTTGTCATTTGTCAGTTCTCCAGAACATGATTTCCTTAGGCTATAAGTCTTTCCTCTAGGAGATTTTTTTTTAAACTACAGCATTTGCTTTAATTTACATTCACATGTGCACAAATATACTACGGGTTAAATTTTTGTGGTCAGAAAAATGTTTCAAGAATGTTTCATTCATTTCAATCATTCTGATTGAACTTCACATTCATGAAACCGCACAGGTCTGTCATCATCGTCATTACTGGAGTTTCAAGATACTTCTGTCATTGATGAGTGTAGAACACCATAATACATATGGTATGAGAAAGAGAAAGAGAGTAAATGGATAATATTAAGGTTTTATAATAGATTTTACTAAAAAATATTTAAAGTATAAATATACATATTTTAAACATTCTGGTACCTACACACACATGTTCGGAAATTCCTAGGGGTGCCAATCCAACTTCACGGATTTTC
This sequence comes from Rhodeus uyekii, assembly GCA_037043235.1. Taxonomy (NCBI): domain Eukaryota; kingdom Metazoa; phylum Chordata; class Actinopteri; order Cypriniformes; family Acheilognathidae; genus Rhodeus; species Rhodeus uyekii. The sequence goes on along the minus strand of JAWRVZ010000128.1, from coordinate 205,441 downwards.
ATTTTTCGTGGGTGGTTCCGGTTCACATTAATCACGATAAACGAAGGATAACTGTATGTATATATGTATATATATATACACACAGTGGAGTTCGGTTATGTTGACAGCCTCGGGGGTTACAAAAAAGCATCAAGATAACCGATGATCGAGATAACCCATACAACATATATTGCCGATGTTCCCATATATAACCCACAGACGCAGATAATCCATACGCTCATATAGCCCGTGGGTTTTGGGTTTTGTGTAAAAATCGTTGGCATAACCCGCATCCATAAATTGATGAACTTTTTTGTGTAAGATCACATTTCGATTTTCAAATGTTGTTCGCATGACGTCAATTACCCTGTTCGTCAATTACCCTGTTCGCATGACGTCAATTAACTGTTCAGGCTCGGTACACAGTGCTTGTGCGTGAAATTAAAAAAACACACAATAAAAAAAACAAACACAAGTCAGAATCAGAAGAAAAATAAAAAGCTGTCTCTGTGTCGGATGAGATGAGAAAAGCCCGTCCTCATGGCAGCACAGCCAATCATGTCTTCTTGCATGATTGACAGGCCAGACAGCCAATCAGCGCCAGCTGTCAGAGTGACAGTACAAGCGTCAAAGACAACAACCCTTGCAAGAAAGAAAAATGAAAATGTATTGATGTACATGATGCGAGTTATTAAATGATTTGGTGTCTTTTTACACAATAGTGTTGCCGCGATTTGTTTGGTGAAGCGATTGGCATTAATCTAAAAAAAATGTACATACACTGTACTGTGTATATGTTTGCTAACAACAAAGGAGGTGTTTAGTTTTCACTTAACACCTCCAGACAGTTTTAGAAGAAGAAAAAAACAGAATAGCTACAGCGTGTTATCCCTCAGACAAGATCAATGACAGTGAAAAGAAAAACCGTCATTGGAGTGAGCGGACCGCGATGCACGTGCAAGGCAAACTCAGCACCTGCGCAGTGAACTGGGTATGCTCGAGTCACGGGGTCGAGATAACCCATGTTAAGTGGCGAAAGTGTCCCCCTTTTGCGCTCAAGATATTAGATTTAGGCGACATAAAAGAATCGACATAACCCTCAAGAAAATAATAAGACAAATAGGGAGTTTGGCGGTTCCACTTCAAAAAACGTCGACAAAATAGGATTGACGAGTTAACCGTGAGTTGAGATAAGTGAACTCCACTATATATATATATACATACATACATCATTGGGATACATAAGTGAAAAAAAATGTAGACACCCTGGATTGTGTGACGTGACATATGTTAAGTGACATTACATCTTCATTTAATTAATTTCATTTCCTGCTCCTGAACAGCAATGGCTCACAGAGCTCTATGTTAATTTTCCATGTTTCCTTTTCAGATATTTACAGGTGGCGCTGGTGAATTAGAGCTTAGTTTGTCTTCTGGTTTGGTTTAGCATCTTGTCAGACCGTGTTTCAGTGAGCATTCATCAACAGAGTGAGATTAGAAGGTTTCCAAAGTGCAGAGATTCCCTTGACTAAAACCACCCGACAAGTGATGGTGTTTAATTTCCTGGTCCCCACCACAATCCTCCCTCTGTCAACCTGAGACCCTGGGAAAAATGGTCAGATTTATTGTGGTTTCTGTTTGTGTATATATAATTAAATGACCAAAAACACACACACGCACACAGGCACACACACATATATACATACGCAGTGTATATTAGTATGAAAACTATGTGAGAACATTAGATATTAGATGTATACTTAATAAAAAAATTATATATGTGAAAACAGCCAAGCAGAAATGGAAGTAAAAACAGTATTTAAAAAGATTGATTATAAATGTATCTAAAAATGTACTGTTTTATTTTTTATTCATTTTCTTTTAATAATCTTAGGGGAATAGACAATTTCCCCTAATTGCAGAATCACCCATTTATATCACTGATTATTAAGCAACTAAAATCTTCGGAAGTGTATCAGATGTTGATTACAAAACCAGTGTTTAAGGTTTCTATTTTGAGGCGCTGTAGTGTTAGAGTCGTATGGAGTTATAGCAGCAGTTTGTTCATTTATACGAGTTTTGATTGGGATCTGAGGCCAAGGTAGTAATGTACTCATAAACCAGGAGGGTCAGGACGGCCTCAGGCACACATTTCTACCTGCTACCTTGGCCTACGTGGGTCTCTGAGGCCTATTGCTGTGGTAAAAGGACATGATATTTCATCCAGGTTTTCTCTCCAATGTCCTGGTAATAAAAGACTGATTCAGCATGCCTCATTAGACGAGGCTAAAGGCCGGCTTGTATAGCAAACGCTGCATGTATTGTTTGGCTAAAGGAGCATTCAGTGTACAAACTTGTGCTTGTCATTACTTTTTTTAACATGGGTGGTTCTTTTTAGCTGTTTGGGACATATTTAATTAGACGTCTGAGATTTGCCTAGATAATTTATGGGTTTGTAGAGGTCGGTGTTCTTTACTTCTTTTATAGGCTCATGCTTATGTTTAAAAAAAAAAAAAGACAGATATTTGGAGGGTTTGCTTGCGTTGCCCACCTCTAATGAAGCTGAATCTGAGGACACATTTTATTTATGAGGGTTGTATAAGAGATTTGTTTTTGCTAATGCTGTTGTCCCCCGAAGTCATCGGTTGACAGGCCATTTATCTCGGCAAACAGGAAAAGGTGGTCCTCAAATGACGTCCTCCTTTGGTTTATATTCATCCCTTAAGGTGTGTTTGTCATCTTTAAGGAGGCCCTGCTGAGATTTTCATTGGATACATCTGAAAGCTCTCTGAGGTAAACCGCATATTTAAGAAGCCAACCCGACCACTGCAACCCACCTTCAATGTAACTTTACCTCCAAACCCCAAAACGGCAGTGTATTTTGATATCTCAAGTGCTTGTATAGAGTAAAACTTGCCCGCAAGCCAGCATGATAACATCAGTTTGTGCGCTGAGGGTCGTTTTGGCGACATTTGTATGTTAAAAAGCAAAGTTGGAGCCAAAACCAGCTCTCCAAGACTCAGACCAATATTAGACCCCTTGAGGCCCAGTTCCCTAACACAACTAAAACATTCAAGGCCCAGATCCAAACCAAGACATGTCAGTTCTTTAGAACTGAAATAAAGAAAATGTGTCATTCACTACATACAGTATACCCAACAATCAAGTTTCGCCTTTTCATTGCTTCCGTTTCAACATGTATATATATATATATATATATATATATATATATATATATATATATATACAGTAGAACCCCGACTTACGAAACGCTCTACGTACGAAAAGTTCGACGTATGATAAAAGATTTCAGGTTTTTTTCCACCCGAGTAACGACAAAATTATTGAGATGTGAAAAACAAAATCTCGGCCGAGGCGACGATTTCCAAGCTTTGTTTTGAAATTTGCGCACTACTGACCCGTCAACTCCCACCAATCGTCCCGCTGTCTCCCGGCTCGGACGCTGGCTTTCGCTGCAACATCCTGCTCTCCTATTGGTCAGCATCGCTCCCACCAGCCTCTGCGTAGCGGCGTTCAGTGTTGCCAACTTAGCGTCTTTGTTGCTATATTTAGCGAGTTTTCAGACCACTCCAGCGACAATTTTTCCCAAAAGCGACTAGCAACAAATCTAGCGACTTTAACTGGAGTCATTGGCGACTTTTGGATAGAAAGTGAAAGGGAAGAAGAGGATGCTCTCCATGGAGACGAAAAGGGAGATAATTGAGAAGTATGAAGCTTGGATGCGCTTCATCCCATGCTAAATGTGGTGTTTTCGTAGGGCTTGGAACAGATTAGGCAATTTACATGTAAAAGCCTGATCGATTTACGAAAAGATTGACTTACGAAGCCAACCTCGGAACGGATTATTTTCGTAAGTCGGAGTTCTACTGTAATTAGTTAGCAGATTTGCTTAGTGTGAGATTGTACAGTGTACAGCTTAAAGTAGCATGGTTGAAGTGGGAATTGCAAGCTTTTTGGAGCCTAAAAACTGGGTCACCAAGTAAAGAAGTCGAGAACCACTAATTTAAATCAAGAGGAATTTAGGTTTCACAATGGAAGGCTGCATGCCAGACACCTTCAGTGACTCTTGCTGAATGATGAAGATACCCTGCTGACTTGCGGTTGAGGTAATTTTCACCTTTAATACGCTGGAATTAGACTGCGGTCTTGTCCGAGACCATAAGCCGAGACCCAGATCCAGACCAAGACACTGAGTAATGAGACCCACACCACGGTCACATTTATGTGGTCTTGAGAGATCCCAAGACTAAACCTACAACATCAAGATGTTGATGAAAAGCATAGTCGTTTAAAACTAATAATTTGAAAGATTGCTACCTGACATGCAAATGGATCTCACCCCACCCAAAAAATATGTTCCAGCAATGACAGTGTGGTTCTTGTTCGTTTCAATGCTGTCTAAGCGCTCTGATGAGCTGCAGTCTCGGGTGTAGAAATTCAGATGGCTGGACCGTAGCCAGTGCGGTCTCTCCGGCAGACCTACTTTGACAGGTATGAAGTTGAACCAGAAAAAATAGGATAAACCAAGTGCGCTAGTGCTAAGAGGTAATACAAGCTGTTCGAAATTAACTGAAAAAGTTTTTTGGATTGAAATAACGTCACATAGCTGCAGTACCTGTTCTAATGTGTCTAATGTGTGACTTCTAGACAGGTTGGTCAAAGTTCAGTTTAAAAAATAATAATTCTGGTACAGTCCATGATGGTGCAATTGTGGTTGGGCTCTGGCCTTCTCGTTCCAACCGTTGCCTGCCATGACTGTGAGGTTCATTCCATCTTGATTATAATTGCTTTCATCTTGTATCGTGACTGTTTTCAATTCTTCACGGTCCTATCAGCTCAGCCAGGTTCACAGAGGTTGCATGAGTTCCATAAGTCCTGCTGTGGTTTAGGTGTGTAGTTACTAAACACTTGTTTTGGGCTCCATTTTCAGTGCAAAAAGAAATTATTTACTTATACAATTTTCAATATGACAACTAATACTAAAAGTCGTTGAAGATGAAACTAAGACAAACTAAACTTAATGTAATGCAGAACTGCTGTGTTACAGTAGCAGAACTGGGTACATCTGGGTACATCTGTACATCTGGGTACATCTGGGACTGACATATTCCAATTCCAGTGTTTGGATGTGGAAGTGTCTACTAAATGTGTCTACTAGAATAGCTAATACTTAAATACTTTCTAGGATTTAAATCGATACTTGCCAAATGCAGGATTTTTGTCCATTCAGTTCATTTTTCATCTGCTGTTAGGTCCCAAAAAAAAGAAGGGAAAGTGGATGTGTGTATTTATTCTAAAACAAAATGCATGAACAGAGAAAACTATAAGTAGGTTCATTTGGTCAATTTTTTTGTCCGAGTTCACATTAAATATTGGCTCAAACAGTTCATATATTTTTTTTGGTCCATTTTAACAGTATGATAGTCTGTGGTCACTATGAACAGATTCTGAAGTTCATTGAAAATGCTGATTGTTTCAAGTTGGTAGAGCTGCATGTCCAGAAAAAACTTCTACATTGTGGTTATTGCATTTCAGTTTCACATTTTTTTCTCGTAGCTCAAACAGGAGAGCGTGTCGCTTGCAAAACCAAGGTAATGGGTTTGATTCCCAAGGAAAGCAAGAACTGATTAAAATGCCAATGTGTGCGTACCTTGAATGCAATGCAAGTCATTTTGGATAAAAGCGTCTGCCAAATGCATAAATGTAAATGATAATTTATCGCACAGGTGTGCGATTAAAGGATTTAGTTAAAAAAAATTAAAGTGGTTGAGAGGGCAGAGAAGTAAATGTATCTATCAGTTTTATTAAAGTCTTGCTGGCTTAGCATATGCATAATGAATTATTTTAAGCAGTTCACTTTATGCTGAGTTTTTTTCTGTCTCTGTCTTCCTGTCTTTTCTTTGGCAGATGACAAAAGGATGGAGGACAAACAGGAAGACTCGCAGTACCTTGGAAAGAATGAATCAGAAGAAACATATGTTGGGTGATGAGGCCTTTTCCATTTTGAGAAGGTGACCTTTAAATTACATTTTGTACAATTTAAAACATTCTGTGAGAAGAAGAACGGGTCATCAAGACAAAAATGCATTTAATGTAACTTTATTATTTAAAATTGCATGTTAAATATTCACCTTCCCATTTTCAGTTGTTCAATTTACATCAGAGTAACTGTCAGATGAGAGAAGCACAAAAGCAAGGGAAATAACTGAAATGACTTTAATACAGTAGAACCCCGGTTTATGAAATAAATCCGTTCCAAGGTTGGTTTCGTATGTCGAACTTGTCGCATGTCGGTCAGGTTTTTACATGTTAATTGCGTAATCCGTTCTAAGATCTACAAAAACACCATATTCAGCATGGGATGAAGCACATCTCAGCTTCATACTTCTCAATAATCTCCCTTTTCGACTCAATGAAAAGCACCCTCTTCTTCCTTTTGACTTCAGCAACAATCTTCACATCCATGGTTACTGATTAGAAAAAAGTTTATGCTAACACCAGAGGCTGGTGGGAGCGATGCTGACCAATAGGAGAGCAGGATTGTAAAAAGTGTTCCCCTTCTTACATGGACTATTCCAGCCATCCCTGTCATTCAGTGCGAAATGGACTATTCCAAACTTTCCCTCGGAGTTCAGGAAGTGTCGTGACAGAAGAGAGTTGATGGATGATGAAGGTAAAAGAGATCGGCTGAAGATTGTATATAGTTTATTGAGTGAAATACAGGGAATTAGTGCCAATCGTTGAGTTTTTAATCGATCTATGCACCTTTAATAAATACCAGTTTTGGATCATTCCCTGAGTGAGACATCATTGTTCTGACCGGACAAACTGTAGTCTTCATCCAACCCGAACCAAAATCAGCGTGAATTTCAAAACAAAACTCGGAAATCGGAGATTTCGTTTTTCGCATCTCGATCATTTTGTCGTAACTCGGGCGGGAAAAAAAAATGAAATCTTTTATCGTATGTCGAACTTTTCGTACATAGAGAGTTTCGTAAGTCGGGGTTTTACTGTAATAAACTTTAAACAAAAACACTTTAAATATACAAAGACAAAATGGCACTTCTTGTGCAAAACTTGATGAACACAGAACAGGACATAACCGGGAAACACACGCCATTGAATTAACAGCAATCGCCAGAGACTGAAGGAAACATAGGGTTTAAATACACGAGGTTAGAATGAGAGTTATTAGACACAGCTGACAAGACTTGCGAGGTTATTGCCGATGTGCCAGGTGAATGGAAACACATTGGGAGGAAACAGGATATAGACAAAGACACGACTGACATGTAACAGGTAACAGGGTTGATGTTTTAATATAGTCTTTTTCAACAAATGAAAATATTAAAATAAATCTACTTTACTTTCTGGAAGAGTTCACTACTTTAAAGTATGATACTTTAATGACTTGGTAAAATGGCAAAGACATCCCCCCCTATTTATTTTAAATTATAGACAAGATAAAGATACTTAGCTTCCTTGAAGAGTTCACTTAAAAGAATGGTTTTCATTATGGTAATGCAATATCCCCCCATATTTGATTTAAATTATAGACACATTTAAGATAAAAATTATAAGAACAGAGTTGACTTAGTATTTTCTTACTGAAAAGAAAAAAAAACATCAACAAGGTAAAGACACTTAATTTTCTTGAAGAGTTCTTCACAGTCGTGTCATGTTTCACTTCCGGTTCCCTTCTGTGTATCTTCCTGTGCCCTTCCTGCACCTGTCATGTCAATAACTTCCCTCGTTAGCCTCGTCAGGTGTTCCCCATCTCCTCATGTATAAATGCCCTCCTGTGTTCTCATGATTTGGTCGTTTGTTGATGTTATTGTGTGTTCCCCAGTGTGTGGATGCCATACTCCTTGATCCCGCCGTGTCTCAGAGTTTTGCACTATGAGTGCTGTTTAAGTTTGTCATTTAAAAGTGTTTTTGTTTTCGGTTTGAGCTTCTTGGATTCTTGTTTCTTCTCCTTGTTACTCCACATCGCACACGATCACCTCTCTTAACTAACAGTACGATGGTTTGATTATAGTAATGGCATTTACTATTATTTTATACGACAAAAATATTAAAATATTCTGTCAAACCTGCACCGGCTTCCTATTAAACACCGAATACATTTTAAAATCTTGCTAATTACTTACAAAGCATTAAATGGTTTAGCTCCACAGTACTTGAGCGATCTCTTAACACATTATAGTCCTTCACGTCTATTGCGATCCCAAAATACTGACCAGCTTATAATACCTAGAATATCAAAGTCAACTGCTGGCGGGCGATCCTTTTCCTATTTAGCTCCTAAACTCTGGAACAGTCTTCCTATTACAGTTCGGGAAGCAGACACACTCTGTCAGTTTAAATCTAGACTAAAAACACATCTCTTCAACCTGGCATACACATAACACATTATACATACATTTTTAATCCAAATCATGTAAAATGATTGTTAGGCTGCATAATTTAGATAAGCCGGAACCGGGAACATTCCCATAACATCTGATGTACTCGATACATCAGAAGAAGAATGGCATCTACGCTGATATTGGTCTCTGTTTATTCCGAGGTTACCGTGGTCAGCTGGATCCGGGCCATATCCAGATCAGATGAAGGACCTGCACCTGGACACGAGCACAGCCCTGCCCTGAAGTGTCTGCGGAGACCGTGACTCTACTAGACCCTCCCCTGTGTAGATCATGAACCCATCTCCAACCGGACCAAATTGTACTTAATATTGGACTTGAAATGTTGTCAATATAATAATAATGCACTGTTTGGCTGTTGGCCAGAGGAGAACTGACTGAACCTGGTTTCTCCCAAGGTTTTTTCTCCATTCCGTTCTTCATTCATTCCGTCACCTGCTGGAGTTTTGGTTCCTTGCCGCTGTCGCCTATGGCTTGCTCAGTTGGGGAAACTTAACACTTAATATTCATCAATTGTCTTAATTTTTTTCTGCTTTTTAAGGCTGCTGTTCAGCCAAACAAACTTTGTTTATATTGTTTTCCTGTGACCACTGTAAAGCTGCTTTGAAACAATCTGTATTGTAAAAAGCGCTATATAAATAAAGGTGACTTGACTTGACTAAAGTCTTAAAGTCTAATAACTGTCTGAAAATGCATTTGGTTTTAATGAACAAAAAAGTAAATAAGCAAATGAATGACAATGAATGAATAAATAAAAACAAGGAGGACCTGGATCAGTAGAAAAACCAACAAAAAAGTCATTTTTACAAAGATGTATCTGTTACATAAATGGCACTCATTCTGTAGAACTACCCTGTAACTCAAGAGGGCCTAAACAAGGATAGATGCGCCTACAGTCATTAGATCATTGCCGGCAGCAATGTCACCCTCTAGCCTACGACTGGTTGCTCACAAAAGCTAAGCGGGGATGTGTGTGGTCGTTTCCTGGATGGGAGACTGATTGCTGCTGGAAGTGGTGTTAGGAGGCCAGCAGGGGGTGCTCACCCTCTGGTCTATGTGAGTCCTACCGCCCCAGTATAGTGACGGGGACACTGTACTGAAATGAGCACCGTCATTCGGATGAGACGTTAAACTGAGGTCCTGACTCTCTGTGGTCATTAAAAATCCCAGGATGTCTTTCGCAAGAGTAGGGGTGTAACCCCGGCATTCTGGCCAAATATGTCCATCATGGCTTCCTAACCATCCCCTTTCTCTGATTGGCTTCATCACTCTGTCTCCTCTCCACCAATAAAGCTAGTTTGTGGTGAGCGTTCTGGCGCAATATGGCTGCCGTCGCATCATCCAGGTGGATGCTGCACTCTAGTGGCGGTTGAGGAGATTCCCCCTTCCATGTAAAGCGACTTTGAGAGACTTTGATAAAGCGCTATATAAATGTAATAAATTATTATTTATTATTATTACAGGAGCAACATGAAGATTTCTGTTGGAAAGATTTGCCTTGCAGTCTTGCAGTTTCTATGTTGTTCACAGTCATGTCTCTATTTCAGTATATGGCTTTCCACAGAAACGTGTCCTATTGAAGATTTGATTTCTTGTGATAGTATCTGCTCTGTTCATTATGACACTCCCTCTTGAGACGGTCAGGGTGAGTGAAAAACATCTCCCTTTGTAAAATCATAAATAGTTACGCATCAACTTTGGTGTGCTTTGGGATGACCGATAGATTTGGGCAGAGAAAAGAATACATATGGCTACTTTTGAATAGCTGTCAATGGAAAAACATGCTAGCATGCTAACCAGCCAAACCTTGACCCTTTGTCTGGAACTACATGTAATTCCTTGCGGTAAGTGACATGCGTTTTAGTAGTCGATGATAATTTGTTCTAATGATTCTTCCTTATGGTGACATGAAAACAGTCGAGTTTGCCAAATGTGTCAGCTCTTCCTGAAAGAGACTGACGTCAGTGAAGTACCAGGATCATTCGAAATGAAAGATGACATTCGTAGTGAGCACCAAAACAAAGACGCTTTAATGTTGAGGGACTTTACCCTTCACTTTCAATTCAATGATTCGCTTGCTGTGAATTTGGATGAAGTACTGATGGAGGGTTAAATGAATCAGATTGGCCAGTAACATCAACAAACCATTTTCCCTTCACACCTCAGTGCTGCTGGCCTCATAAATTGAGACTTTGAATTCTTGCACACATGGCTTTTTGCTTGCCAGTAGTCAATATGAAATGTCTGAAATAAGAGCCTTCATTGAACAGTTTGAGAGGTCATGCGCGCTGCCAAAGTCATTGCTTGATGGTCTATTCCCCTTCCGCTCTCACTTACCTTGGTGGTCTTTGAAGCAAACTTCATACGTTTTTCTTCGCTAGCGGGTGGTGACAAGGTTCGCATCTCCTCTCCAATTCAATACACTCATGTCACATTACTCTCCAATGACATACTTGTTGCAGAATCCAAAATAAAAAACAAAGCTTAACTTCTTATTACAAAGGTTATTGCAATTAATTGTTTTTCTTAGCAGAAGAATATTTAAGCATGACCATGTACTTATTTAGTAAGTAGCCTCTACTTTCCCTTTTTCGGTTTATTTTATGATATTGACCGTCTTACAGTATGTTATGTTATACAGATTCCATGTGTACTGCTTTAATCAACCACAGGACTATCAAATCAATGAAACATTCAAATCACTTAAAAGATAACTGATGGCGAGGCAGTGCATGCAGTCCATTCATCAGCAGTAATTACATTACATCACAAATACGCAAACCACCAGGTCCCTCTCGCTTATGTACCATCGGTAGTTTCCCCACTCTCTCTATGCGTAAATGAGATCCATGCATGTATTTCTGCACATTTCTGCAATGTTGTTGAATCATAAACATTGTCAGTCAACATTACGAAGACGGTTTGGGAACACAGCATGTTCTTGTTGCGGTGCGAATTTATGCCACATTGTTCCTGCGTTTTATTTACAGACCAATTTAAGATAAAATATTATTCTACCAGGGTCGATTGTTTTAATATGGTCTTAACGACAAGCACGATGAAGACGAATAACTTTCTTGAAGTTCACTTCTTGAAAGTATTACAGTGTTATTATGGTCATTTTATTGGTAGATAACGTTATATAATATCGTTTAAATGATAAAAAACTAACAAACAAAAAAACAAGATAAAGATACTTTACTTTCTCGAACAGTTTGTTACTTAAAAGTGGGGTGTCATTATGACAAAGATCCTTGTTTTTTAAATATATAGAACAATATGATAAGTCATGATGGTAACAGTTGACAATTTAATGTTGTTTAACTGATAAATAGAAAAACAACAAGATCAAGATTAAAGATTCAAGATCTTTCTTGAAGAGTTCCTTTCTTGAAAATACGTTGGTGTCATTATGATATTTTTATTTTATTTCTAGAACAATTTAAGCAAAAAAAAAAGAAAAAAGGATGGTAACAGGTTGACTGTTACGTTTAGTCCTGTCTGTTGTGTCATCTATGCACTTCCTGTTTGGTGTTTCACTTCCGGCTCCCTTCTGTGTAAACACATGGCAGTTGCTTCAATGCATTTAGGGGTTGGTCCTGGTCAAGACAATCTCCTGAACTCCAAACTGAATGTCAGAATGGGAAAGTTTGAGAGTGGCATGGTTGTTGCTGCCAGACGGTTCGGGTCGACTGATTCAAGCTGATAGAAGAGCAACTTTGACTGAAATAACCACTCGTTACAACCGAGGTATGCAGCAAAGCATTTGTGAAGCCACAACACTCACAACATTTAGGCAGATGGGCTACAACATTAGAAGACCCCAACGGGTACCACTCATCTCCACTACAAAAAGGAAAAAGAGACTAAAATTTGCATGAGCTCACCAAAAAATTGGACAGTTGAAGCTGAAGACTGAAAAAAATGTTGCCTGGTCTGATGAGTCTCGATTTCTGTTGAGACATTCAGTTGGTAGAGTCAGAATTTGGCGTAAACAGAATGAGAACATGGATCCATCATTCCTTGTTAGCACTGTGCAGGCTGGTGGTGTTGGTGTAATGGTGTGGGGGATGTTTTCTTGGCACACTTTAGGCCCCTTAGTCCCAGTTGGGCATCGTTTAAATGCCGCAACCTACCTGAGCATTGTTTCTGACCATGTCCATAACTTTATGACCACCATGTACCCATCCTCTGATGACTACTATTATCAGAATAATATATGTCACAACACTCAAATCATTTTAAATTAGTTTTTTGAACATGACAATGTTCTAAAATGTACTAAACTGTACTAAAATGGCCCCCACAGTCACCAGATCTCAACTCACTCAGCGCATGCGCAGTGAACTAGGTACGCTCATTAGTCATGAGATAACTATGTGAAGTGGCAAATTTGTCCCTCTTTTATGCTCGAGATATTAGGGTTCGGCAACATAAAAGAATCAAACTTACCGAAAAGAAAATGCTACGACAAATAGGGAGTTTGGCGGTTCAACTTCAAAAACGTATAATAGGACTGGCGAGTTAACCGTGAGTCGAGATAAGTGAACTCCACTGTATGTATATGTTATATATGTTTATTCAAAAACCAAAGTGAATATTAGCTAAACACTGGGATGAGAATGTTGTGGAATCATAAACATTGTAATTCAACATTATAAGAATTGGCTGCAAACACAGAGAAACATGTTCATGTTAAGGACCAAATTCGTGCCCCCTCTTTCCTGAGTCACGAACTGAGTCTCATAAGATGGCAGAGAATCTATCACAGTACATCCTTTCTCTTTCTCACAGACCACTAATTGGATCTGCAGAGAGTCATCTTAAGTTTGTAATCCGACCGTATCTTTTCTCGATGAATGTGCAATTGAATCGGATCAGAGAAGTGTAATTTAGCAAAACTGTTTTCTTTATTAGGGAATGTACAGAAACAAACAATCTGGTTTGCATATTTGAAGAGAACTTTTTGCACCTACACTGATACTGAATTGGTAACTTCTGAGTATAAAGCTATGATTTGTGCCAAAAGTCAAGATTTCAATTGGTCAGAGGACTCATTGCTTGATTGTATGACAGCCAGGTTGACGGGCACAATGATGGCCTGCAACTGCAGAGCTCATCAGGTGGAGAGATATTCAGAGGATTTGTTTCCCTCTTCTTTTGTCTGTTTAAACAATTAAGGCCTGGACATGACAGAGAATTGGACGGGCGTCCCCTTCGAGGTCTCTGGTGTAAGATCCCGCTCCAGCCGTGATTAAGTGATGTCTTTTGGAGCCGGTGCTGGTTTAGTTATTTCTTTTGTTTTGGGCTCCAAGGAAAATCTCCACCAGAGCAGATGGTGGGGTAGGCAGGAGTGAAAGGGAGATGAAGGAAAGCGAGGTGACACATTTTCTCCGGGAAACCTCGGAGGGCTCATCACGGCCTGCTGATCTTCCAACTGCTTCAGAATATTTTAGTGTTTTTCCTTCTTATTGCGACCTAAGAAATTTGCTGCTTTGCAGTCCAGTGCATCGCGAGTCCAATAATCATGTCAGATATTATCTACGGCTTTATACTTCCAGATATGTGTAACTTTATAGATCAGGAAGAGTTGAAATAATGCAGTTATAAAAGGACAAATTATGCACATTTTTTTAATCAGTTTACATATGACTGGAAAATAGTTTAAATGAAGATTTAGTTCACATATCTCAAATTTACAGGAGCTGTACTTTACTTTAAAGGCATAGTTCCCTTCAACTGTGACATTTCAAGCAATAAATCATGATCTTTCAAGCACATAAAAGTACAAAAGTACACAGGACTCTTCTAAACCCATATTAGGAAAATTAAATTCAAACCACCATTCATTGATAATCTTACCTTCCTTTGTCGCCTGGGTCATTAGATCAGTTAGTTGAACTTGACAACCGAATCACTTTGATTCATGAACAGTTCATTCAACCTAATTTGAAAGGTTCATTAATTCAAACTACATCAAATATTACTATTGCCTGTGAATAACAAATATTTTGGTCTGCTCTTGACACAAAAACATTGGGCGATTAACTTTCATTTAAAATGTATTGTAAATTTGCAAAAACATGTAGGAAGAACTGAATCCACAATCTCTGGGTGCTGTAAGTGTTCTTTATCCTGTTGATTTTTGCTCATGGTATTTGGCCACAATAACACAACTATTTAAATTTTTTAGTTTTACCTTATTGAATCGATAAGAATCATAATCATTCGATAATCATTCGATAATGAGAATTGGAATCATAATAGCAATCGTTTAAGTAAAAAAAAAGTGCAAGTTATTTTTATTAAAGTATTAAAATATGAATAAAAAATAGTTTTAATAAAATAATAATTATAATAAAAACTGCATTATTCCATAAAAACAAGAATTGTCAATCATGGTGATTTTAAAGCATGTAATAAAACATCAAGGTGTACAGTTTTTGTACATCCAGTTTTTTAATATTTGCATTTTGGGTTTGGATGATATAACTCCCACCTTCCTTCACTCTTTCGGAACCTACTCCCACTGCTTTGTGTAATGTAAGCCACCACCGTTCTCCATCATCCTCTCTTTCTTTCTGGCTCCAGAGGTCTTATGAAGAATTGCTGTCCACTTTTGGCCTCCAGACCAGGCCAGAGAACAGGTGGTGAAGCCATCTCCAACAGCTTTTCTTTCGCTTCAGCTCTCTGCGTATTCAGAAACGAGCCATGTGGCGTGCAGAGCCTCGCTGAAGGTGAAGGCAGGACTGGGTCAGCACGGGCACAGGATGGAGAAAGTCTTTCAGGAAATTCCTATGCAGAACAAAACGCTTGACACAAAGCCTGGTCTTAAAAACGATTGCTACATTTCTCTCCCTTTAACTCTCACACTCTTTTCTCTCCAGAGTTTTCTTTGCCATGTGTTTGATTTTCATTTTTTCACGTACAAAGAAACTCAGTGCCCTTTTTTTATCGTACCGAGCAGCGCTGCGTTGCAAACAACACTGACCTTTTTACAGGACTGAACTGTGCTGTTACTGGAGGCCTTCTTGCTAAATGAATTGAACACACATGATGGTAATTGACAGCGTATGTTCTTGTTGAAATGCAATATGGAAACTATTCCTTCTCTGAAATGTAATTTCAAATCACAGGTGTTCAAATACATGGGATTCTGGGGAGTGCTCCTTCATTCCAGTTGATGGGGTCTGAAATTAATTGAAAATAGCGTCAGTGTACCCGTTCTGACTTTAATTTGCACCAAAGCAGGTGAAACTGTTTCATAATCACTTTGTACTTCCTAATTGCACAGATTGATATCCACAAATTTTAACTGACGGTGTTATACTGTGATGATTAAGTGTTCCCCTAACGGTTTTGAGCAGTGTATATATTGTACAGTGGTACCTCGAGATACGAAATTAATCCGTAACGAGGCGGCCTTCGTATAATGAGTTTTTCGTATCTTGGAACACATTTTACATGTAAAATGGCTAATCCGTTCCAAGCCCTCCAAAAACACCCCATTAAATTTCATAATAAAGCTAAATTGACCTATAAACAATGAAATAACGTAAAATGTCGAAGCTTACCTTTCGAGTGAGGCTATCTCCGAAAGTGGCGGCAGAGGAGGAGGAGGACAAACGGCAGATAACGTACGTACACTTAACTTTACGAAAACACATACAAAATTGTACGTTTCGGGTACAGCACGTACGTATAGAAGATGCATGATGGGAGGGATGCTGTCCAATTAGAGAGAAGGATCTCATGGCTTGGCTAGCATCAGGAACCAATGGGAGAGCAGGAGGATGGTGGCGAGTCTACTATAACTAAGATGGCGGCGCGAGTTTCAAAATTGTTATGGGGCGAATCTCGGACTTTCAGAAACCTTTCGTATCTTGTAGAGTAGAAGAAGAAGAAGTAGAGTAGACTCGTATGTAGAGCAGTAACATTTTTCGTCTTTGCTTTCGTAAGTTGAGCCTTTCGTATCTTGAGGTACTACTGTACATATAACATAAAAGTTTGTGTTAATATATTATGTTATATTGTTTATAGTACAAATATAGACACTGCTCAAAAAACATTTATAACATTATATAAGACTCATAATTACCGCAATTAATCGCAATTAATCAATTTGACAGCACTAATATCCATCACCAATAATCCATCAATCCATCTTTAAATCACACTTCAGAGAAATATTGTTATTATTAATGTGATATATAGAAACCAAGACAAGAAATTCCCTGAAAACGGATCTTTTCAGCAGGACACTGACGAGCTTTCATGGGTTTGGGGAAGAAGTCATTTCAATGACATCGCTTTAGGAAAAACTACTAAGACAGCTCTTGACCTACATGTCAGCTAAAGGAATTGAACTAAAGATCATCTTGTTTCGTCTAGTGGAAATATGGTCAACCAATTTAGCTTGTTAATCAGGTCACCAAATTATCTTACTGGAGACAGTGTTCTTTTGTTAAAGTGACAAGTGGAAGATAAGTATTTTTAATATTTTGAAGCATGTGTGGTTTAAGTGTTTGAACTTGATGCTTATCTTGATAGCTTTTTGTTATGTGAGGGTCAAATAAAAACTTATCTGAAACTTTTAATTTATCTGAAACTTTTATGCTTTCATCATAAGTTTTTACTGTACTTGATAACAATTCCCGTAAATAACAAATTCACAAGCATTTCTGAGCACAATATCTTTCTCAATCCAAATGTAATTTTGACAAATTATGTTTTATGTACTTTAATTTTGTATTTTTTGTATATACTATATATTTTATGCTAGCAATGAAATTAATCTTAGCAAAACACCAAGGTCAAGGGTTCGATTCCAGGGAAAGCAAGACCTGATTCAATGTGTTCCTTGAATGCAATGCAAGTCACTTTGGATAAAAGAGTCTGCCAAATGCGTAAATGAAATAAAATGAAACTGAAAACAATCATCCGAATATTTTACAAATGTAATTTCCAAAACCATCATTTCCATTGTAGTGAATCAAAATCAAATAGGAGGGGATTTAATCAGATGCGTTTAATCACAATATGTTATGATCAAATGCACACATAAATCAACCATAAAGGGAAATATATATATATATATATATATATATATATATATATATATATATATATATATATATATATATATATATACAATAATTGTTAAATATTGTTGTTATATTCTTGGATCTCTGCTATAGTATCCAACTTGAAAAGGTTGGACGTTGAGTTACTTGAGACATTTGCGTGTAGACATTTCTGTCTATTCAGTGTATGTGTGTGTGTCCTTGTCCCAGGTCTTGGCATGCCACTGTCAGGTTTCGGGAGCGAGGACTCAGTTTTCTGGGTGGAAGGCTTTATTTAGACAATAAAACAAAACAAAACAAACACACAAACAAAACTGCCCCAATGGGGGAAATCAGAACCGACTTGAAAAGACTAACTAAAACTACATAAC
This sequence comes from Rhodeus uyekii, assembly GCA_037043235.1. NCBI lineage: Eukaryota > Metazoa > Chordata > Actinopteri > Cypriniformes > Acheilognathidae > Rhodeus > Rhodeus uyekii. Next base: position 187,561 of record JAWRVZ010000128.1, on the reverse strand, counting down.
AAGGAGCGGCGGCAAGAAATGACAATGAAGCGAGACAGGACAGCAAACACGAAGGGATTAAATAGACACAGGAGGGAGGATAATGAATTGGAAACAGCTGGGGCAAATCAAATGATAACTGGGGAACAAGTTGGGTGGGGTTTACACAGTGACAAGACACATACACACAGCCAACAAAGACAGCGTGCAGCTAGTGAAAACTAAACTGTGCGTGACACGAAAACACAACATGAAAGCACGCGGATGATGTAAACACAACTCAGCTCAAGCAAAGCCCAAATCCACGCCCACTCACAAGACATAGAGCATGTGAAAACGAGCAACCACTCGTCTCGTGCGCTCCCGACAAGGTCAAACACCCACGTCACGAATGTCCCACAAAACCTAAACTGAACAAGACCAGTCTCGGGATCGGACATCATAACCCACACATAAGACACCACACAGACAAAAGAGCCCACGACTCGAAACACTCGAAGCCGTGCATATTCACAAAACACGAGACATTACAGTAGTGTTAGAGTTCTACAACAACACCAAGAAATGACTAGACCGAACGTGGCAGAACCCTTTCTTCTCCTTGGAGCGTGGGGGAAGAGTGGACCCCGAGGTGTCTTGTTTAGCAGGCCATAAGACTGGCTGGTCTTAGACTTTCTGGAGCCACTGGGCCTTAAAGTCCTTGAAAAAAGGGTCAAAAGAAGCAAATAGATATTGTGGTGTGATCGATCATTTTGGGTCACTGTTGAGACACTACACCATATTTGAAAAAACACCCAGCTAAACAGTCTGCAACGTTCTACATTTTGCAGAGCAAATTATCTTTCCTTAATCAGGTCATCCAAAAAGCATTTGGATGCTAAATGGCAGAGCTAGCATGTTGCTGTTAGTCATCTGAGGTGAAAATAAGAGCAGTTTCCCTCTTCTTTCTCTTTCACATGATTGATGTGCTATAGGAGGATGAGCTTTGGCTTCAACAATTCACATGCTCTGACTGGATCGATGGAAATAAGTATTGTGTTGAAAAACGAATAACATTGTGTATTATGTGTGTGCTTGTTCTCTCAAGACATTGTTTTGGAAACACTGACTCTGTCTGTTTTTCTTTCAGGCTGATATGTTTCTAGCACTGGGTTGAGATTTGACAAATTGCATTGAGTGTTGTGGAGGAAATACCCTGATCGTCTTGGTGTCGGGATTCCCTGAGTGAGGGAGCCGATGGAGAGATGGCCTGCTTGGAGAAGATATCTGGCTCCCAAGAAAGCGTGTGAGAGAAAGACAGAGAAGAAACAAGATTGATGGTCCTTGTCTCTGTGTTGATTGGCTGGGTGATCGGTGAGTTATGGTCATCAGGATGGTAATGGTATTACCGGTCTTTCCCGTGTTTTCATCTCTTCCAGCTCTCAGTTCATTTAGCAGTAATTGGCCCAGATTCGGACCAGGACGATTTACTTTAGGGGGCATTTGGCATTTCGGAGGGGACACACATTTGTCACGTTACCTTACATTTCCCAGTTTACCCATAATTCATAACCCTGAGCAGTAGCACTGTTATTATGATTAGTTATTATATTATTTTTTCTTTTTCGTATTTTTTCTTTTATTTTTTTTTACTGGCATTTTATGCGTATTTTTAAATTACGCATTGTATTGTGTTGTGTTTTGGGATTACCAGAAATTTCTGTAATATTACTGAGTAATGATCTGGCAGAAAATTACCAGTACATTTTCCTTGTTTGTTTTTTACACTGTAGTAGTTGTAGTACTATTGTCAAAAACAAGAGGAATAATACGGATTTATGCAATAAATATGAATATGCAATGATGTAAAAAGTATGTTTTTATAATGTTAAGGGCCTGTCACACAGCGAAAACGCATGAATCACGCACGAATTACGCACAGATTTTCGTTTCTGCGCGGAGCGTGCGTCGTATACGTAATTCGTCGGTGGAACGAACATGGACCGTCAGTGATTGTAAGTGGGTGTGCGACGAAAACGGTCTGTGCGTGATTTTGAGTTTTGAACGGTTCAAAACGGTGTGCATTATTCATGAGTCGGCGTGCGTAGTTTATGCGTCGAGTATGCGTGACTATGCCCGGGACATGTGTCGGCCGTCAGTGCTTACGCGTCGGAACTGATTCGAAACCGCGCACGTCACGTCCGTCCACTGACGCCCCACCTTCATATCACGCATGAACCGCGCACGTATCACGTTCATTCCACTGACAATGTGGATTCTGAAAGCGCTTGTATGTGCAACGTTCGCGAAGCGTGCGTGTTTGGACGTGCTCCGTCAGTGATTCATGCGTCGGGCGTGCGTCGAATGTTCGTGGAATACTTTGGTCAATTTCTCGACGCACAAGCACACACAAACCCAATCTGTGCATGATTTGTGAGTGATTTTTGCGTGATCGGCTGTGTGACTTGGCCCTTTAGCTATAGTGTTATATTGTCACAGTCTTGTCACGATCTACACATCCGGGTCCCTTCTATATATCTACCTTGTCCTTCCGCACCTGTCCTTGTCTAATCACTTACCTTAAGTCCTGTCAGGTGTTCCTCATGTGTTCCTGTATAAATACCCTGTGTTCTTTTGTGGTTGTCGGTTAATGTTGTTGTTAATTACCCTTGTCGCTGTATGCTCCGTGTTTTTGCTAGTGTCTAATATTTTCCTAGTTTTTGCACAACAAGTGCCGTTTTCTGTTTATATTCTAAGTGTTTTGTATTTGAGTTCGAAAAAAGAGAGTTTCCTTGCGAACCTGTTTCTCCGCGCCTATCTCCGCATCTCACACATAATATTATAATTATAATAACAATAATTATTATTAGGATTACCAGCAACAAGTATATGCTTTTTTAAAGTATCTAAATTATTAGTTGTTAATGATTATAAATGATAATACTCTAAAGTGAATAAATTGTAATTTTATGTCTAAATAGTTAAATTCCAATACAATTTTTTAATTTCCTTGAATTGCAACTTAATGAGTACCTCTTCCTGTTATTCAAAGTCAAATTCCAATGTAATATCCTGTGAGATACGCCCAGTCCCCTTGAAATTTACACTATTGAATTATGTAAGCATCCTTGTTTGTGTTTGTGTGACTATGGTTACATTTAATGAAATAAATAATTTGATCACAGAATAAGAGGATAAAAATGAGAAAATGAATAATCAAACATCTGAAACAGCTGTGAGACAGCAAGTTTTCTCTGTCTTCATAACATTTTTCAAATGACTTTCTTGAATTTAATTACAAAGTGCATTAGCAGAATGTTTGTTTTGCTTATGACCGTTTGAAGTGTCTATAAAGAACACTCTCACTAACAAAATCTCCATCTTGGAAACATCTTATGAACAAAATGCATATGCACATCTGGTTTTAAGTCTTTGAGGATGAAAAATAAGAAAACAAACGGACACTGCACTCCGCAAAGAAAAAAAAACCACATGACTTACAAAAAGAAAAAGCTGAGAAACGTGTACGTTTCAAAACAAGATGAGAAAAATGACAAAACGAGTGAAGGATAGTTCTGTTACGGGCTAAAACGTTTCAGTGCTCATCCATCTTGTTCACAGACCATATGCTGCATATATCAAAAGCTTCAGTCCAATTGGCTGGTTTTCTGGTCGTTCCAGGAGTCCGTGTAAAGGGCAAAATCTGGCTAGTTAGGAGATGGTCCTGTTAGCTCTTGAAAGTGTTTGTAACTCCACCATCTGGATCTAAAAAAATTCTCTTACTAGATTGGAAATATGCTGAGTTGGTTATTATTTGGATGTGTGTCTGTGGTTGAAACTACATATATATCCATTTCACCACAACTTATCAAGGATATTTAGTGACAAGGACACTCACATGCACAAATATAAAAAAGTGAGACCAATTTAGCCGTATTCCAGTGAGCCATGAAAATGACCACAGCACATGTTCATTTACTCTGTAGGGTTTATTTTGGTTTGATAGTCAGCAGATTCATTCCTCCTCCCTAGCTATATCATATTCAACAAAACTCTGACTTTAAGGGCTATAAGATTTTTAATCAATCTCATTAAATGTTTGGGCAATTAATCAATCAAAAGCCATCCTAGGTGTATATGACGTCCTTCAGCCGAACACAATCAGTGTTATTTAAAAAAAATATCCTGACTCTTCCAATATTTATAATGGGAGTGAATAGTAACTGAGATTTTGAAGCCCAAAAAGCGCTTTATAAAAGTAATCGATACAGCTCCACTGTTTAATAAATGACTTCTGAAGTGAAGCATTGCGTTAAAAAAAGAATATCCATAACTTTATAAACTATAATCACTGGCTTCCAGTAACAGCTGTTCGCGAGTCGAGTTTTGGCAGAAAAGTGACCTCTGACCTGACACATGAAGCCAGTGATTATAGTTTTGTTCGATTTTGTTCGCCTGAAAGAAAAAAGTCATATACACCAAGGATTGCTTGAGGGTGAGTCAATTATGGGATAGTTTATGGGATAACCATTCCTTTATTTGCCAGATTTGCTGAGTAAACTTACCTTACCTTATTGTAGCCGTGGATGTAGTAAACATTGTAACACCTTTCCAAATTTCTAATTTTGCTCCCATTCCCACCTGTAATAATTACAGTTTAATAGTTTATTTTACTTGCCTCCAATGTGAATGGAAAAAATGTAGCCGCCGACCAAAAACACAGATTTTAAGATGTCCAACTGGCCGCCAAATGATTGTGGCAACAATTCTTTGAATTTCCTGCCAGATCTTAGTACTTTAGCTAACCTCAGGCTTATACTGAATGATCCACTATGTACACATAAACTAAAGCTAAATCTTGCAACCAAAGTCTCGACAGTAAACCCAAAGCTCCTTTAATAACAAACCAATGTGTATTTGTGAATGTTCCCGAGATCCTCCCAGCACGTGTTGGGACCTAAAATGCACACTGGACTTGTTGCAGGAAGCTTAATTCTTGATGATAGGCCAGGCACGGACCATGGAGCGGCTACTTTGAAGACAGCTGTGAGAAGAGCGAGGCATTAAAGTGAACTGCAAAGTCTGCAGTGAGAGCTGTTGATTTGTGTGAACGCCTCACTGCCGAAAACAGCCAAGTGAAGTTGTGAGAGTGTCCTGCGGTCAATGAGTTTAGCTAAAACTTCTCGTAATCTGCAGTTTTATACCAGTCGAAGCTGTTTGTGACCTTGTCACCCCAGTTGAAGTCATTCCGTCATCATCTTCCTGTAAACATTCATCCTACTCTGGATTTTAAACCATTTTCCCACAACCAGAGCATTGGTCGCCTCGTCTGTTGAATTGGTTTGCATAATAGCAACATTTTTATGCAAGTAAAGATTGTTTTGCCATTTTTGCTGATTTGGACACGGTCTGTTGACTTTTAATTGTCTTCAACCAAAACTAACGTTTATATCTTTCTATCTCTCACTTATACGCGCCCCCTTTTTCTTTTGGTTGGAAACCTAATAAAGTCACCGAGAGGCATTTTGAATTTTATAGTCTTTTTTTCCCTCTCTAGCTTTGTGGTTTTCGGAGAATGTCCCTGTATTGGGTTTGGCAGGGCAGTCTCCTCTCTTTTTCTAGCTCTGGAAAAGTATAGTAATGCTGTAAAGCATGTATTGATGTTTATTTTTATAATTTGGGTTGGTGAGATGGGGCAAGTTGAGAGTAGTTTAATGGTGTTCCAATTCCCAAGAGTCAAAGAGACCCAAGCGTTACCAGACCCACCTGAAGGTCAGTGTTTCATTGTATTATCTAGAAATCCATCGACAAAAGAGACAGGACGCAGAGCATTAAAAAAGAAACAAAACTTCTGTTTTTTATTATTGTAAAGTACATACAGAATAAAACAAATCCAAAACAACAACAACAAACAACAGTTTCATCTTACAAACATATTCCATGAAAATACGGATAAGCCAGAGAAACTCTGCCAAGGAATTGGCAGGGACAAAACTGTACAAAATATGGGACCCAGACAAGCTCTCCTTGAAGTATTAAGATCTTCAAGTCTCCTTGAATGTATTAACAATCAAAAAAAGAAGCAAGAATCATTTTGAAAAACTTGTATCGTGTTTCACAAGCTTGTGGGGAAAGAATTTTTAACTATCTCATAGGTTTCCTGAAAAAATACTCTCTCCATATACATATAAATACATTTGTGCTGTGCAAATTGCAAGTGTAAGGTCATCCTTACAATCTAGAACCATCAAATATACCAGGACATCCATTGGAAGACTACAGCCATGGTGCAAAGCATCTGAGTGAATGATAATTTGCATGTTTTGTGTGTGTGCATGTAAAGAAAATTATGTTCATCCCAACCCGTTGTAAACATAGACATGTCATAGTCTTGAGTCCATTCTTTATATTCTAGTGTGGGTAAGCTGACTTGTTAAGCCAGTACAATGTGTTTGTAAAAGCAACATAGCAAAGAGTCCCAGCTATATACATATCATCTGACATAACAGAGACTTAAACTAATACAGCTGCCTCTGATGGTAGACAAAAGCCCAGGCTGTCTTTAAAGCGCTTAATAAAAGCCTGGCCCTTTCTCACTGGAAGAAAGCCAGTGAAGAAACCACAAACTTTGATAAATAATATTACACAAAATATCAAAATAGTTTCAGGGAGCCAGCTTCCCAATATTTAAACAAGTATTTTTTACCTTCCTTTACGTTCATCACTTCAATGTATCTGAAGTGAACTTTTTATTTTGTATTTTTTTTTTCCTTTGTTCTAGTAACTGTACGATAAATAAAAAGATGAGGCATTGTTTTGCTATTACATGTCACAAATGCACTCAAAAGTATTCCCTGACTCTTTGATCCTGTACACTATTATACATGGTACGAACTTTGGTGACAGGCTGAGTAGTGACCGAACTCAGCATCATTGGTGGGAGGAAAACAGTAAAAAAAAACAAAGCCTGTCATGTGACATTAGCAGGCACCAAACCCAACCAACGAGAGTTGTTCTTCAGGGTTCCATGTGGACACTTGCTCCGGTCCTACCATTTCCCTGGGATTGGCGTACCGCACTCGTACCACGCAACATAGGTGATGTGGGAGTTTCCACCTATCTGACCAAAGTGGACTGGCTCTTGCCTCATTGCTCTGTAGAAACCTGAAAGTCATCAAAAAAAGCATTAGACTGTGAGCCAAGTAATAATAATAATAATAATTCATTACATTTATATAGCGCTTTATAGACACTCAAAGTCGCTTTACATGGAACGGGGAATCTCCTCAAGCGCCACTAGAGTGCAGCATCCACCTGGATGATGCGACGGCAGCCATATTGCGCCAGAACGCTCACCACACACCAGCTTATTGGTGGAGAGGAGACAGAGTGATGAAGCCAATCAGAGAAAGGGGATGGTTTAGGAAGCTATGATGGACTAATTTGGCCTGGATGCCTGGGTTGCACCCCTACTCTTTACGAAGGACATCCTGGGATTTTTAATGACCACAGAGAGTCAGGACCTCTGTTTAACGTCTCATCCGAAAGACGGTGCTTGTTGCAGTGCAGTGTCCCTGTCATTATACTGGGGCATTAGGACCCACACAGGCTGCAGGGTGAGCCTCCTAACACCACTTCCAGTAGCAACCAAGTCAGTCTCCCATCCAGTAAAATAACCAGCCTCAGCCCTGCTTAGCTTCAGTGGTCAACCAGTCTTAGGCTACAGGGTGACATTGCTTCCATACTATATAGTATCCGAAAAACAGTATGATGAAAGAAGTATATCAGAATTCACAGTTCTCATTGAGGAGTACTCAAAAATAATCAAGTTCATGTCCTCATAGGATTCATAATTACAACTTGTACATTTCTGAGAACTCCGCTTGGCCACTGCAGGTAAATTTTGCCGTTTGGTAGCATTAGTGCCATTGAATATGGCATAGAATATATTTCTGATTTTGAGGATGTGAACATCTCTGAGTAGAATTATGTGAATTGCACTATGATGTGAACGCAGCAAAAGTCTTCATGCGGATTGAAGATTTCAGGCTTCAAGAAGGATTCAAAGGTATAACTTTCCTAAAAGTGGTTGAGACTACTTGTATATCAACTGCTTATTGAAATCTATACTGTATACATCTATCACTGTATATCAAGTTTTCAGAAGTGATGTAATCGATTTTTCTGAATAACCAACATGATCTAGAGCTAGAGCTGTTAACTGTTAGCTCTGTCAGCTAACAGCTGTTAGCTAGAGCTATTAACTGCTAAGAATGTGTCATTGATTCCGTGAGTTGAGAAGCAACTACATTTTTTTAGAATAAATCATTCAGAAGAGTTTAGTGAACTGATTGTCAAAAAGGTGAGTATTTTGTTGTTGTCGCATATGTTAACTATTAACACAGTAACAATATATCAGTGGTTCTAATACCTGGCCTGGTTGGTAGCTGGTCTGCAGGAAGCTGGGTGCCGGTTCTGCCATCCAGGAATGAGTCCACAAACTGGCAGTGGTCCTCGCCGTGACCTGTCTGGTCTCCAATATTGTGGAATTTACCTAAAGGATCAGCGAAGAAAAGAGCTGCCAATTTACACTATCTATCCCAGCATAAAATGAAGTCAGAGTATGGATCAGTTTTCAGAAGACTGACCGTTTAGGGAGTCACTCAGGTAGATCTTGTATCGAAGGGAGTTGCAGAGTTGAATGCCAACAAATTTGCGGTACCACGTCCTCTTCACATACTGCTTCCCATTGCACTCGGAATAAGAGTCGGTTTTGAAGGGGAACTGGGTCCAAATGGCATCTTTACCTGAAATATGTTATTTTACCCCAAGATGTTATTTTACGAACTGACAAGGCTAGATATTATGTTTTGGCCCAGATTGTGCAAAACAATGTTTCTTTCAGTGACCTTTGAAAATACTACTGGAGTACAGACCCCATTTTGTTTATACACGTGTTAGAAATGGCCTGTTGGACACCAAGAGCCCGGGGGCTGCTCCATTAGTCTGTGTTTCCATTGGCTCCTGTCATAACCCCATCTTACTATTGGCTGACTTCACTCTCTATATCCATTGCTCATTACACAAAATTTTGTGTGGAATAGACAAAACATAGGAAGAAATTGAGGGAGATGAATATCAAAATGACCATTTCTTGAAACTCATTGAATGCAAGAAGGCAACCAAGTCTTTTTTGAAACCAGGGATAGAGGAGGATGGTGTTATCCATTTGCCACTCTTTGGTAAATATTATATCTGGCTGAGAACTTGGTATGGAAGAAGTGAACTCACAGGAAGTCTCCATAGTTCCTTTACTTGTTCGTTTTCCTACTTTTCCTCTACCAGGACTGCTCGTTACATTATCCATTTATTCAACAGATAGGAATTTGTCACCTGAGAGAAATGGGGTGCAAAGAAGAAACACGTACCCGAGACGTTCTCGCTCACTCGCGGATCCGCTGCAAGAGAAAACAAGGCGCAAATGAGGAGAAATCAGAAATTGTAGTTTTGTTTTACAGCCACCTGGACATAGAGACAATCAAAATGATCTGTAGACCGCAGGAAAGTTGCAGAAACAAATCAGCCAACTCTGCATTGGCTGTCCATGGGTGGGCAAAGTGCCTTAAGCAAAAAAGTACAATAAATTCCAACAAGCAGAAAATACTGCGCGTTTCCAGCGGATTTTGAATCTCCCTTATGAAGAGAGATCAGCTGGCATGAATGAACCTGCTGGATCTGCCAAAGCTATAGGGGAGAGACTGAACCTCAAGGGCTTTGGCGGTAACATCTCATCATTCAGTTTTCCTCTATTTCTTTCCCGTCATCGCACATATGGACTCTCTTTCCTTCCTCGTTGCCTTTGCCCTGCTTTCCATTCTGCTGCTATACTCTTTCTTTATGCAGGCCAGGCAAGGTTTAAAACTAAAGCGTTGTCCCATAGAACATGTGGATGATATGGGTCTTTATTTGTTCCTTATTTATGATATGTTGTTAGTGCGCTTGTAAGACAGGGAAAGGTTGGCTGCGTGACAGCACTGCAGGGGTGCATCAGCAGGCAGCGATGAGGCCAAACGTTACGACAGTTCGGGGACATGCTGGAGTCATTATGTTAACGACAAACAACTCATTACATATACTGTATCTCTAAGAGATAAAGGAGAGGTCACAAATATTGGCTGACTTGCACAAGCCATGGCAAAGCAATTTACATCTCTTCCCTGGGGTTATTTGCATTGTACGCCTAATGTACGACTTTAAAAAAACATATTTTATGTTAATACTGGGTTTTGGTATACTATGACTCCTAGTTAAACTATGACCAAAATAAACAAACATTCCAATAGCTCTAGAACATCTCTTTCACATTAAAATGGCATATATTTTAAAGTACGCCTATGTTAAGAGAAGATTAAAACTCTATTGGAAGTAAATGTTATAAGCATGTGAGATAAGAGTGACCGCAATCTTTTACCCCTAGTTTTAAACATATGTGCCATAGTTTTAAAACAACTTTTATGCAATTTCTAAATGTAATGTAACCATCAACTAAAAAAAAACAAGCATTTTCCTTAAACCTTGAATAATGTATAGGTAAATATGCATATCTTAAGTTTTTAAATATAATTTTTTTAAATATAAAACAGGTATGGGCGAGCCGATCTCAAGGATCTGGTCATTTTTTATCAGTATCGGCTATTCTAAGCTTAAGTCAGCTGTCATGCAGGTGGCGGCATGCACTTTCCAGTGGGTTTGCCAAAGACGATTAAAAGTAAAAGAAAAAGCTCAAATGTGCATGACGTACGAGAACCATTGAGGTCCATTATAGACCATCACACACACACACACACATATGCTCAAGCTTCTGTTTATAGAATATTTGATGCACATTTTTGCAATGAATCACAGTCATTTATTTACTGTTTACTTTTTTCTGCCATGCAGTGACATCAGACTATCTTAGTTATTGGTTGCATCTTGCTTCATACTTGACTGAAAGACTTGCATTCTGCCTCGGATCGGAGAAAAAATAAAACTTGATCGGGACATCCCTAATAAAAGTAAATATATTTTGAATTATCATGTATGATTGGTTTAGAAATTAGGTTTTCCAGGAAGTTGCTCCACATGAAGTTGTATAACCTGAACTAAACTGGTTTTGTCCTGAAATAGTCACATTAAATTAGATTTATGGGACAATTTCTTTTTAAATAAGTCAACTAAGAAGTAATTTTAAAAATAAAGAAATCACATTACCAGACTCTGTGTTGAAAGACACTGGTTCGCTGGGTGGCCCTACACCAAGCTCATTCTTGGGCTTCACCTTGAATTCATAACTGTAAGGTACGAAAAACACAGGTGATGGGACATTACGTTTCTTCTCTGATACATATAAAACCATTAAGTATATTAATTTCAGATCTGATTTTATGCTTCTGACAGTCTGCGTAATCCAAAATTATTAAAATGGACTTCTGTATTGGAAACCTGGTGAGTTGTTGTCAAATTCCGAGTAAAATTAGGTTTTTATTTCCCGTCTTCTGAGCTCTGACACTTGATATATTTATTCAGTAGAGTCTGAGGACTCAAATCCCATGGCCCCCTTTTAATGGATCCTCCATGTGTGAAGTAGAGACATAACCAAGGCCCACGTGCCTCGAGATGCAGTCCATAGGAAGCCCTGGTTTATATTGTGTCACCAGATCTATATTCAGCCTCATTAAAAAACTAGCAAGCGTGATGACTGCCCTACAGCCAAACCACAGCGCACACATCCAACACCTTGTCCAGACCTCAGAATGCATGCAAGTCCTAACCCTCTTGGTATTTGACACCCACATCAACTAAAATACATCCATCAACTAAAATACATTTATCAAATTCAGCAGTGTGCCCTAAATAGAGAGGTTGGCATTCTGCATTGAGCCTGTACCTGCTCTCTGGTTTGAGGTTCTCCACAGCCGTATGAGTCTGGTTGGTGGTCAGAATGGAAACCTGTTCACCATCAGGACCTTTAGTAGTTGAGATGACCTCATATTCTGTGAAAAGACAAATGACAAGGAAAGAGGTTAGGGACTGACTGGAAGTTGAAGGTCTTTGGTAGACTAAGGTCAAGAGTTTGACAGTTGAGGCTTAAGGTTTGACGAGTTACTCTTTTACCAATCATTGTCAAGGGTTAGAGTTTGATCGGTCAATGTTGAGGATTATTATTTGACCAACCAAAACCAGGAGTTAGCATGTGATAGATCTATGTTGAGTGTTATCGTTTGAGATCAAAGTTGACCAATCACAGTAGAAGGTTGAGTAGAGGCGATCAAAATGATCTGTAGACTCCAGGAAAGTTACAGACTCAAATGGGCCAACTCTGCATTGGTTGGAATGATTAGTGTTTTATTCATCAAAGTAAATGGTTAGAGTTTGTTTCGACCAATCACTGTCAATGGTTAGTGTAGGACTCAGCTAAGTCGTTGGTACATTTTTGACTCAACAATATTGATCAATCAAAGTTATAGAGACAATCAAAATGATCTGTAGACTGCAGGAAAGTTACAGACACAAATCATGGGTGGGCAGAGTGCCTTTAGCAAAAAAAAAGTAATAAATTCAAACAAGTAGAAAATACTACGCTTTTCCAGTGGATTTTGAATCTCTCTTATGAAGAGAGATCAGCTGGCATGATACCTGCTGAATCAGTCAAAGTTATGGGAGAGAGATTGAACCTCTTTGGCAGGTTTGTTTAACTTGTCACAATCAAAAGTTAGTGTTTGACCGGTCAAAGTTGAAGGGTGGTATTTGACTAATTAAATTCAGGTGTTGGTGTTTAAGTCATAGCCTAACCCTTGACTTTGATCCTTCAAAGATAAGGTCAAATTTCGTTGTAACACCACAATATATAACAGTACATTCCACAGATACAAATGGGTCTAACCCAATAGACATTAGACTATGGTTTTCCTTTACAGTTACATCCTGCAGCTGTAGCATACAGCTTTCCTGTAGATCAATCAGTAGACCATTGGTGTTTACAACACCAAGGTCATGGGTTCGATCCCAGGGAAAGTAAGACCTGATTTAATGTGTTTCTTGAATGCAATGTAAGTTGCTTTGGATAAAAGCGTCTGCCAAATGCATAAATGTAAATAAATCCCTCAGCCCTACCTGTTGTTTCATTATCAGTTTTCTCCCAGTCGAGAATAATGAAGGAGGGGCATCCTTCCACAGTTACAACGGTGAGGTTGGATGGTGCTGTTCTTGGAGGGTTGGTGACATTTTGTTCTCCACCCTCCTCCTCAGGGAAGTAACTCAGAGAGTTGGTTATGGAACAGGGCTCATCTGGCTTCTTGTCGGTTTTGTAAACCACATGTGGAGCTGGAAAACAACACATCAGTGTTTAAATTCATACACTTATATTCTTTGTTTTGGCTCTGAAACTCAAATTAGCATCATTCAGAGTGCATGGTTACAGTGATTTAAGTCTCTTTACCAATGTAGCGTTCTTTGCCCATGGCATCAACTTTAGAAGCAGGAACAGAGCTGAATAATGAGGAGTTCTCCCAGGTCTCAAATCGGGGTGCTAGGACACCAAAAATATGATCAGTGTCAATAATATCAAACCTATGGTTAACATTGTCTGTCCACCAGGGTGTTTTTAATTACCATGTATAAATGGATTATTACTGCAGATTATTGAAGAATATTATAGCAAACCTGTCACTGCAGGAGCAGATGTTGTCTTAAGTTTGGATGGTTTTGCTGTTACAAGTGGCAGCTTGGGATTGAAGAAAAAACCTTTGTCCTTATTCGGGTCTGTTGGTTTGTCTAATGTGTACATAAATGAGTGAATACATGAAATGTATTAAACGTAACACATTCCTCAGTTTGTAATCATTTTTCGCTCCATTTTGGTTTTACTTAAGTTCAGTGATTGTTTTACCCACCTAATTCTCCAGGGTTGCCCACAAAATTAGGCTTTTTTCCTGAATTAGGAAGGCGTACAGCTGGAGAACCTGCAATGATGGAAGTGACAGTGATGAAGTGAAGTCAGGCCAGAATCAAGTTTCCTCCTCTCATTTTCAAGTAATAAATGAACTAGCAAGGATGCGGTAAGTCAAAAAATGGCACCAAAAATCCAAACACAGCAGTAAGAGGTCAGAAGAAGCCCTTCCATCTATTTGCCACACAACCCATTTATTATCTTCCTATTACCTCTTGGTCATATTTTTTATGACATTTGGTATTCATTTCCACTGCTATGCAGATGACACTGCTCTATTTGTCCTCCTTGCCTAGTTCTACTTACTTTTTGATCTTCTTCCCTCTTGGACTGTTTAGAAGAGATCTAATCCTGGTTCTCATGCAATTTGCTCAAGCTAAATAACGGATAAAACTGAAGTTCTACTTGTTGGCAGTAAATCCAATTTGTCAAACTTTGACATATTTGCATTTTCTATTGTTGTATCTTCTCAGGATAAGAGTATGATAGCTGCTTGATGTCACTCTGTCTACATATTTCAACTCCCGGAACATCAGTCATCTTCACCCATTTCTTACACCCACTACTACAGCTATTCTTGTACATGTTCTTGTTACTTCACACATTTATGAACTCAGCTCCCCGAATACTTAATTGAACCTCTTCTACTGAGCACATCTCTCCTGTGCTTTATCAGTTACACTAGCTTCCTGTTAAATATCACATTCAGGTTCACATTCAAATTCAGGTTTTTACTTTTGAAGCTCTGCACAAACTTGCACCCTCATATCTCTGTGACTTTCTTACCATCCACACTCAACTGTTTCACCTGCTGTTCTTTTGACCACTATGGGATCCAGAACATTCAGCTATGCTGCTCCTTGTCTCTCTATCCCTCTTCCACAATTTGTATATCAGAGTATATCCTTGAGTGTATTGAAAGGCACCTCTAAATAAAATGCAATATTCCTAATGTTGATTTAATTCTCATGAAAAACAGTGGAACACATCACTACCACTCTTTAGCTGCTTTTTTTTTTTAGCAAAGTAGAAGACAAAACGAGATATCATTGAAAATATCATTTTCTTTGAATTTTTCCGGGTTGAATGAGTTTGACAAAATTTAACGTTTAAGACATTGGCATCTTTAAAAAAAGGAAAGGGAACGATGACAAGAAATTCTTAAGATGCAAACAGTGTTTTTCAAATTCTTTACCTGATTTATGGAAACTAGAATATCTCATACTGTAAACAATAAAGCCTGTTTACTTTTGAGAACCTGCAATTTGAATGCTTTGCTAAATGGGAGTAACAAATTACTCAAACTCGAATTTAATTGGAAATAAAAGAAAATTGCTTGTTTTCTTTCTCATTGCATGGATGAAGTCTAACCATTGGCACTTCAGCCACCTTTCAAGCCTTCAGTTCTCAGTGCCATTTTGGAGTACAGCCAAAACCAAACAGACTAGAGCACGTGGACCCTTCCAAGGAAATCTGATTGAATTTACATCCAAGGCACCAGTTGTGAAACCTTCAGTTCAACACAGGGCAATCAAACAGAGCTCAGCTCACTAAAACCCTGGGGTACGAGTAAAAATGGCAAAGCTGGGTGACGAAAAAGCCAAACTTTGCTGAAAATAAAACTTAAGACCAACAGATGTCATAATTTTATGAGGGAAAGCAATTTCCAGAGAAGTAGCTGAGGTTTTGGGTGAACTAAAAGTCTTGTGGTATCAGAACAGCGGTTAAACAATATCAGACAGTCACTGTCAAACAATTTTTCTCTCAAATGAGACACCACTTTTGGTCAGAAGATAATTAAAATGATCAATTTTGTTGTATTCCACTGCTTTTACACAAGCTTGCTCTTGCAGACCTGGGATTGTTTAGTTTTTCATCAAATGATCAAAAATTCGGGACGATTTATGTATGAGGGAAAAGTACGTTCAACTATATTTAGTGTAGTTTAACATATTTTTGGAAATGTATATATTTATTTCAGTGTCTGGATCACAGCGGAGGAGAGATACTGCATAGTCTTGCAAAGTACGCCAGATTGCAGAAGTCTGCTCTTTCATTCAATCCAATGTTGTGTTCACCGCATATTTTGTGGCTGTTATCGTGCTGTTACCTAATTTGTATGACAGCTAGGTGCTAAATCGGTGCTATAATACACAATTACTTTGATGCAGATCGATTCATTGCGCAAAAGTAATTCTAGTAAGGTCCCCTCAAACATTGTCCATGATTTTTGGCATTTAACTGTGAAAATAACTGTAAATGTGAATGAATAGGTTGTAGATAAATACTATAATTATTCAGCCCTTTTTGTTTTTGCTACACAGACAAACAATGGCAAATTGAAGAGACCTCATACCACATGGAAGCTCGCGACTACAATAAAGCATGCAAGTAGTCATGCACACAATGGACTTTAACCAGAAGCAGCTACAATCCTCTGCAGAAGGGAGTTTCAAACATTATTGCTGAAATGCACAAATAAAAGAGCCACAGAATGTTACGAGACAGTTTAGGGCATTGCGGTGGGTTTCTGTGACCTCCAAAAGACATGTTTTTCTCTTGAAAATAAATGTCCTACAGCACCATGATGGTTTAGAAATGAAAGAAACCAATCTGGTAAAAAGCTTTCACACCACAAAGCTCGCAGCAGCATGGGATCTGCAGAAGCTTGCAAAACGACAACAAACGTTGAAGACAACAGGCAGATTGACGAGCAAATGGGTTGACTGGTGATTGACGGATGAATGGACAGACACGAGTTTACAGGAGATTATGGATGGGAAGGACACCAACACGGGCGTATGGGCTGCGTCACAAACAGAATTTCTGCAGGTTAATGATGGCTAACACACAGAGGATGAGTTGGCTCTGTTTACCCATTCTTGCTCTGGACCACATGACTTGTTTGGGGAAAGAAAGTCCCTTATGGTGCTCACCGTTAGCTGTTGGAGGGGAAAAGAGTGGATGTTATGGAGAAAAGGAAGACTAGGGTAGAATCATATTGTTGCTTTTGCTGAGGTGCACAGCAGCTGAAGAAAACAGGGGTTTACATAAAGAGAAATAGGTGGCCTCTCAACTGCCTGAGGGGAAAAGAGGCTTTTCAAGATCAGATTAGTGCAAATGTTGGCGGTCTGCATGCCCATCGGGTTAAATCACACATACTTCACTGACAGTAAATCTGTCAGGTGTGACAGAGTATGATGGCTGATTTGCACACACAAACACACCACGTGTATGAAAATTGAAGAAAATGTTCTTCTTGAGGAGAAAATTGGGCTCTTGAAGCAAAACTGCTCCAAGATAACTGTAACCAAAATAACTTTGCGCTGACACGAGAGAATGCAGTGCAAAAAACTCCCCAACAAAACATTTTTGTAGGTTTTTTGTTGTTGTTGTTACTTATTTAGTTAGGTATTCTAGATTTGAATATATATATATATATATATATATATATATATATATATATATATATATATATATATATATATATATATTGTATATACACTGTGTATATATATATATATATATATATATATATATATATATATATATATTGTATATACACTGTGTGTATATATATATATATATATATATATATATATATATATATATAAGAAAAGCAGAAAAGAAAATTAAAAAAAAGAAGAAAGAAAAAGACTAGCATAAGAGGGGGAGGAGTAATTTCTTTTACCCCCAAATCTTCTGTCACTGTGCCTGGGGGAAGAAGGTCTCATGCCATTAGTGGAAGAGTAAGGGGATCTGCCCAGTGATGTCTGGTTCCTGGTGTTCACTGTTAGGACTGAATCGATGGGTTTGGGCAGAAAAGAAGAAATGGAGTCTCTCCGGATGCTCTTACCTAGATAAAAAAAACAACAACAGCAGCTTTGGTTATGCTCTGTCAGCTCTAGGAAGTGAAATGCATGCTGGGGCAGGCACTGTACAAATATGTAAGGGCTGCTATGTGTGAAAAGTGGTGGTGTCTGTGGGCTGATGAGAGATGTCAAAGGTAGCTAATTGTGTTTCAACATACTATCAAGGATTTGAGTTTTCTTTAAGTGTTGATTCTGATCTTCACAAGCTAAATTAAACTACCAGCATAGTACACACTTTCACCAAGAGGAAATGACACAAATAATAAGTTCTCTGCCTTGCTAGCCTATAATCCTAACTGAAAGGACCCTCATAAGTGACTGATTTGGAACTGCATTCCATCAGTAACAACTTTGCATGTCATACAAATAACACTGCACATGCAAAGTGCAATAGAGACTCAGCTTATTATTTCAAGAGTCTCATGCTAGCATGTTGCTAAGCTAACAGTGTAGCATTTCAAGTTTTCAGTACTTATACCTAATTATGACATTTCTGCTATCACTGACCTTGCATTGTATCACTGAACAACACTTTCCACAAAGTGTGCATGCAATGATCATGTTTAGAATGCCTAAAATGCCTAACAATACTGTTTTTGTTGGCAGCTAACTAGGTTTTGAAGCAGACATTGTTTATAGTAAAACTGGATGATGTGTGAATTGAACAATAATTAATGTCTGTGTTCTGAATTCAGTTAGGCTAAATCTGATGTGTTGGTGATTGCAGTAAAGTGCAGCAGTGCATTCCTGTGAAGATAAAACATGATGTACGGGAGGATACAGGAAAGCTGTGATTTCAGACAATAACACAGACATGATATACACCAATGGGACAGTTGTGATAGCTTGCCTGACAGAGCAAATAAATGAGAGGATTATGTGAACTGATGTCACCAGTTCTTGCTGTTTTTACTGGCCGCCTCACTCACACTGACTAGAGACAGCTCTTCCTGTAATCCCTTGAGCCGGAGTGTGAAATCATGTCTGTTTGTGGCTGAAATTACCGAATTACTGCGTTTGATTGAAACGCGGTTTGAACATCCATTAATTTCCTGCATATCGCTTTTCTCCAAAACCACCCAAAAAAGAAGAGAATAAATTGAATAAAGCTTTGAAGTCTGATATTCTGGTGTTTAGTCTAAGTTTGCAGTGGTAGAACGTGTAGCCAAAGGTTGAACGGCAAATGCCAAAATACCCAAGTATCTCTGTGGTACATAGTGAATCGCTGAAGCAATATTTTATTTTCTCATTACCTGTCAACCGTCAACTTAAAAAAATAAGAAGGAAACATATGAATTACCAGTGGAACTATGTGGCATCTGAGTGGCACTAGGTGCCCTGGTTTGAGGGTGTCCGTGTAGGGGTTTCCGGGTACCGCTGGGTAAGGAATTGGGGGTAGGGGTGACTGAAGGATGGGAGGGTTTAGTGGGTAGGTGTTGGGGAAGGAGAGGAGGGATCTCCACCAGCTGAGAGGAGTCATTTCTAACATGGCTGTCTGAATCTGTTTAAGAGAAAGGAGCAGATGAGCCCTCCATGCTGGAAAAAAACAGGTCATTCCAGCTGAAGTTGGTCTAGTTGGTCAACCAGTTGAAGATGGAACATGGGTAACAAGCTCACCAGTTTAGCCAAAGTGTTCTAGCAGCTTAATTCACGTTATCCAGCATGACCTACAAGTCCCTTCCAGGTGGTAGGACAACTGATAATCCATCTTGACTAGAATGTACCAGCTATTTGGACCATCTTAAACTGGTTTTACCTGGATTTTCCAGTAGGACTGACTGTTGAGACCATGATTAGGATTTCCAACAGGGGGGATTGTAGATTAACGCTGATAAGATGCCTTGGATTTTGTTTGATCCCAATGTTTGTAAGAGTTTGCCAGTTCCATCCCACCAATTTGAGATGGTATGGATTCTCAAGTGCTTGTTACCGATTTTGAGCACTTGTCTTGGAAGTTTTTTCAAGGGTTTGAGAATTAACTTATTGACTTTGGTCTCATAATCAGTTTGGCTCCAAGTGGAAAAACACAGAGAGAGTAATGCTATCTTATCCAGAGTTCAGAGACAGAGGAAGACAGGAAAGGAGGTGGGACTCCCAGAATTCTGCCTTTCCCTGCTAGAACTACCATGGGACTGATTCTTTCTCTGCATGCAGTGACTTCATGCAGACTGAATGAAGGCCAGCAGATCAAGATGCAAAAACTCGGATAATGAATGAAACCATTGAGGAAATCAGAGAAAGAGATGGAAGATGAAAACAAGATGATGTTGAACATAGGCTTGGACCTATGAGAAAAACAAAAGTCTTTGTACAGCATCATAATAGAGTACTGATTAAATATATATTTTTACATACTGTCTTATAATCTTGAATTGTTACAAAATATTGATTTAAGAAAACATTTATCATTTTCGTTTATTTTTTTTTAATTTCTAGTACAGTATCTGGATTTTTGTGTGGGCTTGTCCACTGGTTGTGTGCATAGGAATTTACTCCAAATCTACTTTATTCTTTCCCCGCCACTGATTGATTTTTCCGGCTATACATGTTTTCGCTCTTATATGGCAGGGATCACTATTACGCATCTTCTGAAAGAGTACATAATCTCTGGATCAAAACCAGAGGAAGGAGCGGAAACAAGTGATAGAAGATTGCTTACCAAATGTTGCAATCAGGAAACATTAAACAGCATATAAATCAAAACTGCCTAATGTTACTGAATGAAATCTTGAACCAATTAAGAGCAAACGACTGTGAAGCTTTGGAGGTGTTGATCTCCATCTATGTTTTTATCATTGTTCTGAATCAGATCCAGATGTTCTTTTTTTATCGACATACAAGTGATCTAGTGCACTTAAAGGTTACTACTGTTAAACTTAAAGTATACTTAAACATAGGCTTTTATATACTAAATAGTGGGCCAATTTAGTCCCAAGGAGTATTGAAATAGTACACTTAAAACAGAGTATACTACTAGTACAGTGCTATTAGTATACTTACTACATAAAGTGTACTTAAAAAAATACTTGAACATGACTTAAGTATACTTCATAAAATAAACTTTTATTCATAAGGGACACGAGTGCTGACCGACGGGTTGAAATTGACGACTCAAGTTTTGATATAATGACACTAATGATATTTTACTTGTACCAAAATTTGATGTGAATTTTACCACTATAAATACAATTGTTTTAGTAATGTTCAATTATGGGCTAGTTTGAGGCCTTTATCACTTATTGGGTTCCGTTTGAAAATATTCAGTTTTAATACTATGGGAAATATTCACATTGACACAGAGGAACAATGAGAAAAAATGACAGAAATAAAGACATAAGAGTGTCGTTTATGGCCACAGTAATAAAACAGATGGAGGACTGAAGAAACCAAATATTTTAACAGTTATGATGTGATTGACAGGTGATGAAATGATAGGGGACTGAATGGGCAGAGATGAGTGTGACAGAGAGAGAGAGCTGATTGGTGGACACAGAGTCTGACTGGTGCTGATGGGTGGAGCATGAGCAGAGACCACGCCCATGCATGACCATGTGTGACCCCAGAGGGGGTGTCGCTGCACAGCCCACGGGGAAAACTTACACTCGCACTTCCTCCTCACTGTGGAGGCGACTGGTCAGGAATCCTCATCACGGTAGGATCGGGACTTTCTAACTCAACGTTCTTACAAGGCATGCCAGCATGCAGCCAATCATAACAGCAGATGTCTTAAAATCCCCGCCCACACCCAGCAAAGCGATTACCAACTGACTGCTCATAAGCAAAATTTCAAAACAAAATTTCTCTCGGTTACCCAATGGGAGCTGAGGCCATTTTGGCTCATTGGCTCTTGGAGCAGCCACAGTTCCTTGCTGACCCATTGGTGGAGCTGTGGGAAATAATGCAATGTTGCGTAAATGGAAAAAAAAATGAGAGAGAGAAAGCTAGCAGGCATCCCCAACAAGGCTCTTGAGAGAGAGAAAGTATTAAAGTCTAATAAGTCTTTATACTGTAAGCACGACTTCGTTTGACTGCAATAAAACCCTGTATGAAAGAATAGTGCAAACAAAAAGAGTGAGAGGGAAAATTACCAAAAGATGTCTTTGGACCTCCATTAATGCCTGTGTTTTTGGACGGTCCTGTCTGGCTTATGTTGAAGATAGCTAGAAAAAAGATTGCGAAGGAAGAAACCAACACAAAACATCTTGAAACAGGTAGAAAAAAAGAAGTTTGACTCATTTTACACATTGTCAACAATCTGTCATGATTAACAATGACCAGGGTTTTTCAAGCGATAAAAGTAGCTGTCAAGATTTAAATTGTTTCGTATCTAGAGACAATTATACAGTAAGCAAGCCAAAGAGTAAACACTGTCACTTTGCTCAAAATATTGCTTTGATTCTGACCAGCCAACATGGCTTGAGTTTAGACCAGTGCTCACAGTTCACCTAAACGTCAGTATGTTCCTCACGAAATGTCTTCAAATGCCCCTAAAACTACTATTCTTGACACTTGATAAAAGGTGCTATGTTTTTAAATGTTGACAGCCGTTATTATATGCTTTTACTGTATGAAAACCCCCCAGTGTGCATTCTTTTGTGATCCACAAAAGAGAGTAACTCATACGGGTCTGAGTAAATGATGACAGATTATCTTGTTATCTTTACTGCATATTGGGCAATTCTTAAAAGTAGTTGCTGATGGTCTTACCAGGATGAACTGGGATTCGACCGCTGTGAGGTCCGGCCTGTAAAAAGAGGGTTACACACATTTTTTTCTACCCTCTTTAAAAATGAAGTGTAGAGTGAAACAACACAGAGCAGAATTCTGTCTTCACATTATGTAAAAGAACTATGCAATCAGGGCCTCTCCACCGTATCTAAAGTGTTCCTGAAATGCCCTGACAGGCATGTATTATTTCTTGCCTCCGCTGAGAAGATTGAGTACCTTACACTCACACACATACATGCTAACAACTGGATTCTAGACTCAAGAGATTGAGAATATGTGGGAAAGAGTTTGCTCGCAGGCTCAGTTCTTTTTATTCATGGTAGTTCATAACTAGACCAGGATGGACAACAAACTTAGAATGGAAGTCTTGCCAAAGCATGGCGGGAGACCAGCTAAATCATCTTAAGCAAGCTTAGTCCAAAACTGCATGGTACCAGGGTATTGCAATGCAGTTATGATAGGGCGTTGCTAATGGCTTCACCTGTTGGTTACTCTTAACTTAGGGCCCGTCCACACAGAGATGCGCATAACTGTATTACATTTTTTATCGTATTGCCGTTTCGTTCACACGGATCCGGCGTTTTGGTAGCCCGAAACCGCTATTTTTTGAAACCGGGTCCTAAAGTGGATAAATCTGAAAAACGACACCCTTGCAGTTTCGTGTGGACAGCCAATCGGTATATTTTGTGAAACGATGATGTCATCACATCACGTGTCGGCTGCGTCACCGCATCACTGCGTCGTTATGCGCATGCTCAAAGTATTCTTCTCCGTGTATAGTCTATATCTGTGGCAGAATTACAGCGCCCCATACTGGTCTGGCATATAAACTACAGCGTTTTCAGTCGGTTTTAGTGGTTTCGTGTGTACGCTGATATGTCTTGAGACAATGCCGTGTTTACGGAATTTTTTTTTTGAACGAGGGAAAAAAAAGAGCGGATAGGGAATGCACCGGCTTTGTGTGGACGTGGCCTTAAATCAAACATTTCGACACTCAAATCTCTGTTTATTCCGTTTTATTTTTTTGCGACCAAATTCACTGTGTTGTTTTGTAGCACCAAATAATAAAAAAAAAGGGTCAGTGAGAACTTTTGCCTCAGAACGTGAACTTGGTTTGAAGTAAACAATGGCAACGGTGCAAAAACACTTGAAGTTGTGCAGGGTAAGTAGTTTTGCCAGTTAAAGTCATTAAGTTGATAGTCCTTTATACTACATAAAAGTTATGAAAAAAACACTACATACCAAAATTCTTGGATTGTAGGGTTTCTTTTTGTCTGAAAACAAAACAGTGGTAATGCGTGTTAGATTTGATTATGTAGCCAAAATAACTTTGAATGGATGTTTAGGCTGTCTGTTACCTCCCATGTTGGTGTTGTGGATCACTGGCTTGCTCCATATCCCACTACGGTCGTCTTTGTTGGATCGGACACCAAATTCATAGGGTGTGTTGGGCTTGAGGTTGTCAATCACAGTATCAGATGTAGGGCAGGTCTGGTAGATCCACTTCCTGTTTCTTTCTCGATAGCGGATGGTATAGTGCCTGGTTCAAAGACACAATGGCATTAATTGCACCCATTTTACCTTATCTTGAAATTACCCAGCAAACACAGAACGTTCCCCTAATGTTCCCATTTGGTTACCGTTTGGTTGTTTTTTTGGGAACCAAATAAGAACATTCTGGGAACATTCTCTATTGGTTATTTTTTTGGGATGATTTTGAAACTTATTGAGAACGTTCCCAGAACGTTCCCTGCAGGTTATTTTTTGGGATAATTTTGAAACTTATAGAGAACGTTCCCAGAACGTTCCCTGCAGGTTATTTTTTGGTTTAATTTTGAAACATATAGTGAACGTTCCCAGAACGTTCCCCGAACCAATCGCGAACGTTCCCGGAACGTTCTATTTTTCTGTAAAGACAACTTTCCTGGCGAACGTATCTGGAACATTCTAATGTTTGGTTCCCAGAACGTTCTGGGAACCAGAAACTAACGTTCCCAGAACGTTCTGGGAACCAGAAACTAACGTTCCCAGAACGTTCTGGGAACCAAAAATTGTTAGCTGGGTAAGCACAACATTTTCTTACCAAACAGTATGTTCTGCAAACTTTTTTTAAAGTAAATTTAGCCATCTTTCTAAAAAAATAACACTTAGAGAGTCCTAAAGGACACCAAATGACCAAAAGTCCATTTAATGGATACCTTTCTGTTGTGCTTCTCAGAAACAAATCGCAGAATTTGACCAAATACACACTGAAATGACTAATTCACTGAAACATGAGTGTCTATTCTTGATTACATCAGACTGGATCTCTTATTTTGGACTGATTGTTTGAATTAATTCACTTCATGGAGATTTGGGCTCGACTCTTCAAATGAGCTGATCGCAAACTGAGAAGCAAAACTGGGTTAAAAGGTTAAAATATAGATTTCCGCCTGTCAAGGATACAGACACTTGTGCCACTGTGGATGCTCTGTGTTATGAACTTCAGACTTCTAAGATCTAACTGTGTGACGTAAATTACACTGATGATACAAATTAACTTCATGATGCAATTTCACATGCTTCAGTACTTTATTGTGGTAAATTATTCAAATGTGAACGTCGACAGCCCTAATATTTAGCAAACTGGATTTCTGTCACCATTGGTCAGGCATTAAACAAAGCGGCTGATATTAGATTGATAAAGAGCACTGGTACACGACTTTAGCTCCCAACTGTTCTGCTCGAGGTCAACATTTCCAATGGCCTTTCCAAAAGTCTCCCCTTAATAGAAGGACAAAAAGTTCACATATTTCTCTATATGAAAACCAGAACGATTTAGGGAGGCTGAGAGCATGTCAGTGCGTCCCAACAGTGCCTGTATGCTCAAAAAGTGTTTAAACATGTAGACACACACTACACCTGCAGTGGCAGGGATCCATATCCCACACATTTTTTTCCTCTATGTAGAAAAACATCATAGTCATTGAATGGCTCTCTCGGTTACGTGACATAAATCCAGTATGCTGTCAGTGCAATAAGAACATTGAATAAAAACCTGCTCTGTACTGCAACGCTTCTCAGGACAAGACCCCTAAATACTGGAGACATGGAATTTCATTATCTTTTTTTCCATGTTTTTCAAGTTAAATGGTCTCTAAATATGAAGTGAAGTAAATTAAGTCTTCCTCAGGGATTTAAGACACTCATATGGAACCTGTTGGTGGGGTAAAAAGTAAAATCCAGATGTTGTGTGGAACTCACCCGTCCTCCAAGCAGTCGTTCATGATGTTTCCCTCGTAGGGTGTCTTTAAGTAGGTTCCCCAGGATAGTAGCACAGATGTCGGTGTGACTGAATCGATCACCAGGTGAAGAGGTTTTTCCAGGTTCACCTTACCTGTTTCAATGAAGGTAATCTAATTTAGCAGAGAATTTCTTTTTCTAGCTAATGCTAAGTGAAGGTTTTCAAACATTCGCACTGTTTCAGTAGAACATCTGTTGCATATTTTCCACCAGACATATCATGTCACAGATTTTTTCAATTGCCAATACTTCTTTGTTTAATGCATGCTACCTGTGCAATGCTTCTTCACATCATTGGTTGGGATGGGCTGAACAGCCACCAGATACTTGGGCTCAGCATCTGTGAAAGCAAGCATCAAGTTATTTAGGAGTTCAAACAAAAAAAGGGGCAATTTCATGGTCCTTTCAGGAACTTTCGGTGGACATAAATTCAATAAGCATGGAAAAAGCAACAACTAGAAAAAAAGTCCATTGTCAATAAAAAGAGGAGACCTGTGTGTCAAGGTTGAGTCTCATAAAATCACATAAATGGACCTTTTTTATGACATGGCAAGGTTAGTTTAGGTTGTAAAAATACGTGGCAATATTTTTATGGCATTATTCATACAATTAAAAGGTTTATGAAAATAGTTTACTTTATTATTAAAGATTTTTAAACAATTTATCTTTTCTTTATCTTCCACACTCTTATTTGTCATTGATCCACAATTCTAAAAGATTCTGGTGTTTATTTGGTAAAATGTCTTGAGTTGATTAATGTGAAGTTTTTTCACACAGTTTATAGCCCGGTTTGCTAAACATCCGTGTTTCTAATGTAACAAAATTAAACAGCACTTTTGGCAAAATTTGAGTTGTTGGAGTGATACAGTGCTTATTTATGCCTTTCCAACAGTTATGAATGTATACACAGGAAAACTCATTTAGACAAAGAAGCCCATTAGGGTGATACAAAATATGCCAGCTCCAAAGTCCACAACAATCTGGACATTTATGAGTGAATGTGCATGTGGCATGTCAGGTTGGGAAGACGCCAATAACTGCTTTTGCCTTTCGGCCATCTGTTGTACACATGTATCATATTGAAATCTCAGCACACACTGTAAATTCAAGAGCAAAGATCGCTCAGTCTGCGGCCAATATTGAATAATGATGTGACTGTGTTTTCCTATGCTGGATTGCATAGGTAAAGAAGCCAAAATCTCAGAGGCCTTTCTTCTGGAACAAACAATTCTTTGTTTGCAAGCTTCTGGATAAGGCTATAGGTATTGATGTATAATTTAGTTTCACTTGCTTCAGTGCTTTCCATTGTAAAGAACTTCAAAGGCTTCAACGTGGAAGTTGACTCTTGAGACCTTGTTCACTACAATCTTAAATCGTATGTTGTTTGTCGTCAAAACTAGTGGCTAGAGTAGGATTTTTTAGAATAATAAAATTCTGGCCAACACTAATCAGCAGATAATTATTTTCATGTTAGGGCCGACGACTGTGGATGCTTGGAATAAATAAAAAATCCAAAAGACAATTGCAACTATTTATTTCACAATTCTGACTTTTTTTCTCAAAATTGCGAGAAAAATAGTCAAAATAGTGAAATACAAAGTTACAGTTATTTGTTTGTTTCTGCCCCTGACTAATGACATAGTCAATAAATTGATTAACCTCTACACAAATTATTTTCATGTTATAGAAAAATTATTATTTCAGTGACATCATCGCAACTGTCACGGTCCTATCTTGTCATTGTTCCCTTCCAGGTCCCTTTATGTATCTTCCAGGTCCTTCATGCTCCTGTCTGTCTAATCACTTACCTAAAGTCTTGTCAGCTGTTTCCTATTTACCTTGTGTATTTATACCCTACTGTGTTCCCATGTCTTTGTCGAATGCTGACTTATGTTTTGTGCTGTTACGTGTGTGTCGATGTATTCCTTTCTGTGTTCCTAGTATTCCTAGTTCTTTGAGTTTTGCACCAAAAGAGTGCCGTTTTTGTTCTCGTTTAGTAAATAAAGTATTTTCTGTTGGATCTCCGTGTCTCCTCGTCTCCTCTCCTTGACCACCGCATTACAGCAGCATTATGACTGTATATTATAGAAATGGATATTCCTTTTGACATTTGCTGAAAGATACGTTTAACAGTGTTGTTTAAAATATTTTTTAATAAACATGAACCCTTTAGGCCAGGGGTGGCGGCTCTTTGACCACTCTTTGACGACCAACCTGCGGCTCTTTGACCACTCTTTTGCGGCTTTTGCGGCTCTTCAGTTTCCACATGGTCTGTGTTTACAATTGCACATTTTTTTTTACAGAACCTATCGCGCAATTTAACTAGCTGCTTCCTGACCGACCGGGAAAAAGCATTGGGCTGATTAACCCCATCAACAATCGCGAACAGGTCTCTCCAGCCCAAACCCCCCCCCCCCCCCCCCCCCCGTCAACAATAGCACATATACCGTCTCAACTGGAACAAAAGGTGTTTTTATTATAGAGCTGGTGTTTTCTGCCGTCTATAAATGCTTTGGTGGACACATGGTTTTACTGAGTAACATCATGCCTTATACAAATCAATGTGTTACCGGTAAATCCAAGCAACTGAACTTTGTTTTACCTGCACAGATGCAAAATGAAGCACCTGGTGTGAGCCCATTTAATAAAAACTTATATTAGCTTTAGGGTCCCTCTGACCTGGCCCTAAAGTCCTCACAATGAACTCTGGGATTGTTACTCCTGGGAGAATGATGACGAATGGACAACAGGAAGTTATTTTACAGACAAAAATATTTGTGGCTAGTCTCACCAGGAGTAATATGTGACTTTTATACCTTGTCAAATGTGATCTGTTGCTTTTTTGTCATCCTGCGGTTTCCAAAGCTTTAACAAATTGCATTCATTTTGGGTTCAGTTACCGTTTATGTTTTCAAATAATGGAAGAGTTGGCGCAAACATAGGTGCGCAAATCAAGACGGTGGTTTCGATGGGTTAAGGAATCAACCATTTGTGGTTACTCCTCCAGTCCCGTGCTAACCCACAAAACAACATTAGGGATTGTTTTGTGGGCTTCCTTCGGGCTCTTGAGTGAAATAACAGCTGAATGTGGTTGTACTCTAACTCACCAATCTCGGTCTCATAGGGTTCCCCGTTTTCTGGAAGTTGGATGAACTGTTTGGAGAACATGCTGGAGCCATAGCCCAAGATGTAGCCCTCCAGTTTGATGTCAGGGTTAGGCCGAACGAACTTCAAAACTATGGTGTCCCCAGTAGCGTTGATCCGAACCTTCATATTCTGTCTTCGTACTGTGTGGAGGAAAAGATAATGCTTGAAATACTTTTAATTGGCTTGAGAAACCATGCTGCAACTCTTCAAATGCTCTGTGTTTCTTTGTTTGACATTCAATGGCGGTGAAGAGTAATTGCACAAAAATAGTGACTTTCATAACACAGCAATGAATAAATGATTAATTACTTAAAGAGTAAAGAGTAAGGCTTTATGTTTCCCATGTGTTGGATAGGGTTTGTGAATTTATGGGGTTTATTGATTTATGTGGCCAAAGGGGGGCGGAGGAGCACACTTTTGAGGAGTGCAAATGTGTGTGCCATGAAAATATTCGTCGAGGTAAATCAAGGACAATGGCTTTCACAGTTGAGCTCCTCATCGCTTCACTCAAAGCACAGTAGCATATGGACCTCCAATATTCCGCCCCAGATACGCAGGATTATATTTACCACAATTATGAGCCTTTGTACAGTTTCAGAACTTGACACAGACATGCATTTAAAGTGATCCGATCATTATCTTTTCAGACCTTCGCCAGGCAATTCATTATAAATTACCTCCTTTTATACCAGTGTCATCTTTCACTGGCGTTTCATTAGATAATTTGCAGCATGGAAAATGTTTCGAGTCAGTTTCAGGCCCATTCTAAATCCAATAAGCCACCAGGCTGAGTTAAGATTTTTCCGCTTCCACCTTTTCCCCATCAATCAGAACTGTTTAACGATTATGCTGAGTTAAAGAGGCCACGAAACGTCCTCCTTAAACTGATTTAAGCTGGTTGGTCTCGGCTTTTGGAAAGTGATGTGTATATTTAACTTTATATGTAATTGCAAGCTTGGCAGATCAAGCTCATCACCCCAATCTGTCAAAGTTACAATGAAGCACCAACATGACCAGAGATCTCATTAATCAGGCTCATTAAAGGAACCGTTCACTCATAAAGGAATTGGGTCATTATTTATTCACCCTCGCGTCAAATCAAAATCATTTGATGTCTGTTGAGCAAAATGGCTTGAATCTTCATTCAAATCCTTTCCAAACACCAATAGATCATGGTGACCACCAAAAAAGTACAGTCAAAGAAGTAAATATGTTGGTAGACAGCAGTTTACCAAGTTTCCTTAAGTCATAGAACAGCTTTGTATGAAAAAGTTAAGTCATTATTTATGGATATCCACATATTTATTAAGTTGTTAACTCAAGAACGTTAACTCAATGAGTTGAAAGCAAGAACTGGATCAGTGAGACAATCATTATTCTGAGCCTCTTTCTTTTGAACGATCTAGTTTATCCATTCACAAATTAATCAGTTTGGCTTGTGAATTGAATAAACCAGTGCATTGAAAATAAGTCTAAAGGAAAAACCGTTAATTCACTGATCCTGTTCTCAAGTTCAACTCACTGATTCAGTCGCGGTGGTTCTGGAATTTTGTCAGCAAATAATAACTTAAATTTGCCTTGTTCCTCACCCAAAGCTATTGTATGACTTCAGAAGACTTGGAATATAGTGCATGAATCTGGTCCACTTTTATGATCCTTTTCAATTTTGTGAACTGATTGTGTTTGGAAATAAACTGCATGAACATTTTTTTTATTGCAAGCTACTATTTTTTTGTGTTTCTAAACTGTCTATGAAGACACCTTTCAGATGAAGCAGAAAATTGGAAAATCTACAGGATGCTTCAGTGTCTCGTCTTCTTAATCTTTAGAAATCAGTTCAACAAACAGAAGAGAGGAAATGTGTGTAATGTGCTGAATTTGTACAAGGAACAAATACACACTGGAATCATTGTAAAATAAACTCCTCAGTGGAGAGCGCATTCAGATGAACTCTACTTTAGGTGTTATTTAACATTACAACAATGTACTGTATTGTTTTGATAAGCTATAATTAAAAGGCAGGTACAATCTTGTTCCTTTATCTGTTCTTTCACGTCTTTTTCAGTTGTTAAATCATGTCAATGTAGCTTTAAACTGGAGCCAAAGCTCTGAATCACAGACAGGCTGTACACTTGCGGTTGAGTTTTGTTGGTTTATCTGTTCACACCATCTTGTCACCACAGAGGTCTTAAAAGCTGTGGCTGAGGGATGTTTTCTGCTCCCAAAATGTAATATTTTTTAAATCTGACAAGAATAGTAAAATGTCGCTTTGCAGTTACGTGAGTTTTACCACACGAGCGAAGAAGGGCTGGAATTTTTTTTAACCTTTATAGTCAAGGAAAAACACAAACATATTTCTCAAGGAATTCATGCTGGTCAAATCATGAAGCATTTTGAAAGCCAAAGTCAGTTTGAGCACTTCATTTCGCAAAGGAAATAAAAGTTGAATTGAAGTAATTTGTATTTTTCACACTAAATTTTGTTTCCAGAGACTTGGATTGATGTTTTTGGATACAACAACTTGATCTTGTACCTTAAAAAGCCAGGAACGCAGAGGGTGGGCGAATAGCACCGATACGGATGGGAAGTAATGGGGGAAGGTATATCTCATTTGACACCACTGACAAGCGTAATCATGCATGCTCTTTCCTAGCTCTGATGTTGAATGATTTCCAGACTCGGGCTGATCAGCCAAAGCCCAGCCCCAAGCTGTGTTCTGTCAGATATGGTTCGTTTTTAGCTATTGCATGAATACGGTCCAGTTTTTATTGGACGTTTGGCAGTTGTTCAACTTAAAACATAATTTACAAACACATTGATTTCTAGAAGGATTTCACAGCATTCCTCGTGGACTGAAGCCATGCTACCCAAGGCACTTGCCAAGTCTGCATTCAAAATCGGTCCAATTGATCAAATCAGTCTCAAACTATTTCAGCTTTTTCCCCCTTCATGTTCAATACATTGAAGAAGAAAATTCAGTAAAAACTAAAATAATCTTAGAGGGTTTGTTCAATGCAAAAACAAACAAATGTCCTCCAAATCTGTATGAATTTCTTCTGTAGAAGACAAAATATTATTTTAGATTTTTCTCTCTATACAATGAATGTCAAACATTTGAAACATTCTTCAAAACAACTCTGCTATGGAACTTCATTGTTGGGCGAACTATTCTCTTAAGTCAGCACTTTTGGAAAATTGGATAATGGAAAATTCTGAAATCTGGTCTTGATGCCAAACTCCAGGCTCTTTTGCACCCCATTAAAGGACAAACATGACCCAAATATCCAAGGAGATGATTTAAAAATGGCACTAAACTTCAAAAGAATCAAATCACCTGAGGGCACAGAGGGAGTGTAAAGCTAACGTTTTCCCATACTTCAGCAAATCACTCATCTTTCAGGCACATTTACAACTGTCCTGATCTCTGCACTCAACAGCTGTTCCCATCTCCCCTTCACCCCCCAAATCCTTTCATCCACTTTGTCTTCTCCTGACAGAGGTGTTCATCTAGGCACATTTTGATATCAACAAACAAGTTGATAGTTGATGTATTAGTGTACAGACCACCCTTGCTTGCTACCGCCATTTCAAAATTCAATGCTTTTTCCCCCAAAACATTTGGCTGCTGTTCCCAGGGTGCATTGTGAACCTCTTTACCTTGCTTTTACAGTACGGCTGCCTGCACATGTGTTGTTAAGCCGTCTTTGCCCTACGGTGACTAAGAAGTACAGTAACAGGTAGAACCTATGTCTAAGTCGGGTGAAAATGCAGACAGTCAAGACTCGAGTTTTCTTATAAGGCAGCAATTATCAATCAAGTTCATTCATGCTGAAAACAAATTAAACCAGAGTAAGATGGTTGTCTGGTTTTAACTGGTTTAAGGTGGTCTAGCTGGTCTCCCAGTCTGACCAAGTCTTAAAAGTTTTAAAAGTGCCTAAAACTAGCAAACGATATCAGATATGTGTGCTCCTTTTCAGCAAGAATGAGATATTTTCAATATGTCTTCACACTTTTTGAACTCGTCCCCACCCACTCTTTTTGTCCAGTCAACATTCATAAGGAAACGAAGTTGGCTAACGAAATATAAACACAGAGCTCCGCTGGGCTGATTGACTAGCTGTGATGAATGATGCTCAGTACAAGAGAAAAGGCACTGAGCCAGTGCAGACATTCTTCCCCCTCCGGAGATGGAGGTGGTTTTTAATAGCTGATGAACGAGCGCTGATAGTGAACCAAGAGCTTGTATTACTAATGCCGTGGCTAATCTGAGCACACAGGGATGCTGGGGGCATGAGATCTTGTACAGATACATGCCACATATGCACGAACAACACTGACGGATGGTGTTGGAAGAAATGTAAACACATGCACAAATAAACTTTGAATAGGATGCCAAGGCAAAATGTATTCATTCTGCAAAGACACATGCACTAGACTAGAACACACAGAATCAAAGACCTTCATGGAATATATATTCGTACACACATACTTACATAAAATATATGCACCATGAGGCAACCATTATAACTCTACTGTTTCGAATTAGAGTACATTTCGCAACCAGCAAAGACAGAAAATCGAATTGCTTGGCTGTTTTCTCAAGCTGGACTCTGGACAATGCAAGACAAATTGCGCGTGTCTCATTTTCTAGCACCTTTCAGGCTCCAGTTATCCTACTTTTTCCATTTGCAGAGTTTGGCTTTGCCCCATCTATAATCATGCGAGACTGACTGCAGCATGTAATTCCAATAATGCACACTCAGTTCTGCTTATACACACCCAAATGCACCTGCAAGTGCACAATGCAATGCATGTTCTTAAAAAATTGTATTATTAAAAATGTTACAAGGGCACCATCCAATGCAAATGTAACAGGTTAATGATAATGAACTATTGTTCTATAGTTAAAGCTTGACACTCTGCAACTCCTCCAAAAAATTTAACATCAAATTACTATCCTAATTTTATGAGAACTCCTACAGAAATAGGTGCATCACAAAAAATAAACACAAGTGCCTCTGTACTGCAAAGCATGACACTGTGAGCATGTGGCAGCGTGGTGCTGAACTTGCCTCTGACTCTTTGTGCGGAGCTGCATGCGAGGAGGAGAATTCCTGCAAGCGTCAGAAGGAAGCCCAAGTGAAGGACAGTGCTGCCTGCCATGGTGCTCTGCTTCAATCGAGAAGGGATGCTGCGTGATTTCTCTAAGACAGTTGCCGCTGGTTTTTCTACTGGAGCTGGTGTCAGGTCAGGACTTCTTGAGTTCACCGTGTGCCTCTGCTGAGTGATAGACAGTGCGAGGAGTCCTCCAAGATGTATAGTGACCAGGGAGGGAGGAGATTGGTGATGTGTGCCTCAATCACACCCACCCTCACCGATCCACACACACACACATTTGTGGGGGGTGAGCATGGCTTTCATTTACTGGGCTCGCTCGACCACACACTCTCTCACTTTTTCTTCCATCAAGGATTTTTCTCTGCAGCTTGTGTGTTTGTGGGTGTGCATGTCTGTGCTTGTGTGAGGCTTTTCCATACAAAATTTGATTGGACCTAATACATAGACTTGGGGCACCTCTATAATGGCAAAGAGCCTAAAAGTAGTCTAGGTTCAAGAAGGACAATAAATGATCGGACATAAGATGAACCGGCAGAATTACTCTCTTCGTCCAGTAATTTGACCTGGTGGAAAGTACAGTATCCCTCTATTTCATCATCACAGACAGAAGCACTTGTCTATCTGCACCCATTGCTAACTGCTGCACATTACGTCTCGTCTAGAAGGGCGTCCAGCCTCACACTCCTTGCCAAACAACTTCACCTCCAGGGACATAAGCGGAAATTAAGGAGGGTGGTGGAAAGAGATTATAATGCAAGTGCTTCCAACACGTGCCATTGCATGCGACGTGCAAAGCGAAGCACTCGTTCCAGTGTGCCTCGTCTGACCCACAGGATGTGAACAAAGACATATTCATGGATAAAGCTGCCCAAAAATTATGCAACTACAGCCTAGCATGTGTCTTCTACTACATCATAAAACAAGAAGTCTACTTTAGAACGTCCCGTGCCTGGAGTTATCTTAAAGAGCATTACAAACAAAACAAACTCAAAAAAAGAAAGAAAGTACAATTCGGAAAACCACTCCCTGTCATGACTCAAACAAAACGTCACTCATTTGCAGCTGTGACCATGTCTACGGCTGCTTGCTTAACTAACACAACGGTTTACAACAATGTGAGTTGCCAGAATCAACTCAACAGCCTGTGCGATGCCTTTGGCTAGAGCTTTAACCCTACGTACAGCTTTCTGTTGCATATATAAAAATGGTTTCTGCAGCTGGTACCACTCTGAATCTCCGTGATTGCCTTGTAAACTCTTAATGAGTCACTTCAAAAGACCGAGCTGGATAGTGCTGAGGCTTGGACAAATTAGAAAAGACTTGTAGACCAGAACCAGTTCATTACTGCTTTGTTTTTCATACCTGAAAACATGTTGACCTATAATACTTCATAGGAACATACCTCAAATTGTTATGCTGCCATTTAACTAGTACTTAAGCGGCTCAAGTATCAACTATGTTTTGGTTATACAGTTAATTTGTAATACACTCTACTGGAAAACGTAAACTAGAACAGCATGGACTGCTGAACCAACATCCAAATGACAATCGCTTGAATCCTCACGAGTATTTTGCTCCCAAAAAAATTATAGTGGACTTCTGCCAAAATAATAGTAGATTAATATTGGTTAACGAACTCAATGAATAAAAATAATAATAATAAAAAATATTCAGTTGCATATTTGTTGTGTTGTTGTTCACGTTGCTGTGATAACGGTGAAATTTTACACGTATTGGTGTCAACTACTGAAATTTTGTCCGTAGTACCAGAGAAAACACATATGACACACAGTCTGCTCGTGGCCTCTCCTGTTACATATCAAGAATATGAGTGTTGAAACTACAGGAAAGACATGACGGGCTCCATGCAGTGTGTATGTCATAGAAATCATGGCTTATGTAACCGCTTCACCATGCCTGGCCTGCAAATTGAGCTTCTAAGAAAGGAAAATCATTCTTAGCTTTACAATGCAGCCATTGTCTTTTAGCCTTGAGCAAATGGCATCAGTTGGAGTGTGACGCGGATCTATGAAAGTTTTCTAAAAAGGAAACAAACATTTAAAACCTCCCCTCCAGCATCCCCAGTTATACATATATAACAGATTATATAAATGAGATGTTCCATGACCTAACTTTCAGGTTGAAATGCCTTATCCACAGGTATCGCTGTCCCAATGCTGCTCAAGTTTGGGCTTGTTTTCTTCAATTCCACAAAGAGAAGTTATTTTCACCCAAAAAGTTATTTTTTAAAGCTGTTTTTTCTCTGAACTGCACAGCTTATATTACCGTAAAATGGCACCTCCAATTAATGGCACAATTCTAAATCTGAAATTTTCATTCTGCTAGTCAGTTTGCACACATCAAGCGATTCCTCCGATTTCAAGGCCTGTTTGATATAAAGATGTGTACATAGAACCATTGTTAGTCCCATCTGTGAAACATTTTATGCTAAAATGAAGCCCAGCTCAAAGCGGCCCCAAATTGCTAACGTTCAAAAAACTCTCTATTGACTTTCATCAACCTCCAGACGCTTCATTTACCCGTAGATGCTTTCAACTAGAGAAATGCGAGATTGCAGAACTGACTTTTAAACGCTAAATATACTACAAAGCTTATTTTTCTGGATATACTTTTGATCTGAGGTGGAACGTTTTTCTGTATGCTAGTGCAAGTTCAACCATTTATGTCAAAACATAGGAAAAGTTTCGCTGTTAAGATCGGGAAAGCTTCTAATGTGCATGTTTGGCTTAGTGTACATCTCCGAAACTGAAAACCCTCTGAAATTCCATGCTGAGTCACTTAAACCATCATTTCTTGCACATCATCCTCTGAGGGAAACACCTGTTTTGTGACATCCATTTATCATTTGTATGCTCCCTACCCTTCAGTGTCATGTTTTCCTCTCTGACCCAGAAGCAGCACACTGACCTCAAAAAAACTCCAACATGTGCTCATGAACATTAACCTCTATTCTTAAACCATCAATCATTGAATTCTATCTGCTGGAGTGGATTACAGAACATGTTCTCCAGCATGTAACCCAGCTGTTACCTTAGACATCAGCCTGTGGCTGTTGAGATCTGAGTAAGGATTAGAACAGAACAGCCCGTTACATTTTTCAGCTGGAAGTTGTTGTGCATAAATAACTGCTTGTGAGTGGGTGGCTGTGACAGGTTTATGCTTTGTTTTGGTAAATGAAGACGAGGGGACGGCATAGATTTTGTAGAGACCAGCCAGTGAATTGTATCATACCACAAGGGGTTTCCCAACTTCATACCTAAATCAAATTTACCAAACCTTATTGCGTACCTCACACGGGTAAATTACATTATGTTTTGTTTTGTTTTCTGATATACAGCTCTGGAAAAAATTAAAAGACCACTGCAATTTTTTGTTATTTTGACCAGTTGTGACTTTCAGCAAATAAATGCTCTCAATTACAATATTTATTTGGAATTTGGTAAAAATGTTGTCAGTAGTTTATAGATGAAAACAAAAATGTAAATTTTACCCAAACACATACCTATAAATAGTAAAACAAGAGAAATTGATCGTTTTGCAGTGGTCTCTTAATTTTTTCCAGAGCTGTATAGAGTTATTCAGTAATACATTAATAATGCAACTCATTAATGCGATGCCTTGATCAAACTTCTTTAGTATGTTTTATTTGAATTATGATCATTTTAAATTATGCTTCAATTATGATTTTGATTTCTGAATAAAATTATGTTCATATTTTTAGAGGGTGGGTTTGCATAATACTAAAATAAATCTCAGAGTGAACTATTATTAATATTAAACTTCTATCCGCCAAATCAATGTCATGTGGTGGGACTTTTCTATGTCATTGACTAGCAGCATTGGGGAAAGTTACTTTTAAAAATGATAATGCATTACAATATTAGGTTACTCCCTAATAAACAACTAATTGCTTTTTAGACATTTTCACATTCTAAATATACTAAATATATCTAACAATTCACCAGCACTTTTCAGTTTATGTCCTAAAAAGCCCTTGACAGGCTGGAATGGAGGTATTTATGGGCAGTTCCTAAAGTATTCTGCTTTAATTGTACTCTTATCCAGATGATAAAACACTGAACAGCTACTCTCAGGCAGTGGTTCAAAAAGCGAAGGTTTTACCCTTAGTCCTGTTTGCCGTGTCATCTGTGCACTTCCTGTGAGGTTAATGTTACACTTCCTGTCGATGAGGTCTATTGTCACTTCCTGTGTGTTGTGTCATGTGTTGTTTCACTTCTGTTTTTCTACTCATCGTTAGTCTACCCAGATGTTCGTAATTCCCTGGTGTATATAACTCTTTTGTGTTTCCCTTGTCTTTGTCAATGTTGCCATGTGTTGTTTCGGTTCCCAAGTGTGTGGATGCCGTTATCTCCTTGTTCCAATGTTTCTCCGAGTTCTCCTAGTACTCCCAGGTTTTGCACAAGTGCGTGCCGTTTCTGTTTGTTTTTCTAAAGTGTTTTGTTTTCGAGGTTATTAAATAACCTAAATAAATGTGCTTCCTCGTCATTCCTTTCCGCATCGCACATGTCCTCAAGCCTTGACAGAAGTTTGTCTTTTACTTCTAGGAAATAAGACAAAAACCCACAGGACATAAGGCAAACTTCTCCAATAATTATTAAAGATACAAAATAAAATGTCACTATATGCTGATGACATAATCCATTATTTTTCAGACATTACTAATTTGCTTCCTCAGATCATGAACCTTTTTCAGGATATAAAATAAATTGGGTGTCTAATAGTTCCTAACAGTTTACTCTTGAGGGGCATACTTCAAAATTTATATACCTTGCTCTATGCATCCCTCCCTGTTTTTCAAACGTAACCTTGGAGAATTGTCACACTTAAGGATAAAATACCGTCAGATTTACAAAGATGGTCATATTTGAAATTGACATTACAAGTGAGGATTGCGTTTGTGAAGATGAGTGTACTTGGCCATTTAAATTTTCTCCGCCAAAGGATTACTTCATGGACCTCCAGAATACTATTTCAAAATGTATTTGGAATAACAAAAAACCCTGTATTAAACTGAATACCTTGAAACATCCTAAGTTTTTGGGTGGTCTGTCATTACCGGACTTTAAGTTGCACAAATTGTCTTTTCAGTTAAAGTCTTAAAACTCTTATATAAATGTTCAACCTTCCTTGGTTCCACAGTGGAAATGAACTGGAAATGATTGGTACACTCATAGATTGCAGGATATGCTATTTTCATGAATCAATCTTTAATAAGCCTTTAAAGAATTTGGCCGTAACTAATTCAATATCTAAATGTATTCATCAAAACGTTGTATGCACGACTATTGTGATACATGAAACTATGCAATTGATCACTGGGGTCAGATAGAGGGATAAACATTTTAGAGAAAATGTATGATCAGATTTATGGTTAAAAACATTCCGGATCTGCAGTTTTGTTATAACCTGCCTGGATTCTCATGGTTCTTGTATTTACAGTTGAGATATTCACTTAAGGCTTACGGAGCTCCTTGGGACAAACCTTTGACATCTCACCCCGTGGTTGGTTTGAACTCGTGAAAGGGAAAATAGCCTAGGTCTCTGTTATTTATGGGAGTCTTGTCACGCAGAAATGTGTAACTCTTGGTAATAGTAAATTTTGGACAAAGAACTGGGAATGCAGTATCACACTTTTGATTGGGATACAATATTGGAAAATGTTTCAGTCTCTTCTGAAAACCCTGCCCACCAGCTGTTGAACTATAATGTAATCTACAGAATATATTATACATCCTTGACACATTTTTTTAGAATGAAACCTATTTCTTCCTGTGTGTGACAAATGTAGAACTGGAAGAATTGGTAGCTCCAATTGTCCTCCGATATACAACTTCTGGGTTAAAATCTCTTATGTTCCATGTCTTTTCCTTCTTAATGATGACCTTCTGTAACCTTGACTTTAAATCAAAAACAGACTTTCTTTGCAGGGTTAACAGCTGCAAAGAAAACTATCATTAGTTCTCAGTTTCCTCCTAACTCTTTGTCAAAACACCAATGGTAATCCTATTTAATAGATCCACTGCCTTGATTATTAGAAGAACGATTACAGCTATTCTGCACTGGAACTGAACTCATGACTTCAGTTTCCATTCTTAAACCCTAAGTGATCTAAAAGGTATTGGATAGGTGTCACATCAACGGTTGTGATTATGAGTGCAGCATACTTTAATTTGATCAAGTTCAAACAAAACACTCGCAGGACTTCAGAAGAGGGCAAGAACAGAAAAAAACATGTATCAAGTAACAATAACAGACAGGATTAAACAGGGATTAAACACAGGGATTAAATACACACACTAAACTGAGGGACTAACAACCAGTAGAGCATTGGTGTTTACAAGGTCATGGGTTCGATTCCCAGGGAAAGCAAGAACTGATTCAATATGTTCCTTGAATGCAATGTAAGTCGCTTTGGATAAAAGCGTTTGCCAAGATTGGTACTGATTGAGCTACAGGAAAGCTTTATTGTCAGAAAGAACAGGACTCATAGAGGACACTGTGTTTATTCTTACCTATTTATTGGGATCTTATCTTATCAAAGCCAAACATTATATTTAGCTTACCATTCAACCTGCCAAGCCACATATAATGTTTTTACACAAAAATCTCAAGATGCATTTTGTCCACTGGAAATGATCTACCAATGCTAAGTAAGAACAAAATTGCATTTGAGTGATTTAATCTAAAAGCCTTCGAACCTGCTCACCGTAGACACATCTACTCCGAGCAACAACACAAAAAAATGTAAATATCTCATAAGATATGTAAGGCCACTTCTTCATTCCATCCTCCCATTGTGTTACACATCGCAGGGATGGTAAGTATTTACCATCACAGTATTAAATTATGTGCGCGTTACTACAACATTGCTACTTACCTACCAACTAATGAAACGGAAGCCTAATACATTAGAAGGACATACATCAATGTATTTACTTCCGCATTGCAAAATAAGGTGAACAGCATCTCAAGTGGAAAAAATGCTGCACAGTCAAAGCGTTCTCAAATATCATTAGCAAGATGTTTAGAGGTTACACTTGAGGTGTTCGGACAAATCACAACGATTGGTCAGCTGACCGATAAGATTGCACCAAGCTTTTCCGAAGGAGGGGCTTTGTTGCATATCCTTTATTCCTAGTCTGATTGCTGATTTCTACAATGAGCTTTTTTACATTTATTTTTTAAGCATGTGAACCTATTTTACTAAACAAAATAATCAAAATAATGAATTTTTAAAATAGCATCATATGACCCCCCCTGACCCCCCCCATTCTAAGCACAATGAGGTTGTGAAAGCGGACTGAGCTTACCTGTTTGTATCTTAACCTTGATTCTTAAGGGGGTCAGGGAGTCTTACTTCAGCTTGATCACTGCGAGGACCATCTGTCCATCTGGAACTGGCTGAAGAGAAATTTCCCTAGCCCCTTTGCAGGAACGGCATGCTGGGTATTTTCCACCTCTTTATTTGCATGTCCTGGGGAAGAGACGATCATTGGGTGAATGTAGGTCAGAGTGTCTCTTTGCTCTGCTTTTGAGATCCAGATGAGACACAAACCCTGTGGGTTTTAATGCCTTATTAATGTTCTAGACATCTTGTGCAAAAATGTGTGGACGTTACGTGTTCCACATGTTCATGGTGTTGAAAGAGGCTGCGATGTGTCAGACTTTAATTTCACTCACTTTGAGGGGCCCGGCTCCCATTGAGACTCTTAGCAATCTCAATACTGTGGACAGGAGTGTGCTCACTAAAGCCCACAGGTGGGCAGATGAAAAGACACATTTCACGGAAAGGTGACATCTAAAACTTTTTAACAGCTTACTTAAAAATATAATGATAAATAGATATATAATGTCAGGCTACAAAACATTTATACTATATACTTGTAGAGAAACATTGATTTATAACATATATTTATGTATTATAGATTTATTATAGATTAAGTTTGGCAACAGTCCTTCTAAGCCTATTTGATGGAGTGTGTAGCTTTTTATTTCTTTAAACAACCATGTAGGTCATGGACAGATTCCCAGATTACAATGCCAAGATTCATCAGGCTAAAAATGTGGAAGAATGATTTGGAGGGAACAATCATTTTCACACATGAATTGACACCTCTGAGTCCAGACCTTAAATTCTTTGTATGTCTTTAGGGTGTGCTGTTGGAGACTTTATAGAGTTCTGGACTCTTGCATTGATTGCAAGAACTTGACCAAACATTTATACACCTCTTGATGGAATTTATTTCACATTTTTTCCATGAAGAGGTGCATCAAAATCTTCTTCTTTTTTTCTTTTTTTTTGGTGAGGCAAAAAAAAGTGGAACCCACTTACTCCAGCTCGGCAGACCGTTAAAGGCAAAAAGCAACAAAGCATTTTAGACTTTGTAAAGAAACCATAGTAACCGCGTGTACAATACTTTTCAGAGTCAGAGCGAAATTACTGTGTTATGATTGAATGTGTTTATGTGTGTTGTGACTGTTTACACTGTGAGTGAAATTGTATTTGCAATGTTTGAGAATATAATTAAAGGTTTGTCTCGAGAATCAAAGTGTCACGGTTCGCAAATTCATTGTCTCCCAGGATTGCCCGTGTTTGCGTGTGAGGTGAATGTGGGAGGCGTGGTCACTGATCACCGCCACCGTCATCATCACACACACCTGATCCATATTCCATCTGCCTATTTAGTTCACCTCTCCACTCACCACCTTGTCGAGTCGTTGCCTTCAGATCGCCACCTCAGCGAGTCGTCTATGTTTCCTGCTTCCTGGTGTCCGTGTCTTCCTGTGTCCCGGTGTCTGCCCGTCAGCGTGTCTCCATGTTCCTGGTTCCCGCTTCCTGTTCACTTCCACGCCGCGCACCTTGGGGAATTACACAGCATCACGCCTTCACCACCAAGCCCACTGAGTCTCTGCGCCGCCTGCTTTCCTGGACATTTCTCAGTTTACTTCATCTTCAATAAATACCATTTGCAATTGAATCCTGCCTTTCTCATTCCTAACACAAAGGTGGTTTTTATATACTGGTAAATCTTGCACCGGCTGTCAGAGTGGTTGACGACTGCCCAGATGTTAAATGGAAATGAAAGAAAACTTGAGGCGATTAAACTGGTCACACAAGCTTTACAGATGGGTTTCGTACCAGCACACTCTTCTCAAACATGTAAAGAGCGCAAGTACAAATCAGGAAAAAGAAAACACTCTGACAAACTTCACAAATAAAAGAAGGAAAATAGAAACAGTAGACACTACTTATAATAATACGTTACATTTATATAGCGCTTTTCCAGAGCTTAAAGCGCTTTAAATAGTAGG
This sequence comes from Rhodeus uyekii, assembly GCA_037043235.1. Taxonomy (NCBI): domain Eukaryota; kingdom Metazoa; phylum Chordata; class Actinopteri; order Cypriniformes; family Acheilognathidae; genus Rhodeus; species Rhodeus uyekii. Next base: position 144,112 of record JAWRVZ010000128.1, on the reverse strand, counting down.
GGGGAATCTCCTCAACCACCACCAATGTGCAGCATCCACCTGGATGATGCGACGGCAGCCATATTGCGCCAGAACGCTCACCACACACCAGCTTATTGGTGGAGAGGAGACAGAGTTATGAAGACAATTATAGCATGGGGGGATTAGGAGGCCGTGATGGACCAAGGCCAATGGGCAAATTTTTTATGGGATTTTTTATGACCACAGAGAGTCAGGACCTCGGTTTAACGTCTCATCCGAAAGACGTGCTTTCGGACATTATTCTATATAACAGTCAGGGATAGAGCAGCCATCTCTCTCCTCACTCAGAAACACTCTCCTCGCCGCGCGCTCACACCAGAACAACGCACACACAACAACATACGCAGTCTTAAAGGTATATTCCCAACATAAATAAAGTAGCCGTTACAATCTCTGCTGTTAGTTGGTGCACAAATGCCTTTTGTTGTTAGCAAACATATACAGTGTGTGTACATTTCTGTTTTAAAGAAGGTTGAAGGTTGAAAGAAGGTTTCTGTTTCCCTGAAGGTTTACGTGCTTCCATAGTGCTTACCACATGCCTCTGGGTTTTATTTCAATTGGGAGAGACCTACTACTTACAGTTTTCCTTCATGTCAAACTGAGGCTGAGGCCAGCGGTGCGCAAAAAGGTTTTGACCTTTGATTGAGTTGGTCGGAAAACTTCTCCTTTTGTGGTCCATTCCCACTCTACTAGGAACGTCACTACCTCGTCACTACCGGATCTTTTAGCAGGAGTATCTCTTGCAGACATTTGTGATGTGGTAGGCTGGTCCTCCCCTCATACCTTTCCTTGATTCTACCAGTTAGACCTCAATTCCGCTCCAGGAACACGGGTGATTGCATACTGAGCAACGTTTCACCCAGCAGGCCTGCACCACTGTGGTGGCATTGGTATACTGGTTCCCTTAGCGTTTCGATGCTTTGCAAGTTCCCTTGAAAGAGAACTATGAAATTGCATCTTAGTAAGATGTCAGTATTTTGAATACAGCCGTCGTCGCTCCGCTGTGACTCATTCACAGCTATGGGAAGAAGAAGGTAAGAGATGAACATTCTATGCATAAAAAATTATCCAATAAATACACTAATATGATTAAAAAAAATATACATTGGATTAAACCATATATTAAGTATTACATGTATTTATAAGGGAAGCAAGTGAAAGAAGAAATAATCAAAGCCATCAGAAGGCAATTTTTTAAATTTAATTAATTTACATATTTGTTTAAATATGTCATATTGGTGATCACGGACGAGTTTTAAGGTATACAACTATTGACAACAGGGGGTCCTTAAATGTAAAATTGTCACATATGGCAACACTAGGACAAGCAAGCAATATACCTCCAAATTTCAGAAGATGCTTTCTTTGGTCTGCAGGTTTTGCTTCCCAAATGGGTAGGTCTTGAACAAATTGGCCAAATCTGCTTTTGATTACACACTTATGAATGTCACATTTAGACCTTTCCTGTGGTCCTTTGATGTAGGTTGTGGTTGGTGGTAGTCAAAATTGGAGCAGTGGAGCATTTGTTTGCTTACAATTCTGCTTCTTTTAATTTCAGTCGTGACCTAGAATCTGTATCATACCACATCTAGATGCTCCCAAATTAGGTCCTGTCAAAAACTTCATATGCAAGTAATAGTTTGGACATTTTGTAGAGAAGCATTTAGACTTATTGTCCTTTCATTTAAATGACTCATAACAGAGACCTACTGCTCAAATGGAAGTTATTTAAAGCAACCTTACTGTAATTGATATTGTAAAATTAAGAATTTTGTCCAATGCACTAAGTAGCCTTCATCTCTTTCTTTTGGAATCAGCATAAGGTACATTTTGGACTAGACCTTTTGCTATTCATTAAAGGTCTGTCTACACAAGACTACATTGATGGTATCTAATGCATCACACATTGGGATTAAACCTAAAAACCTTTCAATTACCAACTACCACTAAGCCACAGCCATCCCATGATACTTTTGAGCCATATAATTATCAGATCATGAATTTAGTATACTGAAACATGAGCTTAAATAATCTCAGCTCACATACAGAAGCACTGACACGATTTCTGCCATCAGATATGTACTTTTCCCACATTTCCCACATAGTGCTGCCAAAACCTCTTCATTCGGTGGATGCAGTAGCAGTTGCTGAGAGTCATAAATTGCATTGTCTGATGACACCTTTAACAAATGGGAAGTTAGATGTTTGAAGTTAGATCTTCTCTTTCCTTGTTCCTTTCCTTCCTTGCTTTTTTTTTTTTTAAATTCACGATGACCTTGGCCATCACCCATGACCACCCACAAGAGCGCTTCAGGCCAGAGGTTATATTTCTCTTGGATGGACCTGAGAAAGAGGAACAGAAAAGAGCCCGACACTGATGTTTTTAAAAGCTCATTAAGCTGACGTTTCATTATACTTTTTTTCAGGTTTCTTTGATGAATAGAAAGTCATCATGCATCATTTCCAATACCAGATTTTTCCATACATTTACCCCTCTAGTCCTAGACCCTCAACCAAGAGTTACAAAAGTTCCCATGTTACTAATATCTCTGAAGCATGATACACAAACACTGATTGCTGAAAAATTTCAGGCATGTTATTTTAATCTGGTAGATGTTTAAGTATTTACAATGTTGATGCTTGTGTTGATTCGGGATAAACCATAAAGGATACACACCTAAACATGTTTTGCTCTCAATTAAAACCAGCTGTCGCTACAAAATATTCCACTGAGCATGTGCTAACCTTTCTTGCTTTCCAATGGTCTGTTGACAAGTTTCTTCCATGTTCCCATGTAACAATCATGAAAAACTGAAGGTTTGGGTTTCCTCACCAGGGTCTCGAAGTTCTGAGATCACAGCAACTTCATATTCGTAGTTATTTGTGTGCGTCATGTTGTACAAGAATAGATCTCTATGAACTATAATGACTTGAACTTCATGTTTGTAGTTAAACAAATGTCTGGTGTATCATTTTCTACTGGTTTACCCAAGAAATCTTTATAGAAGCAAATTATTTCCATGAAAAAGAAACAGCCAAGGATAAAATACTCTCACTCACAGTTCCAATTGGTATTGAAATATGTTTTTTATACAATTAACAAAATAAGTACCTTAGCATGTATGGTGATGCCAGTACTGATTTGAAATTATGATCAATTATGATAAGTTATGATATGCAATAAATCTAGCAATAGAAGATGAAGGGCTGATTCATGTTATTCATGGTTCTCAGTTTACAGAATCATTAAATTCTTACATTATGTATTTCCTATGTATAATTTTCTTAAATAATGTATTCACTCTCATCTCACTCCAAACCAAGCTAACTTCACCAAGATGGTACTTCAATAATGGGCCGACTGATTCAAGCTGATAGAAGAGCAACTTTGACTGAAATAACCACTTGTTACAACCTAGGTATGCAGCAAAGCATTTGTGAAGCCACAACACGCACAACCTTGAGGCGGATGGGCTACAACAACAGAAGACCCCACCAGGTACCACTCATCTCCACTACAAATAGGAAAAATAGGCTACAATTTGCACGAGCTTGCCAAAATTGGACAGTTGAAGACTGGAAAAATGTTGCCTGGTCTGATGAGTCTCGATTTCTGTTGACAGATTCAGATGGTAGAGTCAGAATTTGGCGTAAACAGAATGAGAACATGGATCCAGCATGCCTTGTTATCACTGTGCAGGCTGGAGGTGGTGGTGTAATGGTGTGGGCTATGTTTTCTTGGCACACTTTAGGCCCCTTAGTGCCAATTGGGCATCGTTTAAATGCCACGACCTGCCTGAGCATTGTTTTTGACCATGTCCATCCCTTCATGACCACCATGTACCCATCCTCTGATGCTGCTTCCAGCAGGATAATGCACCATGTCACAAAGCTCGAATCATTTCAAATTGGTTTCTTGAACATGACAATGAGTTCACTGGACTAAAATGGCCCCACAGTCACCAGATCTCAACCTAATCGAGTGTCTTTGGGATGTGATGGAACGGGAGCTTCGTGCCCTGGATGTGCATCCCACAAATCTCCATCAACTGCAAGATGCTCCTATCAATATGGGCCAACATTTCTAAAGAATGCTTTCAGCACCTTGTTGAATCAATGCCATGTAGAATTAAGGCAGTTCTGAAGGTGAAAGGGGGTCAAACACAGTATTAGTGTGGTGTTCCTAATAATCCTCTAGGTGAGTGTATGACACCAAAGACAAATCTGTCATTCCACCAGAAGATCAAGATTATGTAACTGTCCCAGCTATTTTAAACTAGGCCCGTTATAGAAAATGAGGGCGGAATCACTTTTGCTAAATTTATCAGGTATGGTGTTAAAGGTTGGTTTGTATGTGCAGAAATGAATAACAATATGGCTGCCAAGTCCAACATGCAATGTGTTATTTACAAATTATAAGTAAAAAATAAAAATAAAATCTCCTTACATAAGATTCAAAACAATCAATGATCAAACAGTGGTGTGGGTGCAAGCATATGTAATGTTCAATAAATGTGCTGATGAAATATTTTGGATGGGAAAAATTCAGTCACTTGCATGAACAGTTTTAACTGCTGATAATAGGTTTGATTAAATGTTGAAGTACAAATGATATACAAGTTGAGCGATTGCAATGCAGCATCCAAATACGTTTTGAAGGCTAACTTGTCCACTAGGCAGTAAAATCATAATCAAACCAAGAATACTGATTGAGCAGCAAATCAAATGTTTCTCAAGCCAGGTTTAGTAAGACAAGTGAAATTACCTGGTTGAAATTCAAACTGAATCCCTTTCTTACTCTCTACTTCCTTTTTTATTTAAGATGGAGGAGCACCATTGGTGTCCCCTAATGGCCTGGATGAACATAACACTGATAAATTAACTGTGACAAATAATGTAGCAGGCAGTGACTGTTCCAATCATGAGATTTTAAAGAAAATTATGAATTGCTCTCAATAACATTATTAAGAAGGATTTTAAACTGAACTGTATTTCCATTCCATGCCAACTTTAAAGAATGTCCATGCTGCTCTTCTCCTGTCAAACTCCAAAACCCACCATAAAATAGATTATATGACTTGTGAGCTATATTCTTCTGATGCCATAGCCAAGAAAAAATTGGGTTTGGAATGACATGAAGGTCAGTACCTGAAGTCAGAACTTTCTTTTCTAGCTCAACTATGCTTTTAAACCTCTCAGTGAAAAAAGAGGCAGGAAGAGTTTTTAATCTCTCTGCCATCATAAATCCAGGCACTACTTTAAAATCTGTTATCTCTGACTGTTTTTGAGGAAGGAATGGTTAACTGTTATCATGTGTGTTTTTCTTTTTCGCAGGCAAACCCCCTTCAGCTGCTGTAGGCTAATTTGCAGATGTAGTTCTGTGCGTGGATTACGATTAGCTATCATAGATTTCCCTGCAGTGCCTCCAGAAAGTGATGCAGGTTCACGTCAGTGAATGGGCTCATGTTCGTCACAAGCTTGTTAAATCCCTGCTGGGATGAAGCCGAGCTTCTGTGTGCACTGCTAGTAAAACAGTGGCTATTTATTAGTTGCATTACTGCTCAATTTTTGTAGTCTGTGAAATTCTGTCTTCATTTAATAACTCTTGTATCTTTATGGTTTCAGTCATATATATATATATATATATAAACATTTTTTGGAGGGCCATGCATCAGTCTCAGTCCTGGCCCACACCATGCATACTGTATATAATCAATCAATAAAGAGAAATATCTTTTTTATAACACTTACTGTTTAGGTGTAAAATGTACTCAATCAAACTGACCAGTTAGAGTAAATGTATATTTCAGGTCCCGTCCTGTGCAGACCTCAAATTCAACCTTGCTTTTGTGGTTTGTGAGTGCAGACACTTTCATTACAAATAATTTAGGAAGGGTAATGCTGGGTTTCTGTAGTTTAGTGACCTATAACCCTTTACTTACTTTAAGTTTGTTTTAGATAGAAGGACATCTCCATACCCTGAAGTTAGGGTCACCCTTTGATAGGCTCAGAAAATTCATATTTAATCCATTCTTATAGAAAACGGATCATGAAACATAATTATATTTACAAATTACTATCAATCTGAGACCCAACGCCTTCAGCTGCTTTAATTTTACACTCAAAATCTTTGCTACGCTTCAATATGCTACAGACATACAGTGCATATTTTTTGTATTTTTTTATTTTTTAATCACCAAGCTCTTGTGACTCATGTTTGTGAAGCATACATGTGAAATGCAAATAGTTTTGGTGTAGTTGTAGGATGGATTTTCTTGTTTTGCAGGATGTCTGTTTATCAGATCATAAGACAGTTTGCCCACCCAATTCTATACGCCCTGGCAACAGCCCTGGAACAAGCCTTTGTGAAGCTTTATTTATCTTTTATATCTAGTTTTCAGTTCATGCAGCTTGTTTTTAAATGTCTTTGCCAAAGGTTTGGTTGTGCCCTTCATGGTTTCAGTTCACATCCTTTATGGACATAAACAATAGGATCTTCTGCACAGATGGTGTTAATCACCTGACCAATATAACCGCGCTGTATTATACAGGCACCAGCGGTTGTATAACAGTGTTGAAATCCTGGTAGGGAAACCCCTCCAAGTACTTTGAACAGAAGAGATGATTCAATTATGGCACCAAGTGACGACGCAGACAGAATTTTGACTCAAATCCAGGGTTTTTTCAATCATCGCTCCAGGCTGAGGATGTAGAGGGACACTTGTATTCTCAGTTTCATTATTGCTGTTCCAAAGAGCGCAACCTGCCAGTCGTAGATAGTTTCCAGCCACCGTAAGATCGATATGAACCAGCCAAACGCAGCACCTGCTCCAGCCAGCAGATTTGGTCTTTTTACTTAAACAAATTCTCAATCCTGTTTCAACCGGCTGTCACACCAGAACAGTAGCAACTGTCGGTTTCACATGGATGAATGTGGTTGGTTGGAAAACATCTTGAAGGCCCCATGTTTGGGTTCATGAAAGGTGTTCATCTTGTGTGTGATCTTTGGAATCAAGTCAAGATTTATTCCCATCTTGCATTGTGTAAGATAAATGAAGTAGGTCTGGAAACCATATGCTTGCAATGATCTCAGATGTAAAACCTGCCAAATGGAAAACAATCAATACAAGACTTATCACACTTTACAGGTACCAGACATTTAGACTTAAATGTATTTACTGGATGTGAATCCCATGGCTAAAATGAGAGACTTTGCAGACTAAAGGTAAACCAAGATAAACAATCATTGTACACAAATGGATATTTATAAATTGTGTTTTTGAGAAGCAGAAAGGTCAACGAATTGGAAACACACCAGTAGAAATGAGGGAATGTTGTTCACGTAAATGTCAGGAAGATTGTTCACAACAGCTATTGACAAAGCCACAGCAATATTTATCTTGTGTCATCAAACCTTTCTGTCTTTTGCTACAGAACAAAAGGATACACAGAGTCATTTCTGATATCTGCTTGTTGACACACAATGTATCCTTTTGTTCTGTAGCAAAATACATAAAGGTACATAAAATACAATCTTCAAATCCAGAGCAGAATGGCTAATAGATTTCTTAAGGGCCAGTCACACAGCCGATCACGCACGAATCACTCACAAATCACGCACAGATTGGGTTTGTGCGTGCTTGTGCGTCGAGAAATTGACCAAAGTATTCAACGAACATTCGACGCATGCCCGACGCATGAATCACTGACGGAGCGCATCCAAACACACGCGCTTCGCGAACGTTCCACGAACAAGCACTTTCAGAATCCACATTGTCAGTGGAATGAACATGATACGTGCGCGGTTTATGCGTGATATGAAGGTGGGTCGTCAGTGGACGGACGTGGACGTGCGCGGATTCGAACCAGTTCCGACACATAAGCACTGACGGCCGACGTGTGTCTCGCACATAGTCACGCATACTCAACGCATAAACTACGCACGCCGACTCATGAATAACGCACACCGACGTACAGTTGTGCGTCGGAAAATGTTTGAACCGTTCAAAACTCAAAATCACGCACAAACCGCCTTCGACACGTCCACTTACAATCACTGACGGTCCACGTTCGTTCCACCGGCGAATTACGCATACAACGCACGCTCCGCGCAGAAACGAAAATCTGTGCGTAATTCGTGCGTGATTCATGCGTTTTCGCTGTGTGACTGGCCCTTTACCCGAATGTGTATATGTGCATTCAACATTCTTCGTAACATGTAAGAGCCTCATAAGTGACGTTATAGTATAAATCCACATTTTAAGATTATTATTTCGACAGTAGTATCCTTAAAGAGAATCCTGAACATGTATTGCAAAGTAATCTGACAATACCATACTACCATATATAACAATTTGGGAAACCACAAAACATAATGTTATACATGGCAAACGCCAATGAAAACAACTTGATCCAGCAGGAAAAATGGCCTCCAAAAGAAGAACATTTCCTCTAGAGCCAAGCTTCAGTAATGTCTCCACCGAGAACTCTTGTATGTATTTACACAGCTGATGTTTTCTCAGCTCATGAGATTTTGATTTTCCTGCAGCTGCGCAATAGGTTTTTCGTTGTTATTGCCAGCTTTCCTTCTAAAGATAGTCAAACTAGCTTGAAAAAAACTGTGTTTCTCAGGATGAGTATGTATTATAGGCTACTCAATCAAAGTTAATCAAGGACAGCTATTAGTGTTGAGGAAGCTCATTTGAGACGTAGCTTGCCAAGCTGCTTGTGATTTATTGCTTTTTAAAGAAAAGTTGTAAGCAGCAATGCGGAGATACAAGCTGAACAGAAATAAGAAGGAAATTAAATGCACAGATGTAATGCTAACATCAAACATCGGTTTAAAAGTCAAGAGAACGGAGGTAATAATAAACGTGCTCTCTTAAACTATACTTCCTCTCATATGTAGCATTGGAAAGTCCAGGTTAATGGGGTCAATCAGTTAATTTTATTTGCTCTTGTTTGAAAGGAAGTCAATGCATGAAAAAAAGAGAAAAGAATAAAGAAAAAGTTATACTGAAAACATGGGCTCATTAAAAAAACTTTCCTTCACATACAATTCATGGCAGTTTCTATCTGATATGAACAATAGAAGCAATAAAATACCAAAATCTTTTATTCCTGTTCATACAAATTATGATTATAGGGCCAGATTCTCGATTAATGACTTTAATGAAACATTCTTCATGAAGACAATGAAATGACTGATTCAAAATAATGATACCAATATTTTTCACTTGTGTATAATGAAAAAATCTCTACAGTAAAACCTTGAGATACGAGCATCCCGACATACGAGTATTTCGTGAAATGAGCAAGTCTTCAAATTTTTGATATTTGAAATATGAGAAGCTTGCAGACGCCGATGCTAGTGTTCAGCACTCGGAGCAGTTCAAGCCGCCTCATTCATGGAGTAATTGCATATGATCTCCACTAGAGGCCACCTTAGTTTTACAGCAGGAGGTGATTCATGAGTACAGTGGTACCTCGAGATACGAAATTAATCTGTTCCGAGGCGGCCTTCGTATAATGAGTTTTTCGTATCTTGGAACACATTTTACATGTAAAATGGCTAATCCGTTCCAAGCCCTCCAAAAACACCCCATTAAATTTCATAATAAAGCTAAATTGACCTATAAACAATGAAATAACGTAAAATGTCAAAGCTTACCTTTCGAGTGAGGCTATCACCGAAAGTGGTGGCAGAGGAGGAGGACAAACGGCAGATAACGTACGTACGTACACTTAACTTTACGAAAACACATAAAAAATGTTAAGTTTCGGGTGCGGAGTGGCTGAGCTAAAGCACGCCAGCACGTACGTATAGAAGATGCATGATGGGAGGGATGCTAGCACATCCAGCGCCTCTGGGGCAGGATGCCATGGTACAGGCGTGGCAGAGGTTACGCCTGTACGCCTTTCCCCCGATCGCTCTGCTCCCGGGAGATCTGGCCAAGATTCGCCGGGACAAGGTCCATCTCACGCTGGTGGCCCCCCACTGGCCTTCCAGAATATGGTTCGCGGACCTCGTGGCCCTCCTCGACGGAGTCCCTTGGGAGATTCCGATCAGGAGGGACCTTCTGTCCCAGGCGGAGGGTTGCATTCTTCACCCGCAACCAGAGCTAATGAAGCTGTGGGTCTGGCCCCTGAAGGGGCCCAGCTCATAGAATCCGGTCTCTCAGCCGAGGTTGTGGAGACCATCCTTCAGTCCAGAGCTCCCTCCACGAGGAAACTCTATGCCTTGAAGTGGAAAATCTTCACGTCCTGGTGTAGTGAAAGGCAGGTGATCCCAGTAACCTGTCAGGTTGGCAAAGTGCTGGAGTTCCTGCAAGAAAGATTTGAGGCAGGGTTGTCCCCCTCCACCTTGAAGGTTTATGTGGCTGCCATAGCGGCTTGCCATGTACCTCTGGGTGGGGTATCCTTGGGCAGGGACCCCCTAGTCACTCGTTTCCTCCGTGGTACACTAAGGCTGAGGCCGTTGGCACAGACCAGGGTGCCTGCCTGGGACTTGTCCGTGGTACTCCTAGGCCTGTCCCAGCCACCCTTTGAACCTTTAGAGGAGCTCCCTATCAAGCTCCTCTCCCTTAAGACCCTTCTTTTGCTGGCTATCACCTCGCTTAAGAGGGTCGGGGATCTGCAGGCCCTCTCGGTGGCTCCCTCATGCCTCGAGTTTGCGCCCGGGATGGCGAAAGCCTTTCTCCACCCGAGGCCAGGCTATGTCCCCAAGGTTCCCACCAATGTGGCTCGGTCTATCACGCTGCAGGCCATCTGCCCTCCCCCATTTGACGATCATGAGGAGGAGCACAAGAACAAGGTCTGTCCAGTGCGAGCGCTGGACGCTTACGTTCTCAAGACTGCCACTTGGCGTAAGTCGGACCAACTGTTCGTTTGCTTTGGGGCTCCTGAGGGGGCTCCGGCTACCAAGCAAACCCTAAGCAGGTGGATAGTCGAGGCTATCTGTCTAGCTTACGAGTCGGCCGGACATGCTTCTCCTCTGAGGGTCCGAGCCCACTCCACTCGGAGCATGGCGGCATCCAAGGCTCTCCTCTCCGGAATGTTCTTGTCTGATGTTTGTGCTGCGGCTGGCTGGTCCTCACCGCACACATTCATGAGGTTCTACCAATTGGACCTCGATGCCGCCCCAGGAACCAGGGTGCTCTCTCAGTGAGCTGGGACACACCCGGATGCCAGCGTCGCTGAGGTGGCATTGGTATAGCGTTCTCCTAGCGCTTTGACGCAGTTCGAGTTCCCTGAAAGGGAACGTCTCGGGTTACGAATGTAACCCTGGTTCCCTGAGGGGAACGAGACACTGCGTCTTTGCCTCAGCTCCTTGCGCCTCTGTTCCCGCTTCAGACATTCATGCTGACGCGTCCGGGTTTCAGACGCGCCTTTATGCTCTACCTCATGACGTCACCGGCACGTGCCGGCAGTGACGCATTCACACGCGTTCTTCTCTCATTGGTTGCACAGATCTTTACGTGACAGACGCGAGGCTATTTCCCCTAGCGCTTTGACGCAGTGTCTCGTTCCCCTCAGGGAACCAGGGTTACATTCGTAACCCGAGACGTTTTTTAGAGGGCCCAGAACAGATTAATTTTTTTTCTGTTATTTATTATAGGACAAATAATTTGAGATACGAGCCAAGATCGGTCCTGGAACGCATTATGCTCGTATCTCAAGGTATTACTGTATAACAGACAACATGACAACCTTCAAAGGTGATTTTAACTATCCAGTGTTTCTTTTATTTAGCTTTTTTTTGTCATTTGTAATCTTTATCAATTCATTACATCAGAGCTCCAAATGTCAGTTGTAACACTGGCAGTTGAAATATCAATGGTCAAGAGCTCATGGAAAAGTCTGAAAAATATCACAGAGAGGTAGGGAGTAACGTGGCTAAAGGTGTTCAACAAGCTTTTGAAACCTCACATCTTCCATGACGGAAAATGGCTGATCGTCTAGTATGATAAATTCCATAGTTTTGGGATATCCATCTCTAGATATGATCTCATAATACTCTAACCATACTGTATGATATGAAACATTCAGGTATGAGGAAACACAAGGACCTGTAGGAGCAAATTAAAATGTCATAGTTGCTTCAAAAAAGTTTTATCTCACATTTATGTTTAGAGTAAGTATTACGTTATTTTCAAATGCAATAGAGCATCAACCTTTTTTTAGCGCCACTTAATGTTTTAATTTTTTTAATGTCCGTACTACTGGGATATGGACAACAAGCAACGTAATAAAATGTTGTCACGTTCATCTGTTTCTGATACAAACAGTATGTGCTTTTAATGCCACTCACTGTACATTTCACTTTGAAGGCGATACGAAATTATGTTTTATTAATAGAGTTCAGCAGGAGCATGTTCAGATGAACTAAACAGAACAATTGGTCATTTCTGCATCCCTCTGCCACCCATCTATTCATTTTCAGCTAGTTTCCATCTCACTCATATACATGGGTTCAGGTCACATTCTGAGTTTGGATCCCTCCCTCGGACAGCACCCCAAATACGCACACACTTTTACTCTAATCATTAGTAACTGTGACCTCTTGAAACATGCAAACGTCAACATAGTATTATTTTGCAGGAAGATCGCCACTGGCACGTTTTTCCAGTGAAGTCTGCTCTAAGCGTAATGAGTTTGGTGTGATGTTTTGAAATTCACTGATGTCTGGAATTGATGAAACAAAAGGTGTTTCTAGAGATCGCGGTTAAGACATTTTAGACAGAATTTGGAGCTTAGAGAATGTTATGATGTTACCATCATACATAATTTATCTAAGATGTGCGATTCCTTTCTGGTGCCAGGATGTTGAGAAAAGTTTGTTTTGAATTAAGGGCGTGAGGATTTTCCAGATAAAATGGGTGTGGGAAGATGTTTTGGAGTGAGGGTCCTACACCTCATCGCCATGAAGCAGAACAAAAAATCTCCAATAATGCTTGCATAAATCGATACAGTATAGCTATATTTTTAACAGAACTTATGATACATTCTTATATACTCTTTAATATGAACTCACTGTAAATTCAAAAGGTTGAGCAGGTTGAGAGAAGGCAGTTCAAATGTTGGTCACAAGGGAGACATTCTACTTCCTGTTTTTCTACAACATCATCTTGCATGTGTAGCAGTCAATACAACGGAAGTTTGAGAGATATCCTTGTGCTAATTGCCGTATTTTCCCACATATAACCTGCAGACGCAGATAATCCGCACCCTCATATAGCCTGCGGGTTTTGAGGTTTTGTGCTAAAAATCGCAGGCATGACCCACACCCTTATATAACCCGCACCCATAGATTTAAGAACTTTTTTGTGTAAGTTCATATTTCGAATTTCGAATATTGTTCTCATGACGTCAATTATCATAACTGTTCAGGCTCGGTACACAGTGCTTGTGTGCAAAATTCAAACAATAAGAAAACAAACACAAGTCAGAATCAGAAGAAAAAAGAAAAAGCAGTGTTTCCCGCTGTGCAGCAGCTAGTCCCTTAAGAAGCGATTCTACAGGTGTTGATCATCGGATGAGATGAGAAGAGCCCGCCCACATGCAGCACAGCCAATCACGTCTTCTTGCATGATTGACAGGTCAGACAGCCAATCAGCGCCAGCTGTCAGAGTGACAGTAAAAGCGCCAGAGACAACAACCCTCGCAAGAAAGAAAATACCGCAAAAAAACCTTACGTCCTTTAGGACGTAACAAATATATTGAAATATTATTATGTGTAAAGAAATTGCGATATAACCCGCACTCTCATATAACCCGCACCCCCTGCAGGGTTTGTAAAATCTGGTATAACCCGCGGGTTATATGCGGGAAAATACGGTAGAGTTCCTTTGCTTGGCAACTTTGAACTTCATTTATGTTGTTGTAATTCTCTTCCTATTAATGCAACAAGAAATCAAAGTTATTTGGTTTCAATTGAAGGAAAATAATAAGTTTTTAAGCTTTTAAAATGTGTTGCTTTTATAACTTCTAACTAATTCATGAACTAGTCTATTTAGCATGTTGAATAATAACCACGCAGAACTTTTAATTGGGTTGATATAATCTCTATATTTGTGACAATATCTTGAACTTGATTTTGCAAGAGTCACAAAGACTTCAGCGTTCTGCATGCAAAATACAACAATGGTAACAATAAAATTTTAATTAAAGAAAATGATCAAGCAAACTCTACAGTTATTTTTTAGCTAATGAAACTCTTGTGTAAGTGAATTGTACTAAGTAAGCATTCATCAGTACAATAGGACTATTCTTATTTCACTTTACTAAGTTTTTTTGGTTTGCATGCAAGTCCAAGTGGAACTAATTCGATTTTACAGTGGTGAGCTCACAGCTGTAAGGTTACACCTTTAGTTTGCTGGGACCTCACATTGTTACCCCGTCATGAGTATTCAGTGAGCTCATGCCGAGATCAAATTGTTGACAGGGTATAATATTAATTTCTTGTGATCTTTTCCATAAAACTAATTTCACATTTTTAATATGCAATTCGGGGAAAAATGGCACTGTTTCTTCTATGATATTGCTTAACTACACCACTAGATAAAAAAAATAAAAAAACATGGCATCTTCGTTAATTTCGTTAGCATTGTTGCAACAAGTATTGTGAATTCCAGACCATGGTGAGTGTCTATCAAAATCCAAGATAAAATAGACCAGGGGTTTTCAAAGTGTAAAAAATGATAGTCTAATAACTAGAGTTGAGCCGGATACTCGGCTGAAACGAGTATCCGGTACGGATAAAGCACTTTTGCCGAGTACGAGTATTATACGAGTAATAAGAGTCATTATCTGTGCTCGGATTGAATAAAAATCCTCATTGGGTAGCTGACTGTGTCTGTGTTCTGTGATAGGCTAGTCCAGGGGTGGGCAAACCATTTGTCTCGTGGGCCACATTGGTTTCTTAAAATTGACAGAGGGGCCGGGGTGAAGGTCGTACCTATGCATTTACTTATAAGAAATCCTAGAAAACCTGGTTAAAGTATAGTTTGGTCTTAAATCACTCGACTGGGACACGTGAAATTACAACAAAACAATATTAATACAATTTAATCGACAGAAAAACCATAATATGCAATGTGACTAAATCGTATATTTGCCTCAGCTCTAGATTGACAATCACAGGCGTCCAATCACAACTGACCTCTGGAAAAAAGGGAACTAACCAATGACGTTTGATGTTACTATTACAAGAGCAAGCCCCGCCCCACGACTGACAAAAATAAAACCGCTCGCGCGAGCAAAAACAGCAGTCGATTGCCGGCGAATGTTCGTGCGCTCGAGTGATTAAAAGGAGCTCGCGGGTACCCATATTTACGTTTAGCTCTGTTTTCCGCTCGCGGATGTAATTTACGCGCGCACAAACATCAGCTTTGCGCTCGTTCCTTTTTAGCACGGAATTAACGCCAAACATTACAGGGAAATGTAAAATGAAGGAGGTTTAATACAGGTTCGGCGGGCCGGATTAAAAAGCCCAACGGGCCGGATATGGTCAGCGGGCCGTAGTTTGCCCACCCCTGGGCTAGTCACAGCGTGCCTCCCCGCCCTGCTCATTCACGCGCAGAACACTGACTGAGACGAGAATAGGTGTCTTTCTCTCTCTATCACTCAGGTTCGCGCGTCTTCCGTTAACGTTTAGGGTTTCTTCAGCTTCAGGTTTGTTTTTTATTTCGGTTTGTTTGTAGTACTTATTAACCAGTATAGTTCTGGTAAACGTGGGGTTTTTGTTCAGACGTGGTTCTTGATAGAATGCGACTAGCGTTGCGTCTCTGCCTGTTGGAGATTTTTATTTAACCATCTGCTGCTCTATTCAGTTGTTTAACTTCACGCACTGAGTGTCTGACGCTTTCTTGCTGTTTTTCATACAAAATAACGGAATGCAGATCTTAAAAATCGTCAGACTATTTGATCCGTAGAACACACAGTCCCCCCTCTCTCTCTCTCTCTCTCTCTCTGTCTCTCACTCACTCACACACACATGCATACCTGGTGTGGAAATAAATAAATTAAAATTACACTGATCATAAAAAAATTAAAAGTTAAAAAAAGAGAGTTATGTTTAAATGAAAACTCTTGTTCATTACAGTTTTCTTCATAATTGCAACCGCATGAGTTGGATTAATTGTTGCAAAACTTGTTCTCTATATAGTTCGTTTGTGATCAAAACCATTGATCTGAAGCTCAATGCTGATGTTGTCATGTAAATAGTTTTCTAATCAGCAATAAATATAACAATTTCTGATCGACCCGTATCAATTGCATGGTTAAAAATAACATACTGGCTAAAGCCCCGCCCACTTCCGGGTTAAAATCCACCCACTTCCGGGTTATGCCCCGCCCAGCCCGAGTACAGATACAGGGGTGGGGTGGGTTGTGTCAAAAAAAGTAAGGCCCACTGTCTCAGACTTTGAAAACCTCTGAAATAGACTGATACAGTTCTGAGAAAGTAAACAATTTAAAATAGATATACATACATACATAGATATATGCATTTATAAACCAGTGATTTGAAACAACATGAAGGTAAGTAAATGATAACAGAATGTTCTTTTTTGATGTGTACTAAGGTCATGATTTGTTTGAGAGAAGCTTGCAGTGCCAGTTTGAAACGCCTCTCCAGGAATGAGTTCACACTTGATTTATGGGAGTATCGGGTCGTATAGACCAGGCATCCATGCTTTCTGAAATAATGAGATCTACATATGTCAGTCTTGAGAGAAAACGTATGGCTGTGGATTTTGACCTGAATCATGTTTGATTTTGTTTGGCGTCTTATGTTAAAAATCAGTTGAAACTCTTTGTTGCTTTTCACATCTTTACCTTACCATCATTTCCCTCTCTCTTTTCTCGTCATTTATGCTTTTCTGACAGGCCAATGTGCTGCCAGTTCGGTGGGTTTTACGGTCAGCTAGAGCTCCAGAAGTTTGGCACACTTCGGCTTGCAGTTTATAGCGGAGTCTGCAGGAGCCATTATGGCCGTCCCGGACTGGCCATGCCCCAACAGCAATGCACAGCGGATCAAAAGCCGTTACACAATGATGTAGTTAAGATCCTCACAATATTTGGGTTTCTTTTTGGACTTACCATGGTGTTTTGTCTTTTGGATAAATGTGTATGAAGTATTATCTTCCATGTGGGCTCTAGATGTGGACCAGTTTGATTGGTTGTTGAGTTTCGAAAATGCTGTTACAGAGCATCAAACCTCAGCAATGAATTGCATGAAGTGAGATCATAGCAAAACATTCTGGGAAGCCACAAATATCCCCCAGAGTGGGACCAAAAATGAATAACATTGATCACTGGATGAAAAGTGCCTCATTCCTTACCCCACCATGAGTTTTACGTCGAGTCTCGCTATAATCTAACATTATATGAAGGGCTGTTCTCAGAGAGCAAAAATAAACACACCTCCTGCTTTTATTGACATCAATAATTTATTTATGTTAATATTGTTATTATGTAATATTGATGTGTTGGCACAGAATATCTTTTGTTTGTTTGAATCCATCAAAATTACATTCAAAAATGCAGTTCATACATATTTAGAAGGTTTGACATTAACCAAAGGTTTAAAATTCATTGTTATGTCATTTGAGGAGTTTCATTAAATTATTACAAATATTACCTAAAGTCGTTCGGTAAATTATGTAGATTGATAATCAATAATTAATTGAAACTGCTTTGCCATATTTGAAAAAAAAAAAACCCCAAAAAAACCCATTTGTTGACAAAATCAAAGCCATGTGGTGTAAATTAAAAATTATTACAATTTACTTCTTGAGTTACACCACATGACTTTTTAGAGAAATCAAATACAAACTTTATATTTTGTAATCATGGACTCTTATTTCTCATTGACCCTGATACTGTCATCTTATGTAATACTAAAACCATGACCTCATAACGGCAACACATTACATAATTTAACAAAACATTAAGTATATGTCTGCTTAACAGCTGTCATTTACATTACCGTCATCCTATTTCCTCTGAACGAAGCTGTTATTTCAGTTGTGGCGCTTACAGCAGCATGACTTAGTACATATGCGGCAGATACAGATAAATAGCTTTCATAAAGCTGCCAGCGTGATGGCATGCTTTAGATCTTCTTAAAATGTTTGGATGGATGCTGGACTTTCAGGCTGCTCTCCAATAAGGGATGCTGGAAGCCAAGGAACATAGAGCAAACGCACACAGCATGTAGAGCGAACATTGCTTTTGCAGGCCCCCATCGCCACGCCACACGTCTTTTCCACAGGCACCCGTCCAGTGGAAATGTTATCTGCACCGATACTCGTAGCGCACATCAGTCAGTGTGTGATCGAAGACTCATAAGGAATTGACTTCAAATACGAAGCATTAAAAAGCAGTTCAGTGCAGTTCGGGAAACCGTTTGGGAATGTTTGAACTCTAAGGAGCTTCAGATGGATTCAAGAGAACCTTGAAGTCCAGAACGTGATTGAGTGTGTTGTTCTTCCTGTTGCTTTGGTCTCATCTTACACTTTTGCTTTTCCAATAGACAGTTCTATTCTGTCCTTGAAGAAAACTGTGGGTGTCACAACAGTTCGTAAACAGTCTCCTCACGTGGACAGATGTTGGACCCTTCAGCTATGAAGTGTAGGAAAACGAGAGTGTGAGAGAAGGGGAAAAAGCGGAGACCTCTCAAGTGCTTCTTTCCACAGGAAGCAGAGTTCGTTTAGGTGTGGCCCACGTACGTCCTTCAAAGGAAAAAAGCAAAATAGGATGTTTTGGATGTTGCAATGGAGACCGACCAGAGCCAAATTCTGTCACAGGCCAAATAGAGAACCAGTGGAGTGGAAAGACAAAACGAAACAAATCCAAACAAGTGTTGGAGGAGTTTTTGATGATAAAAGTGGCCATAATTCATTAAACTAATTAATTATAACTCAAAACACTTGAGTACCAGATGGGGCTTTTTGTACAAATTTGCTTCCGATTTTCCACGTTCCACTTAACGATTTAGACAAAGCATTCCACCGTTTCACCAAATACTAGTCTTGATAAAATATATTTGCTTTTTTATAAAATTCCATTCATTATAATGAATAACTACTTGTCAAATACTGTCATTAGTTTGTATTAATTGACTGTTAGGTTAACAGTAGTTGCAAAATTACTTCTAGTCTGTTGGGGGATCTGTAAAATAAAGTTAGCAGATGAGAGATTATCAATATCTATTTAGATTTTGTTGGTATGTAGTAGCGAAAGTACTTATAGTCATTATTCATGCAGTAGTTGAACTGATTTAAGCCTTGCATTAACATTTATTCATTTAGCAGATGCTTTTATCCAAAGTTCCTTACAACTGAGGAATACAGCAAGCGATTCTTCGCGAACAGGCAGATGAACACAAGAAGTGCTTACTATACAAAGTTTCATTCATTGCTTAGAGTAGTATAAGCTAAAACGTGAGGGATTTTTTTCTTTCAATGATGATGTTAGATGAGTCATGGAAGAGATTAGCTTTCAGCTGTCTTTTTAATATTGAAAGGGATTCTGCATTCCGGATGAAGGCAGGGAGATCGTTCCATCAGCAAGGAAGGGCGGACGAAAATGTTCTTGAGAGTGATTTTGTGCCTCTCTGTTAAGGTACCACAAGTCGTCGCTCCTTAATCGATCAAAGGTTTCTGGAAGGTGTGTAGATTTGTAGTAGCGAGTGGATGCAGGAGGTGTTAGTTCTGTAAGCAAGAGTCAGTGCTTTGAACTTGATGCGAGCTGCAAAAGGGAACCAGTGCAGAGAGATAAAGAGAGGTGTGATGTGGTTCGTTGAAGACCAGACGAGCTGCAGAGTTCTGGATCAGTTGTAGGGGATCGATAGCACATGATGGAAGACCAGCCATAGAAGCATTGCAATAATCAAGTCTGGAAATGATCATGGCCGGTATGCAAAGTTGTGTTGCTTGCTCAGCGAGGAACGGCCTGATCCTCCTGAAGTTTTGATGTGCAAACCTGCATGATTGATATGTCTTTGCGATGTGATCTTTTAAGCTCAACTGGTCCTTAAAGATCACTCCGAGATTTCTGGTGGACCTTGATGGAGTAATGGTTGAGGAGCCAATCTGGATGGTGAAGTTGTTCTAAAGAGACGGATTGGCAGGGAAGTCATGCCATGACTTTGCCATGCTGAGCTGCAGATGATGTTCTTTCATCCATGCTGAGATGTACACCAGACAGAAACATAACTTTTACATAGTAAAAGTTCTTTTTTTTTTTACATTTATTTAATCAAAGACTCATAAGGAATTTACTTATTTTATTTACCATTCAGTGCAGTTAAGGAAACCGTTTGGGAATGTTTGAGCTCTAAGGAACTTCGGGTGGGTTGAAGAAGCCCAGTCTTTTTTTTACATTTATTTCAGATTGGACATGACTCAACTGTCTTACTGTTCAGAGTCATGAGCCATACCAAATGATTCAATGAGTATGCGAATAGTGATTATAAATAAGTTGTCCTTTTTTCTGTCTGAGATACTATAAATTGGGCAACTGGATAACAGTGCAAGACCTGACAAGACTGTTTTCTATTTAAGGGCCAGTCACACAGCCGATCACGCACGAATCACTCACAAATCACGCACAGATTGGGTTTGTGCGTGCTTGTGCATCGAGAAATGGGCCAAAGTATTCCACGAACATTCGACGCACGCCCGACGCATGAATCACTGATGGAGCGCGTCCAAACACACACACTTCGTGAACGTTCCACGTACAAGCACTTTCAGAATCCACATTGTCAGTGGAATGAACGTGATACGTGCGCGGTTCATGCGTGATATGAAGGTGGGGCGTCAGTGGACGTGCACGGTTTCGAACCAGTTCCGACGCATAAGCACTGACGGCTGACGTTTGTCCCGCTCATAGTCACGCATACTCGACGCATAAACTACGCACGCCGACTCATGAATAACGCACACCGTTTTGAACCGTTCAAAACTCAAAATCACGCACAAACCGCCTTCAACGCACATCCACTTACAATCACTGAGGGTCCACGTTCGTTCCACCGACAAAATACGCATACGACGCACGCTCCGCGCAGAAACAAAAATCTGTGCGTAATTCGTGCGTGACTCATGCGTTTTCGCTGTGTGACTGGCCCTTAAGATTAAGGCCCTGATTACATCAGTTATTAAGCTGTGTTTTAGTCAATCAGATGAAATGTGGATGATGCTAAATACAGGTGTAAACAGGGTCAAAAATGTTTTGATTTGATTTCTTCCAGATTTCTTCTCCAGTGTAATGTGGTTGAATGTGCTCAAATAGCCACAAATGACCACCTGTTGATCTAATGCGTAAACATTCTGGGAAGCGCATTAGCGCATTAGCATTAACTGTTGGCTGAAGACCCAAGCTTGATTTGAAGTTGAAAAACATACCAACACAACGTTCTCTCACCATTCCCGATTTCTAACACGCACTCACTGTGTTCCTCGTGATCTTGCAGCTGACGGCAGAAATGAAAGCTGCTGCTCTCCATTTTGTTTTTCCGTCGACTCCAGGTTGCATTCATATGTAAATTGTTTGAGCTTATTTCATCCATATATTCATCCACCCATAGACCCTCTCCTTGAAGAAATAAGGAGGTCGAAAGTGGACAAAAGAGACAGATTAAAACTCCAGGTATAAATGGGAAAGTGTCTCCATCATCTACTTGTGATCTGATTGACCAAAATTGCAACTTAACACCAGGTGTAAACAAGATCTATTTTATTTCTGTTTCATCCACATCTGCAGAACCATTATCAGAACCATGAAAAGTCTTGAAAAGGATCCAATTCCAGTATTAAAAAAATGGAATTAGTTCTGAATAAAATTGTTCTCGATTTCCAACCCTAGTATTCACGTTGAAACTAAGCCCAAGCTTTAAAGCATAGTATTAGCACTGATGTCACTAGAAATGGAGAAGAGTTTTAGAGTACTTTCCAAACGTCTCTTTCGCGTTCGCAGCTACCATCAGTACCTTAAACTCTGTCATACTGTTGTTAAAGCACCTCTGAATGTTTAGAATAGCTCAAATAATTAATATCCACTCTTTGTTAGTAGAAAGCGTTCATGGATTAGTGCCGATGGCCAAACAAGGAAATCTGAGAGAAAGAGGAGTCAGGACCTAGTGACATTTTCCATGTTTTTCCCACACCAAAAGAACATTAAATCCTGTCCACCATTTAAACCAAAAGAAAAGCGTGAAAATAAAATGATTTAATCTGACTCCCTTACAGAACCATTCAGGAAATCGTGCTGGAAAGCCGAAAATGTGCTGTTCTTGGTTTGACTGACGGGATCAGGTTTTTCACACATTTGATACAAGCCAGCTGAGGGTTGGTTAAATACGTTGAAACAAATTTTCCATCTGTGTATGGGAATGTAATCACTATGGAAATAAACATTTGCTCTGGGAGGCAGTTTTAGAGGCTGTTCTGTTACCTTATCTGGGTAGAGGGTCATGGTACAAACACAAAGTTGCCAGCTGCCTTAAACATCGCTGGTCTTTGAGCCGCCATACCTTATAATCTCAATGTGGTTTCTATTAGTTGTCCTCTTATCAAGATATCACCGAGCTCAGGCTGATGTTGTGCTTTGAACTTTGGTTCTGGAGGGCAGTGGAGGCCGGAAAGATGACGGGTGAAATGTGAAACTGAGACTCACTAAACGCATGTGCCGCGGGGTAAACCTCACACTGAGAGAAAGCAGCAGAGCTTTAGAAAAGAGAGAATCAAAGGGAAAAAAGTGAGACAGACTTCAGCGCACTTCTCGAGTCTGACTGGTTTTGATATTTCGCACTTTGTGATAGATTGCGTCGCTGTTGGAACAACACAGCTGAAAAATAAGTGGGAAAAAGGCGAAAAGAAGCTGTAAACGTAAGCTAGTAATTGGTCAGCATTGTTTATTTTAGTTTTCAATGTATTGTCGAATAGTTAAAAGCTGAATTAAAAAAACATCTATTGAGAAAACAACCAAAGCCTAAATTATTTTAATACGTGCTGGAAAAAAACTGCATAAGTCATGCATGTGGAAATAGAAAAAAATAGGCCTATATAGGATATAAAATATAATTATATAATATTTTGAATAAATGCATATTTAAATCTAGTTTTATTTTAATGATAATAATAATAATACATACAATTATTGATTTAAAAAATATATTAATATTCCCACTGTATCAATATATTTGTATAAATAGTTGACAATCATATTATAATGAAAGACAAAATATCAGTTGGAAAATATACAGAAAAAGTGCTAATCATCCGCTAAGTTTAAGGATATTTTGTTTAACCCTAAAACTCAACATAATATAATGCATGATTACAATTTTTGAACCATATTATTTATTCTTCTTGTTCCTATATCTTCTTATTTCTGAATTTATTAATAATATACATTATGATTAAATATTACATTATTCTACATTTAAAAAGACGCATATTTTAAAAAGTTATATTTCTTTGCTGGTGGAATTTTAAAGGATTTTTGTATTCATGAATCACAACAGGAAATGAGTTAGGGATGATAGCATACTACCCAAAAACAACAACAAACACAATGCAATGAGAGACACCAAGCAAAACATCAACGTGCAATTTAATTGTGAGGAAATTAATGAGATTTCAAAAATGAAGAGCCACTGAATGAATCAATCTCTCCTTCCATTACTATTTCGCTTGTTGTTTTGGTCCATTACTGGCTTCCCCATCCCATAATTTCCCTCTGCCCCCACAGAGGGAAATTCCAGACTTCACATTTAATCGGTTTCAAACACATTCACCTGCTTTGGCAGTGTGATGACCAGATTCAGTCCAGAGGTGTGTGATTGTGTGTGTTTTCCCAAGCAAAACTCTCATACACTTGCGAGCTGATGGTTGCAATTGGAGCCATTCGGCAGTATCATTATGTTCCTGAATTTGGCAGCTTTACACCTCAGCTCCAGTCCCGCCGAGGGAGATGCTTAAATGCAAAATATTTCTTAAAGTAAGAAAAGAGACCTGACAAATTAAACGAGACGATGGGTTTCAGCCATTCCAAAGCTGGACAACTTGGCATTTAGATTCTTAAAGCATCCAGATCTGGAAAAGCAATTACTGGTTATGCTTTATAGTTTTTATTAATAACTTCAACAAATTTATTCTTTTGCTATTGCCCGTACTTAGGGTTGGGGATTTTAGCAAGAGACCCTAAGTTTTAAAATGATTAAAACTCATAAATCATCCCGCACGTGGCTATGAACATGAATGACGCCAAACAAGTTTTAAAATACAGCACATTTTCGACTTAATTTTGTTTTCTACAAAAATTGTGAATTATAATTGACAAACTGTTAGAAAGAAAGAAAAGTTCAATGGGATTCTATATGGAACTCAAGTGTGCTTTACTCAATATTAAAGAACAAAAGGAGAAATATTGATAAAGTATGTTGTCTAATAAAAGTTTAATTTATATACAAAAAAATTGGTTAGTATCCGAAGTACAGATCCGTGCACATCTAATATTGCCCACAAACCATTGCGTGTTTGACGAGCACTAAATTTAAAGTAAAAACATATATAAAAACTCTTAAAAAACTACATGAGGTTTATGGTGGATGGTCAAACATGGCGGATTTGAGAGTCAACCAGTTAAGTAGAGATCTTTATATAAAAAAGGGTGATTAATGTTATCCACATCATATTTCATCTGCAAAATCTTTGTGAACTTTTGTCATTTGGTCATTAGCTTTTAAATGCATCATTATGCAAACTGCAAACACAATGAGGAGTGTCTCCAGGTGAAACTCCCACGACTGGCATCTCAATGCGGAAGATTTAAACTGTGACAAGATGATTGATAGGGCATGTTATACGATGAAAGGATCCATGTAACTAAGAGACAGAGATTGCCGTCAAAGACGCAAGTATGACGACGTCGTATGTCTCAAAGTTTGCCTACAATTCTGCTACACAATAAAAGTATGTACTTTTTCTTCACAAAAATTGTACGTACTCTTAGGGCGTAGTGTAAGTGAATTGGCGTGCAACGTCTCTCTTTAATAACTGGATTAAGCCTCCATTACAAACTCAAAAATGACGTTTTTAAATTTGCAACGGAGGCTTGCGATGAGTAACATACACAACAAGAAATTAGTTTATACACAAAAGAAGTTTGTGTCACGGATCAAGTAGGAAGGACTTAGAGATACGGGTGTGAAGGGATATTTATTATAATAGAAATAAAACAAAACACAAACAAAAACTACCCTGAGGGGGAAAACCATGACTCAACATAAACTAGACTTACAAAGCTTAGACAAACAGAACCGTACGGGACTCGGCATCGGGAGAACACAAAGACAGGGAACAACCAGGAAAAAGACATGAAATGACAGCGATGTGACACAGTACAGCAAACATGAAGGGATTAAATAGGAAACAATGAGGAAGCAGAAAATAACTAGGGAAACAAGGGAACAAGATGGGTGGGGTTACACGATAACAAGACACGAACACGCAACTAATGCAGACGCGCATCGCTGCGCGTTCACATGAACTTGACGAGACAGCGCACAGTTAGTAAAAGCACCAACTACACGCGACATGAAAGCACACAGACAAGAGAGTGCGCAACATGAAGCCACGCGCTCTCACAAAGACACGACAGAGGGGCAGTGTCAGAGTTCTGTCAACTAAAACAGTAGAAAACCAAACCGAAGTGACAGAACCCGGACGGTTTGAGGACAAATCCAAAGGACAAATTTCTTGAAATAAAACATTTGAAGAATGTTTGGTATTCGTAGTTCAAGCAGAATAATTTACTCCGGGCTGTTGAAGAAAATAACAGATTACGAATGTATACAGTGATCCCTCGTTTATCGCGGTTAATGTGGACCGGAACCCCCCGCGAAAATCTGCAAAGTAGGATCAGCCAATCAGCTCACGGGATACATCCACTCGTGCTCTCATTGGTCGATCTCGCGCCGGGAGCCAATCACGTGCCTTGTCTGAGTGCCCGTGGGTGTGTACAAAGCCTCTGAGAGAGTTTCTCTCTTTGTCTGGCATTCTGGGAAACTGTTCATGATACGCATCATGATACGGCTGCTGATATGGCGGTATTTTTGAATTTATATTTTTTGATAAATATTTTTGAAAAATCTGTGATGCGCTGAGGCCGTGAAGTGGCGAGAGATTACTGTATTATTTTCTAATAATTCAAAGGGCCGTCGTCAATTATTCCTTACAAACAGAACCTTTTCTTCGAAGAGTGTATCGTTTTTTCAAAACATGATATTTTACAATCTAAATTAACCTTGCCTTATCATAAAATTGTCAAATCTGAAATGTATTTAAAAGGCTTATTGATCTTGATGCACAGTTATGAGAGTCATTGTAATATCATATCCTGTTTTTTTTTCCTGCATGCTGGTTCCATCAGATAGAATTAGATTTAGCGGGCAAACGTTTTTAAAATATTAATAAGCTGTTTTGTTCAAGTAGATTTTTAAAGATACATCATACAAAACTTTTTGATAGTTATTTTAAAACGTCATTATGAAATGAGTATCAAACCTTACATTTTTGTTTGCGACAAAAGAAAAGATTCAATTTAATTTAATTTAGTGCCTTCAAGTCATTGCAATTTTATGTTTTTTTTTAAATAAAATAATACAACGTCATGTCAAGTATAACAGTTGAACATTAGCATTTACCAACATACGTGCTTCCATCATAATGGGTTCTTTACAAACTGTCTCAACACAAATTGTTCTGGGACCTAATGAGCACCAGGGTGGAAAAAGATTTCCCGCTCGCATCCCAGCCTCCGCCGTTACCGCAGACTGATCGCTAGTGCGACTTTGTGCGATTTGTCCATTAAACGACTTCAAGGCCTCTCAGAAGATCTGCTCAAGCTTACTATAGCTGCACACACATTATTTTCTCATTAGCCTGTGCTCTGCTGTATTTATATCAACATTCTACTCTGACTAAACCTATTTTCCAACACTAAAAAAATGGGTAAATCTCTGTCACTTAGCTTCATTCAACAAAGCTACAATTACACACTCATTTGATCTTGATGTGTCGCTTTTTAAGCTTCTCAGAGGAGATTTCCGAGGTCTTTTGGAACAATCTACACTGACAGGAAACGTCCAGATGGGTCTTCAAAACATCCTTCTCTCTGAGCGATGCATTCAAACCCTTTCTCCGCTCACCCCGGTAACTGTATTGTGTGGTGTAACATAAGAAATCCCACTGGGTGTTTTTTCAGCCCAGCGATGTGTAAGTTTTTCCTTGTTGACGAATATATTCCATCATTTGCTCGCTTCTTGCTAAATTAATTGTGATGTGGTGTTGGTCAGGGGCTGATGCGAAGGTGACTGGCGTCAAAACAGCATCTTTCAGCACAATTGAGAGACAGAAAGATTTGTATAGTCTTTCATCAACACATGATTATTCACAGCAGTCCAAGGTTCCTTGACAGATGAAGCGCAACATGTCAACAGCAAGTTAACGTGCTCACGCAAACAATCCTACGTGTGTCTGACAATTGAGCATTCGTTTTGGCACAGTGCACACAAACACATATTTGCATGAGACCACAAACATGTCAGCACTGAATGATGGATATAGACATTTTGTTCCTTCCCAAATCAAAGAGCTTTATATCTAGCACACAAAATACTTGGGCCAGTCCAAGGCCTGAGGAGGGAAGTCTGTATGTCATTTGCTCGCTGGATCCTTTCGACCAATAAACTGGCTCATAGCATTGATTCTTCATAGGCACGTGAGAAGGGAACGAGAGAAATAGTCCAGCCACGTGCTGCTGTCTGGCTCTGTCTGTCAGTCTCTGATCCGCACTGTAACTCTGCTTAATATCACACACAGAAAATATGTAGATATTTTTTTTTTTCATGTGTTTCCATGTTTCTTTCTTTTTCTTCCCTTTTTGGCCAGACATCTCTATGCACTTCCCTTCATATGGTCATTTTTCGTATTTATGTCTGTCCTTTTGTCCATCTATCTTCTCACCTTTAAAGCTATAAAATAATAGTAATGGCTGTAGCTTAAATTGGAATCAGCCTGTATAAGTAGACAATATCTTTATACATGTATAGATGTCAGATGATACCATTTCATCATGCAATTAGAATTCATTATAATAATAAATGAGCATAACATCGTTAAAAACGACAGAAATCACACATTCACATAATCAAAAATATACTCACAAACTGGGGATTTAAAGGCATTTAAAGGGTTAGTTAACTCAAAAATGAAAATTGATTCATTAATTACTCACCCTTATGTCATTCCAAACCTTTCAGAATTTCATTCATCTTCAAACACAAATAAAGATTTTTTTTTTTATGAAATTTGAGAGCTTTCACTCCCTCCCTGTGCTGACATTAACGCAATGAAAACTTTGAGATTGTAAAACTAATCCATATGAATGAATTGGTTTAGTCCACATTTTCTGAAGAGATTTAGGCTTTTAGGCTTTTAGGCTTTTAGAAGCGAACATAAACTGAAGTTAAACAGAGCCTGCTTGATGTGCGAGAACAAACCTCTTACGGATGATCAATGTAAAATCAATGAAAATCAAATAGTCTACTTAAGATGAGAATGACCCTCATGGGTCCACACGTCAAGCAAGCATTCTTGAGCTTCCGTTTACCACATTGATGCATTTTTATATGTGAATAAAAGCTTAAATTCATACAAAGCTTGAACGTGCTGCATAACACGAAAATGAATCTCATTGGTTCTTGCTGAAGCTCAAACGTCCAGCAAAACTCAAGAATGAACCTCATTGGTTCTTGCTGAAGCTCAAACGTGCAGCAAAACTCAAGAATGAACCTCACTGGTTCTTGCCTAAGCTCAAACGTGCAACAAAACTCACGAATGAACCTCATTGGTTCTTGCTGAAGCTCAAACGTGCAGCAAAACTCAAGAATGAACCTCATTGGTTCTTGCTGAAGCTCAAACTTGGAGCAAAACTCAAGAATGAACCTCATTGGTTCTTGCTGAAGCTCAAACGTGCAGCAAAACTCAAGAATGAACCTCACTGGTTCTTGCCTAAGCTCAAACGTGCAACAAAACTCACGAATGAACCTCATTGGTTCTTGCTGAAGCTCAAACGTGCAGCAAAACTCAAGAATGAACCTCATTGGTTCTTGCTGAAGCTCAAACTTGGAGAAAAACTCAAGAATGAACCTTATTGGTTCTCGCAGAACCTCAAACGTGCAGCAAAACACAAAAATGAACCTCATTGGTTCTCGCAGAACCTCAAACGTGCAGCAAAACTCAAGAATGAACCTCATTGGTTCTTGCTGAAGCTCAAACGTGCAGCAAAACTCAAGAATGAACCTCATTGGTTCTCGCAGAACCTCAAACGTGCAGCAAAACTCAAGAATGAACCTCATTGGTTCTTGCTGAAGCTCAAACGTGCAGCAAAACTCAAGAATGAACCTCATTGGTTCTTGCTGAAGCTCAAACGTGCAGCAAAACTCAAGAATGAACCACATCCAGTGTAACAACTGAATGAACCTCACTGGTTCTCACATATGAAGAAAGCATTCCTGAGTTTCTGTTCACCACATGTGATGTGTGCATTAATTACTTTTCATATGTGAATAAAAGTCTAAATTCGTAAAATAATTTGTGAAATTCGTAGAAAGTGGTAGTCTCCTCTTTTCTTATTTTGGACTAAACCGCTCAAGTCATATGGATTAGTTTTTGTTTTTGAAGTGTCAAAGTGTGTTATGTAGACTGACAATGGAGGGACAAAAAGCTCTCAGATTTCATAAAAAATTTTTTGGGAATGACACGAGGGTGAGTAAATGATGATACAATGGAGTTCACTTATCTCGACTCACGGTTAACTCGCCAATCCTATTATGTCGACGTTTTTGAAGTGGAACCGCCAAACTATCAATTTGTCTTCTTTTCGGTAATGTCGATTTCTTAATGTCGCTGAACACTATTCTCTTAAACACAAAAGAGGGGCAAATTTGCCACTTCACATGGTTATCTCGTGTCTCATGAGCGTACCTAGTTCACTGCACCGCGCAGCCCTCTCTGAAGTGAAAGCACATATCGTTCTTTACGCGCTGAGCAGAGCGTGCGTCAGAACAAAAGCAGGTGTGTGTGTGTTTATCTAAGCCTCATACTTTGTTCTGATGTGCGCTCTGCTCAGCGCCGAGGCGGATTGAAAAGCTTTGTTGAGAAAGCACGTTAGACAGACAGAACGCAAGAAAGTATGCAATCTAGTAAAGCATGATGACCTCAAGAATATGTAATGACTGTTTACGCTGTGAGCGAAATTGTGTTTGCAATGTTGGAGAATATAATTAAAGGTTTGTATGGAGAATGGAAGGTGTTTTTTATTGTATACTGGTAAATCTCTGCTGTTAGTTGGTGCACATATGCCTTTTGTTGTAGCAAACATATACAGTGTATGTAAATTTTTATAGCATGCAGATCGCTTCATCAAATAAATCGGCATATTGGCTGTTGGTTATCTCGATAATCGGTTATCTCAATGCTTTTTTGCAACCCCCGTGGCTGTCGAGATAACCGTACTCCACTGTATAACTATCTCTAAAGATTTGGTTATGTTTGGATTATCGGTGAACTGCTCTCTACAGCACTTGAACCAACGAACCGAGTCACTAAAATGAATCAAACTCCCTAATGCAACATTGGAGAGAGGACAGCGTCTGTTTGATTGCTTCAGCTTGCAAAACAAATGAAAAATAAATTTTGAACATGTTGCAAAAGCTACTCTTTTTTTGTTCATTTATCCACACATCTATTTCTCTGTCTGTCTTTCTGTACACCTCTTTGTTCCTTGCGTGCCAAATTCTAAGCAACTGTACTTGGAGTTAATTGCTTCCATACAATAAAAACACCTGCATGAAATAACGGCTCCCTAAACCAGGCCGAGTGCAGACCCGTCTCTGAGTAACTGCTCTAACACAGATAAACAAACAATCAAGAACCCAGTCATCATCTCATGGGCAAATGTGGACCGAGTTTTCTGTGTTTTTGTTGTACTTAAGTGTGTTGAGTGCCCAGTATGTGAAAATTAGTGCAGAACAACTGATTAAGCAGTTTGGCTCCAGAGCCCCCCAGTGGCAGGAATGGTTTAATCCAAAATGTTTTTTTTTTCACCCAAACACAGTTTTATTTTAGTTTCTACATTTGTCTTAAAACATTTTTGCCCAAATCCACCTATGAAAACTAGGCTCTTTCAGAACATTTGAGAAAGTTGAGAAAAAACATTTCTCTGCTCCACTTATGAGTTGCAGTGATGGTTACATCAGCTTAAGAGCTGGGTTGCAATCTCAGCAGAGCATGAGGACAGGAGGATGGATAGGATGAGAGAAAGATATATTATTAACCTGCACATTAAAAATCGTCTTTCAGCACTATGTGCTGTCACCATTCCGAACAGGCTTTCCCAAACTTTCCAGAGACTCCCACCAAGCTCCATCTGTCATACATCCATCTCCACATACATGGATAATACTGAAGCGTGTCTGTCAGGGTTAATCAACGCATGGGATGCACACTGCAAACACATCTGTCCACACTAGTGCAAAGTGACTATGGATCAATCACATCAGAAGCCAGGTTTTGATTGCTGGCCCCAAAAGCAAGTCTTCCTTCAAGGACTTCATTGTATCCTCAGCTGTGCAAACTCAGCATTCACGACCTTGACTTTTGCCAGTCAAGATTCAGACATGTGCACAATGCACATCAATCAACAAACGAGCAGCCAAAACATCTCCAAGTTTTACAAATAAACAGCGGAGGGAATGTGGTTACTAATCCTAGTGCTAAGTGTGCGATGAGTCAGCTTCGCCTTCCACCCCACGACATTTTCACGCTACATAAATGAATGATTCACCCGTCCAATTGCTGCGGTGCATATTCCTCTTTCCCACACGACGATTTGATGTCGCTATCCACTTTTAGAGGTGCATGATTTGAAACGCCGCCACTTCTCAGCCACTCCCGGACTGTGTTGTGCATGCGTTTCCATGGCTCTGCTGTAATGGCTCACCGGGGGAGTCGGCTCTTGGATGGGGTCGAACTGTAAACGTGTTGTGGTTTTGGAGGTCCAGGCAACATTTCTTGCATTTCATTCGCTGGAGGCAATCGCCGGCGAGGCCAGTACTGAGTGAGGGCTCGGATCAGCAACATATGCGACAGTATGGTAAGCAACAGCATCAGCGACAGTATGGTATGGTATGGGTGCTGTTCTGTTGCGGAGCGCAAGGCACTGCAGCGGGTGGTGAAAACTGCCCAACGCATCACAGGGACTCCACTTCCTGCCATCGAGCACGTCCAGAGGAAACGCTGTCTGCGTCGAGCTCGCAGCATCCTCAAGGACTCCTCTCACCCAGCCCACAGACTGTTCTCCCTCCTTCCCTCCGGCAGGCGTTTCAGGTGCCTCCGGACCAGAACCAGCAGACTAAACAACAGTTTCTTCCCCAGAGCTGTCTCTTTACTGAACTCTAACCCTTGCTGACCCCACTCCTCTATCACCCCCACCCCCACCATCCCACTCCCCTCACAGACTCCTCTCCCCCCCCCACCACCATCCCACTCCCCTCACAGACTCTCCTCTTACCCCCCCCAACATCCCACTCCCCTCATAGACTCCTCTCTCCCCCCCACCACCATCCCACTCCCCTCACAGACTCTCCTCTTACCCCCCCCAACATCCCACTCCCCTCACTGACTCCTCCCCCCCCCCCACCGCCATCCCACTCCCCTCATAAACTCCTCTCCCCCCCACCACCATCCCACTCCCATCCAGACTCTCCTCTCACCCCCACCATCCCACTCCCCTCATAGACTCCTCTCACCCCCCTGCCCCCCACCACCATCCCTCATAGACTCCTCTCCCCCCCACCATCCAACTCCCCTCATAGACTCCTCTCACCCCCCTGCCCCCCCCCCACCACCATCCCACTCCCCTCAGACTCTCCCCTCTCCCCCTAAACCATCATCCTACCACCCTCATAGACTCCTCTTACCCCCCACCATCTAATTCCCCTCATAGACTCCTCTCACCCCACTACCCCCCCACCACCATCCCACCCCCCTCACAGACTCTTCTCTCTCCCCCACCATCATCCCACTCCCCTCATACACTCTCCTCCCACCCCCACCACCATCCCACTCCCCTCACAGACTCTCCTCTTACCTCCCCACCACCATCCCACTCCCCTCAGACTCTCCTCTTACCCCCACCACCCCACTCCCCTCACAGACTTTCCTCTTACCCCCCCACCACCATCCCACTCCCCTCAGACTCTCCTCTTACCCCCCACCACCCCACTCCCCTCATAGACTCTCCTCTTACCCCCCCCACCATCCCACTCCCCTCATAGACTCCTCTCTCCCCCACCACCATCCCACTCTCGTCATAGACTCCTCCCCACCATCCCACTCTCCTCATAGACTCCTCCCCACCATCCCACTCTCCTCATAGACTCCTCCCCACCATCCCACTCCCCTCATAGACTCCTCTCTCCCCACCACCATCCCACTCCCCTCACAGACTCTCCTCTTACCACCATCCCACTGCCCTCATAGGCTTCTTACTCCCCCCCCCACCACCATCCCACTCCCCTCGCAGACTCTCCTCTTACCACCATCCCACTCTCCTCATAGACTCCCCCCCCCAATCCCACTCCCCTCATAGACTCATCTCTCCCGCACCACCATCCCACTCCCCTCACAGACTCTTCTCTTACCCCCCCACCACCATCCCACTCCCCTCATAGACTCCTCTCTCCCCCCCACCACCATCCCACTCTCCTCATAGACTCCCCCCCCCAATCCCACTCCCCTCATAGACTCATCTCTCCCGCACCACCATCCCACTCCCCTCACAGACTCTTCTCTTACCCCCCCACCACCATCCCACTCCCCTCATAGACTCCTCTCTCCCCCCCACCACCATCCCACTCTCCTCATAGACTTCCCCCCCTCCCCCCATCCCACTCCCCTCATAGACTCATCTCTCCCGCACCACCATCCCACTCCCCTCACAGACTCTCCTCTTACCCCCCCCCATCCCACTCCCCTCATAGACTCCTCTCTCCCCCCCCACCACCATCCCACTCCCCTCACAGACTCTCCTCACCCCTCACCCCCCACCCCCCACCACCCCACTCCCCTCTCAGACTCCCCCACCACACCAGACTCCTTCATTGCCCCCCCCCCACTACTACCCTTATAGACTCTTCGCTCACTGTTACTTATTTGTGCCATTTGCACTGCCGACTGTTCATTACAGTAACAACTGTTTACTGTTTACAGTAACAACTGTTTACACTTGTAAACAACTGTTTACACTTGCACCTTGCACTACTGTACTTTAGCTGGAACATGCTCATTTGCACTACCAACTGTTCATACAGTACCAACTGTTTACATTTCGCATCTCACTTATTTGCACTGTCCATGCTCATTGCACTACCTTAAATTTAATGCTCACCTTAAGCTAACAATTGTATACATCTTCCTGTAAAATTCTGTTTATAGTTAGAGACATCTGTATATACATTTACATCTATAGCACATATTCACCTGTAAATGCTGTTTATAGACACCTGTAATTATATTTATAGCACACACTCACCTGTTATAGTAATAACCATCTGTATATTTATATTCATTGTACATATTACCTGTAAATCCTGTACATTTCCATATCCTGCACTTATGCAACCATTGTATATATCCTGCACTTGCTGCTATTGCACTTCTGGTTGGACCTAAACTGCATTTCGTTGCCTTGTACCTGTACTTGTGTAATGACAATAAAGTTGAATCTAATCTAATAAGGCCTGCCATTTTTCCAGAATCACGCAACAGCTGAGTTACTTAAGGGTTTCATGAAGGATGAGGACAGAGAGTTGGCTCAGAAGATATCCCAAGGAAGCTGCCTCACCATTTCCACATAACAGTGGCTCTCCTCTGAAGATGTGGGAGATTCCCTCTTTCTCTTTTTCTCCATCTGTAGGGGCAGAGCTCAAAAAAGACACACATCACAGGCACTGAACATCCAAAGGTTATGTCACTTGTTCCATGGCAGAGTTACCTTATACGACTGGTACTGGCACATGGAGATCATTTATTTTATTATCTTCTGCACAACATTTGAAAAGAGTTGAGGGATGAAGGGGAGGACAGAGAAGGTGAAGATAAAGATAAAAGAAGGTATCTGAGAAAAACTTGTCTGCTCCTTGACCTTGGTTTTCCAGTCCATCTCAGGTTCAGGAACAGGAGTAATTGGAGAATCCAAGGAAAGTTCTGAAATTGCTTTACTTTTTCCACACTCATGATCAAACCAGTATTGCATAACCTTGGCTTGGAAAGATGGCACTGTAAACCAGGTTGTGTTTAGAATGCATCATCAAATCAGGGAACTGACTGTTTGTTGTTGTACAGTTCTTTTTTTTGTGTGTCATCAAGGGGGCCTTCCTTACAGGGGAAATCCGTGTACTTTTGGGGGATTCCACCACCATTATGTTCTTTAAACAAGGTGCTCCGGTCATTCTGACCCCACAACAAATGTGTCAAATTTACTTTGTCCAACCCTGCTTTTAGAGGACCACCTTCATACAGAGTTTAGTTCCAAACCTGATCAAAGGGCTTCAGGATTACTTCAGTGGTTTTTATCACTATTTTAGGGTCACCGTTTTGGTAAGGCTTGGTATGTGCTATGTTCAGGGAAAAAAGAAAAATAAAGAAAAGAAAAACAAAGAATCAAACTATAAACAACAGAAGAAAAAAACACATTAGAGAAAATATACAAATAAAATAAATATATAGGTATATGACAGTAGTTAATCCATGGGTGGAGAACTGTATGGTTAAGATTTGTTTTTACCGAGAACCGTTACACCCCTAGTAAGCTGTATTGGAGTATAACTAAACTCTGCAGGATGTTGGAGACCCTTGCTTAAGACTAAAGGCTACATTATTTACAACATATGGGAACATTATAAGTTCAAACACAAAAAAGGGATTATCCAAGAACTACAGTGATCCCTCGTTTATCGTGGTTAATGTGGACCGGAAACCCCCCGCGATAGTTGAAAATCCGCAAAGTAGGATTGGCCCCCACTAGGAATTTCTGTATATGTGTGTATATGTTTACTCTCTCTCTCTCATACGATACGTATTATGGTGCTCTACACTCATCAATGACAGCAGTATCTTGAGACTCCAGTAATAACGATGACAGACCTGTGCGGTTCGATGAATGTGATGATGAAGATGATGATGGTGTTACTGCACTGGTATAATGAACCTCATCATCAGATATCGGCTCTGGATCGTCAACATTTGCTTCTGAGAGAGGCGAAGAGGCTCCCACTCCACTCGTGCTCTCATTGGTCGATCTCGCGCCAGGAACCAATCACGTGTCTTGTCTGAGTGCCTTTGGGTGTGTACAAAGCCTCTGAGAGAATTTCTCTCTTTGTCTGGCATCCTGGGAAACCGTTTATCTCGCATTACGATGAAGCGACACGACTTTCCGCAATACGGCTGGAGATATGGCGGTATTTTTTAATTTTTATTTTTAAATGAATATTTTTGAAAAATCTGCGATGCACTGAGGACGCGAAACTTGAGCCGCGAAGTGGCGAGGGATTACTGTATTGACATTGTGCCCTGGTGCGAAGCATCCCATGTTTAGATCATTTTGCAATAGAATTTGGTGTAAATTATTGTCCACTTGGCAGAAAACTATAGCCAAGAATTACCACTGCTGACAGTTCAAATGTTGGTGCCTGGAGTCTTCAGATAGTGGCTGTAGTCTACTTGTCAACAACTACTATCTTTTAAAAATGCAATTTACTAACCTGTGGACAGGCCATGGTTGTGCCAACTGGGGTTAAGACTGCTTCAAAAGAAGATTATGGCATCGGATAAAAGCAACAGCTAAATGACAGATTGGATAATCGCCACCTCCTTCACTGCCATCAAGTGCATTTAAGGCAACTTGTCATTGAGTAAGCTTTTGGCAGAAGCCTAGCGACAGTAAGCGTCTGGCCAAAGACGTAAATATTATCTTAAAGTCCTGAACACAATGTAGAATTTAATCTGACAAAGAACCAAAGCATCTAAAGGAGAAAATGAAAATAAGCCTACAAACAAACTGCTTAATGAAAGCCAATTTAAACTTGAAACCTTCACTGCAAATAAAATGAGCTCTAATCCAACTTGTAAAGCATTTTGATGTCGCTTGTACATGTAATTTCTGGTGCGTACAAAAAGTTTTTTGTTGACAGTTTATGGATGAACTAAATTGTCAAACAATCAATCAAATATTTTTTGCACTATTCTTTATTCGAAAAATAGAACTTGCGCTGCGACCACCATGAAAATCATTGTGGAAATCAATAAAATTAAAAATATACATCAATAGAACAATCTGTTGTGATAATGGGCGTTAACATTTGGAATAAATACATTTAATACACTTGTGTGTGGCAAGTGTTTTACAAAAGTAGAAAAATTAACCAGGAGAGTCACTAAACGCAAAACACATTCCTAAAGTTGAAATCAATCATCGCAAAAATACAAATACAAATTGCCATGAGGGCCAAAAGCATTAAATATTTAAGTTGCAAACATAAATATGTAACTACTATTTTCAGTATTATATATTAAAATATAGTAAGAATCAAAGTAAAGGCACTGACAAATGA
The DNA here is from genome assembly GCA_037043235.1 of Rhodeus uyekii. Classification (NCBI taxonomy): domain Eukaryota; kingdom Metazoa; phylum Chordata; class Actinopteri; order Cypriniformes; family Acheilognathidae; genus Rhodeus; species Rhodeus uyekii. The sequence goes on along the minus strand of JAWRVZ010000128.1, from coordinate 106,344 downwards.
AAAACCATGTGAAAGAAATACAGGCTTTCCATTACAAAAGAGAGGAACCAACATGATGCCCGGACGTATAGTTGTGTTCCCTTTCGAGGGCGGGAACGAGACGGTGCATGGAAAAGATGCATTTGGGAACCTCCCCTTCACGTAAATTTCTGAAACCTTATAGGATAACGCCAGTTGACAACTGGCCAATTGTCGCGCGATGCGCTCTGGCTGTCAGACAGTATAAATAGCATAAGCGCGGCACTTGCGTCAGATTATTTCCTTCACACGGACTTATGAACATAGATAAAAATGGAATCAACAGGATCTAAATGTAAAGTTTGCGCGGGTCCCATTGACCCGCCGGATACTCACGCGTGCTGCGTCGTCTGTCTGGGTCTGGCCCACGCTGAGGATGCCCTGCTGGAGTCCTCCTGCGCGCACTGCGGGGATCTGCCGGGGCGCGCGCTGAGATCCAGGAGGGACATAGCGCGCAGTATCGCGGGGAAGGGGTCCTTTGCCGCCGTCGAGCCGCTGGCGGGCCCCCCCACACACTCGCGGGGTGACGGTGACGACGCAGCATGCCGTCCTCTGCCGTCTCCCCAATCACCAGTTCGCTTCGCGGACTTCCTCCCGGTCGAGGATGACAGAGACGTGACTCAGTATCCCTCGCTGCATCAGACAGGGACTGGGCGGCGTCGGAGTGCCTCGACACAGAGGGCCCTCTAGACCTCCAGGAGGAGCTAGTCAGGGTCCTCGAGAGGGCAGTTAAAGAGCTGGACCTGGACTGGAGTGCTCCACAGGAGCCCGCGAGAAGTAAGCTGGACTCCTGGTTCCTCCAGTCCAGCCGCCAGCAAGCCGGAGCTAGGAGGGGATCCCCCTTTTTTCCGGAGGTACATGAGCACGTGGTGAGGTCGTGGTCGGCGCCTCAGTCAGCTCGCGCTCACTCCTCACCGCGTGCCATGTTTTCGCACGTGGACGGTGCTGAAGCTCGGGGTTATGTGCGGGTGCCACCCGTGGAGGAGGCGATGGCGGCGCACCTGTGCCCTTCCTCAACCATGCTGAGCGGAGGTCTGGGGCTGCCGTCAAAACCGTGCAGGTTCACGGCGCACCAGGCAGAGAAAGCGTACACCTCGGCTGGCGAGGCCGCGTCCGCGCTCCACTCGATGGCGGTGCTGCAGGTGTTTCAGGCAAAACTGCTGCAATTGCTGGACGCCGGCAGCATGGACGCGGAGGATGTGAGGGACCTGAGAGCGGCAACGGATTTCGCTCTCATGGCAACCAAGCGGTCCGCGCAAGCCATCGGCCGCTCTATGGGGTTTTTAGTGGTGCTCCTGAGGCACCTGTGGCTAACTCTGGCGGACCTGCGGGACTCGGACCGGAAAATGCTCCTCAACGCACCGATTGCGGCCGCCGGCCTTTTTGGTGGCGCAGTCGAGTCGGTGATGGAAAAATTTTCTGAGGCGCAAAAGCGCGCGAAAGCGATGAGCCACGTGATGCCGAGGCGCGCGTACCAGCAGCCCTCAAGGGCGCGGTCGGCGTCGGCGCCGCGCCTCCCCCACAGACCGGTGACACAGCAATCGGCGGCTGCAGTTCCGGCGGCTTCTCGCCCGGAGCCGGATGTCCGACGCAAGCAATGGCCGGGGCCCGGGAAGAGGCGTCACGCGCCCAGGGGGGGCCCCCGTCGTGACGGCGCACAGCCTCCCGCAGGCAAGCCATCTTCCTGACGGTCCCGTCAAGAGGAAGAGAGAGCTCGCGGGTGGGCCGCCCCCAAAACACCATGTTGTGCGTTATGTCCCCTCTGTTCGTATGGGCGACGATTGCAATGTGTGTGTGTTAAACCCTGTTTGTGCGGATGCAATAATAAAAACAAATGCTTGTTCACAAAAAGAGTTGTTTCTTCCTCATTCTGTCAGTGTTATGTCGCTTGCCCTGCCTCAGAGCGGCGCGGAGCCACAGTATGCACTTGCTCCCTCAATAGTAGCCGACATTTCCCCGCCGCTCCCGATACTCGTCGAGCAGCGTGCAGCCTACCCTCCGCTTCGTCATTTCCTGGAAGCTTGGAGGGCCATTCCAGGCATCTCAGGTTGGTTGCTGGGAATAATTCAGCACGGTTATTCTCTTCAGTTCAGACGCAGACCGCCCCGTTTCACTGGTGTGGTCCCGTCTCTGGCGCTCCCTCAAAGCGCACCTGTTCTGAGACAGGAGGTTCACAGTCTGCTCGCGAAAGGAGCGATAGAGCGCGTCCCTCCGAGCGAGCTAGAGAGCGGATTCTACAGCCGCTATTTCGTGGTGCCCAAGAGAGATGGAGGGCTCCGTCCGATTCTGGATCTGAGACCCATCAACCGCGCGCTCCACAAACGCGCGTTCAAAATGACGACGCTGAAGCAGATACTGGCACAGGTACGTTCCGGGGACTGGCTAGCGTCCGTAGATCTGAAAGATGCGTATTTTCATATTCAGATTGCGCCACGCCACAGGCGTTTCCTGAGATTCGCGTTCGAGGGCTCAGCATACCAGTATGCCGTGCTCCCGTTCGGGCTGGCATTGGCACCGCGCACGTTCTCAAAATGTGTGGATGCAGCACTTTCCCCCCTCAGAGCGAGCGGAGTGCGCATTCTAAACTATCTGGACGATTGGCTGATTCTAGCTCATACAAGGGAGGTGCTAATCAGGCATACAGACATGCTGCTTCATCATCTGGAGTCACTGGGCCTGCGAGTGAACATGCAGAAGAGCATGCTCACCCCGAGTCAGTATTTAACATATCTAGGTGTGTGCTTCGACTCAGTGGCGATGCGAGCCCGCCTCGCCCCGGAACGCATAGAGACCATCTCTTCGGCTCTGCGTGGCTTCAGACAGGACCGGTCTGTTCCCCTGAGGGTTTTCCAGAGGCTTCTAGGTCTTATGGCGTCAGCGTCTTCCGTGTGCCACCTGGGTCTGCTGCGAATGCGGCCACTGCAGTTGTGGCTGAAGACCCGTGTCCCGTGGAGAGCGTGGACAGCGGGGCGCATGCGCATCACGGTCTCCCGCAGCTGCATCAGCGCTCTGGAACCATGGTCCAATCAGGACATGTTCAGCCAGGGGGTTCCCCTTGGGCTGGTGACGACACGCACCGTAGTGACGACAGACGCGTCGAGCTCAGGTTGGGGTGCAACATGCGAGGGCGTTCCGACTTCCGGTCTATGGTCGGAGTCACAGAGCGAGTGGCATATCAACCGCCTGGAGCTGAAAGCGGTATGTTTGGCCCTGAGGGCTTTCCTGCCGCAAATAGAACAGCAGCATGTGTTGATTCGCACCGACAACATGTCCGTGGTTTCATACATAAATCGCCAAGGCGGCGTGCGCTCCAGGGCCCTGTTCGAGCTGGCAACGAGCCTCCTGCTGTGGGCAGATCAACATCTCCTCTCCATCAGAGCTTCGCACATCCCGGGTGTACTAAACCGCGGAGCGGACATGCTTTCGAGGAACGGGATTCCTCACGGAGAGTGGAGGCTTCACTCAAAGGTGGTGCAAATGATCTGGGATCGCTTCTGGAGGGCAGAAGTGGATCTGTTTGCGACGAGCGAGAACGCGCACTGCCCGCTGTTTTTCTCCCTGTCGCACGCCCCTCTAGCGGGGGACGCTCTGACATCGCGTTGGCCGAGAGCCAGGTTGTACGCGTTTCCTCCGGTAAAAATTCTGCCTTTAGTCCTATGCAAAATAAGGGAGGAAAGAGCATCGGTGATCCTAGTCGCCCCGAACTGGCCGAATCAGCCGTGGTTCCCGGACCTACGAGAGTTGCTGGCAGCCCCCCCGTGGCGGATTCCCGTCAGCAAGAATCTACTGTCTCAAGCGAGCGGCGAGATATGGCATCCCAGCCCCGAGCTGTGGAGCCTGCACGCGTGGCCGCTTCAGGGGCCTTAGAAGAGCTCGCACTACCTTCTAGTGTGCTGGAGACTCTCGCGGAGTCTCGTGCACCTTCCACGAGACGCCTTTATTCCCTGAAATGGGGAGTGTTCGTGAAATGGTGCAACGAGCACAATATCGACCCGGTGAGCTGTCCCGTGTCAGATGTGTTACAGTTTTTACAGCTCCGGCTGGATGACGGGAGTGTTCCGTCTACTCTAAAGGTCTATGTGGCCGCTGTCGCCTCGTTTCGTTCACCGGACGACGGGCAATCGATCGGGAGGCATCCACTAATGGTCAGATTTCTCAGAGGTGCGAGGAGATTACACCCCCCACGCCCCCCATCGGTTCCGCCGTGGGATTTGGCGTTGGTTCTGAGAGCTCTCTCTCTGCCGCCGTTCGAGCCCTTGGAATCGGTCGCGATTAAGGAGCTTTCACAGAAGACGGCGCTGCTTCTCGCACTGGCATCGGCTAAGCGCATTGGGGACTTGCATGCGTTCTCAGTGAGTGACGATTGTATTCGTTTCGGGCCCGGAGACTGCAGTGTTACTCTCCGGCCGAGACCTGGCTTCGTGCCAAAATCGCTCTCTACTCCATTTAAAGCGCAAGTAGTTTCTCTGCTCGCCTTGTCTTCAGAGCCGTCAACCTCACAGGACATCGGCGCTCAGAGGGCTATCTGCCCCGTCAGGGCTTTGCGTATTTACTTGGACCGATCCGCCACATTCCGACAGTCGGACCAGCTCTTTGTGTGCTATGGTGGCGCTACTAGAGGAAATGCTGTCTCTAAACAGAGGCTTTCTCACTGGATAGTGGACGCTATTGCTTTGGCTTATGCGAATCAGGGACAGGAATGCCCTCTCAACATCAGAGCTCACTCGACGAGAGCTATTGCCTCATCGTGGGCCTGGTCTAGAGGTACGTCAATACAGGATATCTGTTTTGCTGCTGGCTGGTCTTCTCAGAACACCTTCGCCAGGTTTTATAAACTGGATGTTCCATCTTTGGCGTCTCAAGTGCTTTCGGTGAGTAATTGAATCAATTATTCCTGGGATATTGCTACTTTTCTCAAAATACAGTTGTTACCGCTGTGCTGTTGACGCTGGGGATTTCTGTACAGTAGTTTGTGCTTATGTGCTCACGGTCACCGCTTTGCCGTTGACGCTATGCGCTCACACTAGTTGTGCTTTAATGCTTTCTGAATAGTCACGTCTGCCCTGTAATAACGCAGCCCGCTATTTTTCATGCTGCTGATATGCAAATTTTGACAAGCTTTAGCTAAGATTTCATTGGCTTAGCTGCACCTATCAGTAGTGAGCACACGTGGCGACGTTGCCATTGGACGAGCTGTGTTTGGTGTATGTTTCCCTGTATCAGACTGGTCTAAGTCTCAATCACGGCGGGATTGAACACCGTTCCCAAATGCATCTTTTCCATGCACCGTCTCGTTCCCGCCCTCGAAAGGGAACGTCTCCGGTTACTATCGTAACCTCCGTTCCCTGAGAGAGGCGGGAACGAGACGGTGCAACGTCCGCCGTGTTCGTCGCTTGACCAGCTGTGCCGTGTTCAGTCATGATTCTGACGCAAGTGCCGCGCTTATGCTATTTATACTGTCTGACAGCCAGAGCGCATCGCGCGACAATTGGCCAGTTGTCAACTGGCGTTATCCTATAAGGTTTCAGAAATTTACGTGAAGGGGAGGTTCCCAAATGCATCTTCGTTCCCGCCTCTCTCAGGGAACGGAGGTTACGATAGTAACCGGAGACGTTTTCATGGCAGCAGAGGACCTCTTCTTGCATTCAAGAAAAAAGGCAAGTGTCTGTTGAGAGAATATAATACATATTTGGTGCAGTGTCACTTTTCGAATGGGTAAGGCTATCAAAGCTTAAGGGCCAGTCACAGAGCCGATCACGGACGAATCACTCACAAATCACGCACAGATTGGGTTTGTGCGTGCTTGTGCGTCGAGAAATTGACCAAAGTATTCCACAAACATTCGACGCACGCCCGACGCATGAATCACTGACGGAACGCGTCTAAACACGCACGCTTCGCGAACGTTCCACGAACAAGCCCTTTCAGAATCCACATTGTCAGTGGAATGAACGTGATACGTGCGCGGTTCATGCGTGATATGAAGGTGGGGCGTCAGTGGACGTGCTCGGTTTCGAACCAGTTCCGACGCATAAGCACTGACGGCCGACGCGTGTCCCGCGCATAATCACGCATACTCGACGCATAAACTACGGAAAATTTTTTAACCGTTCAAAACTCAGAATCACGCACAAACCGCCTTCGACGCACATCCACTTACAATCACTGACGGTGCACGTTCGCTCCACCGACGAATTACGCATACCACGCACGCTCCGCGCAGAAACGAAAATCTGTGCGTAATTTGTGCGTGATTCATGCGTTTTCGCTGTGTGACTGGCCCTTTAAAAAAGAAGAATTTCAAGTACAGTACCTTGGGTTTAGCA
>JAWRVZ010000128.1:0-95000 GCA_037043235.1 Rhodeus uyekii | reverse complement strand
ACTTTTTCATGTCAGAAAGATGCATTTTTAGTTATTCGTCAACTGAACGATCAACAACCAGTTTCAATATAATGCATCACGTGAGCTGCGTAATTTTGTACGAATTCGTGAAATTTTTATGATTTGGATTTGTACGAATTTGTCTCTCGAATCTTGTAAAATACTTATATTTCATGTCAATTCAATTGCACTTTTATTAGCTTAGCTTTGAAAAACCTTTGAAAACGTACTTTTTGAAAGTTGACAGAAACATGAATTTTTAACTATTGTTAAAAACTATAACTAATGTTTCAATATAAGCTGAACTACCATGACAGCTCTTCATTTTAAGAAAATGGAGATTTCGAATGAATTCGTACAAAGTTTTTGGTACAAATTCGTACGAAATCACTATTTTGTTGTATTTTTAATTATTCGTCAACTAAACAATCAACAACCAGTTTCAATACAGCACATCACATGCAATTCGTATGATTCCAATTTTCTTGATTGTCTTATGACAATGAATCTTGATTGTCTTATGACAATCATGTGAGCTGTACATCCATCCCACCAGTAAGGCCAGTTAATATGCAGACAAATGCACTATTACAGTACCTCTTTCGTCAGTTCACTGTTCTCATAAATGTGTCGTATTTCCTCGCTGCTGAAGTCCGTGGACATCTCAGCGCTGCCGGTGCTATACGCAGGGGTATCTGTGTAACGGCGGTAGTACTCATTGTAGCCCGTAGTTGCTTCACTTTCAAACATGGGATTGTACTTTGTAGCTCGTTCTAGAGATGGCACGTTCTCTGCATATCTGTAGAAAGTCAGATTATAGACAACATCAATGCAACAGAAAGAAAATGAGCCTTGGTAGTAAAACAAGTTTCTCGCCCTTTACATTGTTATTTAATTAATGACTAAATAAAACTAATAAAATAATGCCTTTGTGGATGTGCAAGTCAAAGACCAAAAAATATATTTATATCGCTTCTCAAAGTGCAAAATTGTGAAAAAACTCCAAGAGTTTGTATCTGGAGCCGAATATGCCCTTGCTGTGGGCTTGTAAAAGTAGGAGATCATCACACCTATTTATATCTGCCCAATGGTCAGATAGTGGAGCCACGGAAAAAGTGAGTGGATTATCTCAGCCCGAGTGAGAGCGGCTCAATGTTCTACTGGCATTTATTCCTCTATAACCTGATGATCAGGATCACTGATAGATCCCCTGCAGAGACGTTACATCATCTTATGTCTGCCAAGATTTCCCTGTGTGTCCTGGCGTTGGTAAACCAAGTGTGTAGAGTTTATATTTAAATGCAAAAGAGAGACAAATGTTTTAATTGTTTTAATAAATAAATAATGATATAATACTTTATAATAATAATAATCATTATATAATCATATGTAATAATCAAATTATTGTTATTATTATTAGAGAGATTAATATTTGGCTTTAATTTTGAGCTATTATGAACAAAAACAAATTTTGTTAATATTTATAATTGTAAATTGTTATATTTTAAATTTATTATGAGCCACTACAAAGTATTTGGACACTTCAAAACATGCATATGAATGACAAAACAAAACATATTTAATGAATGAATGAATGAATTAAAACAAGACCAATACTACTACTATTAATAATAATAATAATGGTAGTAATGTGCAAAATTATGCATTATTTGTATTACTATTATTACTATTACTATTACTACTATTGTTATTATTCTTATCATCAGTACATATAATATATTAAAAGTATTTGGACAGCCATATGTATAGTAAATAGATGTATATATATATATATATATATATATAGTCATATTACCTTTTAAAATTCCAAGCATTAGAACTAACTATTACTAACGAAGTCATTTTTTCCACTTTCTGACTGTTTCCATGGCCATTTTTAGTGTCATCACAATATTTACACGTTTTGTTACACTGTGCATTGTGTGTTGTCTAGAACCGATTGATTTAAAAGTTGGCATCCACGATATCATCATATCAGCATGTATCGGATATAACATGTGTTAATGACAAGAACAACTTGTACGAAAAGATCATTGATTCAGTCTGCACTTGCCTAAGAGCATTTGTTTCATTTGTTTCGAAACACCCAAACAGAACACATTTAGTTTTCCGGCCTAATCCTCAACAACAAGGTCATAAAAACGAAATATGCACGTTTGTGCCATAAAGTACTGCCATGCCCTCCATATGTATGTTCCAGAGCACAGATTATTTGGTTCCTTTTCAACTAGGTAAAGAAACCAAATGTCCTATTCTTAATCCTATGAAGCATGTTGGGATAGATACTTTTCTTTATTTTAGGGACCTCAAAAGAAACACATTTCAGAGTGCTTAGCACTGAGAGAATTATTTAAAAAGTCAATTTCAGCACCACAGAAGTCATTCAAATGAAATAAACTATCGCTAATAATCCACTTAACAGATTTCTAGCTCTGCTTGTTCTGAAGTTTATGTCTGAAAAACATAATTAATTAAATCAAAGCATTAAGAATGTTTCTTATGCTGTAAGCACAGGTTGTACCGTAAAGGGTCTTCTGAATCATCCGTGTCATATTGGTCTCGCAGAGTTCTGGCAAGGAAAAAGATCACGCCAGATGCCACGAGGAGGAACCCTGCGACAGAGGCGATGGCGATGCCGACCACCAGCGGTTCGGACACATACTCCTCGCAGTGTTCACCTCGATACCACCAGTTTTCACCAACTCGACACCTAAAACAAGTGACGATGGTTAGTGAATTTCAGTTTTGGTCGTACTGTTCCTTTAAGAGTTGTGTTTGAAGCACGCACCTGCAGATGGCTCCTTTGCCAGGTATGATGTCACATTTCCCATCATTCTGGCAGAAGTCTTCCTGTATGTCACAGATACTCTGACATGGCAGTCCGTCCACGCTAAAATAGCCAGCATTACAAACGCACTCTGCCTCGCCTGACCAGCGGTTGACTAAACACTTGGAGAACTCATTACATGCTTGGAATTTACAAGGATCAGCCTGATCACCTACCGGAAAAAAAAAAAAAAATAATAATAATAAATTGTAAATGTAATGCACTTTACATTTGTACAATCTTAAAGTGCTACAGAGCATCTAAGGTACACTTAAAATCAAAGTAATTCATTGAAAAGCTTTTGTAAAAAGATATGTTTTTAGGTTGCGTTTAAAAGCATAAGTAGTCTGTGGGGCCCTCAGGGCCAAATATATATATATATATATACACACACACTCACATTAATAATGGTGATGAATTATAAATTCTGAAATTATGTAAGTATGGTTAGCAAAGACAGTTTTTTGCAACATTTTTAAATAAAATAAAACCTTGAACTAAAACTATAAAGAAAATGTTTTGTATTTGATAATAAAGCTGAAATATAATAAAATAGAAATGCAAACTTAAATAAGTTGAAGTTAAAGTAATTAAAAACTAAAACTGAATTAAAAATACAAATAATTAAACCTAAATAGCAACAAATATATTATTAATAATAATAATAATTATTATTATTATTATTATGTTGAAAAAGAGTTTAAACTGTACTCTTTGATTTTATGTTGGTTTCAAATGGTTTTCATTGTCATGTGGTGTAACCAAGTAAAAAGCAATACAATATTTTCCTTAAAACTATATATTATTATTTGTTTAAAGTGTTAATTAATAAAAGATTAAGCCAATTCAGAAATTAAAACATGATAATCATAGAAAATGTGTATTCGAGTCATTGTCTGTATCAATTAATATATGTATTTTTAAATAAATGGAAAAACAAAAATCTAAGCAAAAACATGAGCATCGTTTATTTATCGGATCGAAGTTCCTGTATAAGCAACTGTACTGCATTACAATGCATTACAAATGTGGTGTCAAAACAAAGCTAATTTTCTGATTCGCAAGCTTCAGCATTTGGCCTTTAGAGATGTTGTGTCTTGGCGAAGGAGCTCAGACAGAATTTACGTGCCCAGACACAGGGACACAAACAAATATGACTCACTTGTCTGACTCGTTGAGAGCTGCACGTCTCATTAGAACAAATCGTCTCTAATCTGTCTGCAGTACGGAATCAATCCACCTATCACTCATCCTAACAAGGCCTAATGTGGAATAACCCCAACCCCGTGTCTTCTATTGAGGTGTATCTGTAAAATGCACCGTTATAAAAACGTAGCAAAATTATAGGGTGTTTCTAGGATTGGTATTTGGTTTCTAGCTTGTTTTGTGTCATTGCATATTGACAAAAGCAAAAGAGCCCACACGTAAATCCGGCCCATAATCTTCTTCCTAAAAAGGTCTATAATTTTTGGCAATTTGTAATGCCTGTTTAATTAGAATCATTCAGCAGCCTTTTAGTACTGGAATCGAATGAAGAAATTATGGCTCCTGTAACATACATAAGAATCAAAGAATCCCTTTGTATCGCACTAAAACAATTAATCTAAATAGCAAAGCAAAACCAATCACACAGCGAAAACGCATGAATCACGCACGAATTACGCACAGATTTTCGTTTCTGCGCGGAGCGTGCGTCGTATGCGGAATTCGTCGGTGGAACGAACGTGGACCGTCAGTGATTGTAAGTGGATGTGCGTCGAAGGCGGTTTGTGCATGATTTTTAGTTTTGAACGGTTCAAAAATTTTCTGCCGCATCGCTGTGCGTCGGTGTGCGTTATTCACGAGTCGGCGTGAGTAGTTTATGCGTCGAGTACGCGTGACTATGCGCGGAACACGGGTCGGCCATCAGTGCTTATGCATCGGAACTGGTTTGAAACCGCGCACGTCCACGTGTCAGGTGTGTGTCAAATGCTCGTGGAATACTTTGGTCGATTTCTTGACGCACAAGCACGCACAAACCCAATTTGTGCGTGATTTGTGAGTGATTCGTGCGTGATCGGCTGTGTGACTGGTCCTTTACTTATTGTGTTAGGTGCTGTGTTAGGTGATTGGTGCTAGTAATTTTAGGTTTTAAAATTCCAGAAGCAGCTTAACATGGCAGGAAATATATATTTTAAAGACTCAAATAATCTTTAGAGAATATTGTTGACCACAGGCAATGGCAAAACATATGCTGACGTCATAAACTAACCACTATTTTTTTATGATTTGTATCTCCTTTGACGTACCTGATTCAACATCCAATGAATACTTGTCTATTGCAAGATTCATGGTTTGGTACGCGGTATTACAGAAGTCCTCCAAGATCAGATACACTGCTGTTGTCACTCCATGAGGAACTGGCTTGCCAAACTTCATCCTGCTGTTGACCACGATACTGCCATTCCTGAAGTTCAAGATCTCTAAATTCTGGAAATTGCTGAGGTTGGATTGTAGATATGGTACAAGCTAGAAAAGACACATATTGAAAAGAAGAATTAAAAGTGCTTTCCAGAGAGCAGTAATACAATGCAGAGCCACACGTACCTAATGGAAGTCAAGCAGGTGACTGAAGATTCTAATTCCATCAATTATCTAATTAGTTAGGGTTCATAAAGACTATGTTAATGGAGTTAACGGATAGTATGCAAAGCCCCTAACAAACTCTACTATGTTCTACAACAACAAACATCAACAAATCTAAACTGGCATCGCCCTGTGTGTACGTTTAGAATGCACTTAAAAATGAAAAATTTTGACATCATTGATGACTTCCATGACACAGAATTAGTAGAATTTTTTCAGAATTTTTTTTCCCACATTCCCTTTTATTGTATGACGAAGTAAAATGAAAGTGAACAGACCCAAACATTCTATCTAACATTCATTTGGGTTCTTTAAGGTCATTCCTGCCTAGGAACATGCTTAAAGACAGCTTTTATTATTGACTCATGGTCTTCTTACTGCCATTTTGCATTCCATGATGTAGAGAAAGGTAATTACCTCATAACTTTTAATTTCTAGCAAGTTGACTATGGCTACGTCTAAGCATTAAATATAGGATCTCAGACTGAATGTGACAAATATATCCTACCAGTTCAAGAAATTGCTGCTCAAGGGCCTTGTATTCAGTAGAGCTCTTGTTGAACAGATCATCTGAAAACATCATGTTGGTGACCCTGAGGCTGAAAAACACTATTAATGCCCTTCCAGGACTGGCTGGCAAGGCAATACTTGCCAAGTCAGTCCCACGAACGAACCCACTACCTTCCTCTTTGTCATGCCTCGGTCCATCAAATGGGAATATGTCAAATGAAACTTCAAAATTTGTTATATTGGGTTTAAGTGAAGGAGACACTTTCATTGTAGTACTATCAGAGTTCACCAATTCGGTAGGTAGGGTGAGGTCTGTAATGTCAGATCTTGACCCTACTGTGTGTTCTTGTACTGAGTTGTCTGAAGTTTCTCCAGGACTATCAATCTTGTCAGAAGGTCTGAATGTTGGTTTATAAAATGATGGTACAGTGATGGAGCTAACAGTCTCCAATTGTTCTGAAACATCTGGAATGACAGATGTTGTGGATGAATTAAATATTGTAGTTAAATCCTCATTGACAACATTCTCTGATAAAACAGGCTCCTCTACAACAGTTGCAACATAAGTATGCACTGCATAACTTGTGGTCTCTGGAGTCAACTCTTGAGGAACCAAATGCATGGATGATTGGGTGGTTAGAGGTTCTGTGGTTGATTCCAGTACAGGTTCATCCTCATCTATTGATGAATGTGAAATCCGAGTGAATGGAGAGTCCTTTTCAGGAGAGAGGGAAGCTGAATGATCTAAACTTGTTCCATCAGTGGCTTTTGCTGTTGGCGCTGTTGTTGCGACCAAGATCTCATCCCCAACTAAATCCTCTTCCGGGAATTCAGTCATTGGACTTTCTGTAGGCATAAGCTTGATGCTTTCCATCTGCTCATCTAGAATCTTTACTTCTTCATTTAATCCTTCCACCTCAGTCCATAAGAGTGGAGGTAACTCTGTGATACCTGTTGTTACAAGATGCTCAACAGCTTCTGAATAAGTAGTCGAACCTTCCTCAGAAACACTATCATTGTCTAGGAGTACAGGCGACTCTGTGGTTGAAGGGATTTCATTTGACTTTATCGTTGAGGCCAGTGTTACAAGTGATGCAACAACAGTTTCCTGACTTTGTTTGTTGTCTGTTGAAGTAGTATATGTATTCATAGCTACTGTTGTGCTTGGTCGGATCACAGTGGGTGTAACAAGTCGTTCTGTATAGTCTTTCTCAGTAGATGAACTCATTGTAGCAGGACTTTGTGATGCATCTACATCTTGATCTTCTGATAAAGTGTAGCCATGTAGCAAGGGTTGATTGGTCACATGTGTGACCATAGTGGTAGATTCATCTGGAAAATAGTCATCATATTGGTCAGGGGCTACTTGGGTCTGCATAGAAAGCTCAACGGTCAAAGTTTCCATAGTCCAAAAAACTGGGGCTTGGTCAGTTGTTGTGTAGTGAGGATGGGTATGAATGTCTGGTGTCACAAGAACCCTGTCCAAGAAGGGATTTTCAGGTAGGAGATCTTGGTGAGGATGTTCAAGTTGGTCCTCTATAGAGTCCTGATCTTCTTGAGGTTGGTGTATCTCATCCTCATCGTCTGTCAAGGCTTCTTGTGGTTTTTTTTCTGACATCCAAGGCCAGATATCAGGACCTAGGTGATCCCCGGAGAAACCTGAGCCCGAACCCAGATCTATAAAATCACTCTGAGTAGTCACTTCAAGATCAATAGGTTCCATAGGAGAAACTGGTGTCTCTTCTATCTTGTGAGATGATTCTGTAGGTAAGGCAACAGTTATCGTGTCTGTGATAGGACTGACTGTAGTTGCAGTTTTTAAGAATCCCTCTTCCTCAAGAGTACCATCGTCTGAAATGAGTACATAACATTTTAGAACCATGTTATTGGCTTTAATAGGGATATAATTCACAAGAGATAAGACTTACCATCTGCACTAGGAGAAGGTGCACTGCTTGAGGTCTCAAATTTAAAGGTATGCTCAATGTCCAAATTCTTCAAAGACACTTCTGCAGGAGACATAGTGGTACTTTCTTCAAAGATGATAACATCATTTGCATTTGTGTCCTCAAGCTGTTCATCCATCCAGGGATCAAAAGTCTGACCAGGGTCAAAGAAGTCCTTATCTGTACTGAAGATGTCATTGTTGGATAGTTCCTTCCCAGGAACATCTGGTGGTTTCTCAGAGGCAAGAACATTGTCCTAGGATTTAATTATTAGTTAGTTAGTTACTAAAAACTGTTGAATTATATTTAAGAATTAAAGATAAGCCAGACAGATAAGTAAAAACTTTCCATACTGATACCTACATTCACACTGACCTTATGCGTCAGTTATTAAAATTATGTCTCACCATTTGACGATCAAAAAAGATGGGCAGAGTGAAAAAATAAACACTTATAGTGTAAGTGGAACAGATTTTCCTTCAACTTGTCACTGAATTACACTAGAAAACATATTGTTTCCAGAGAAGTATCAGTGGAAACTTTGAATATACATAGTAAAAAGAAAAAAAGAAAAAAGCACATGTCCATAATATTCACACCATCCAGAGGATCTGGTTGTATATACGTTCATGAATTATTCACACAGTTTTATTTTCATGTAAGTAATGAGTGAGGTGCTACTGGAACTAGATCACCATCAGTTGCACACATTGGTCTCATTCATGAAACACGAGCAGAGCGTAATTCAGTGTGACAATTTACATAAGAATGGTTTCACGAACAATTTACTCAGAAATGAGTTTGTTCGTATTGCTTGAATTGGGTCAATTGATCATTCAATGCAGGACAAATGGCTTGACTGTCTTCAAAATATCCTATAGAACTAGTTTTGAGCACCCTACCAGTTTGCCTTAGCAAATAAGGCATCAAGATAAGGCATCAACTTCTTGTATAGATTTTTAGTAACTAACATGTGTCTTTGGAGGCAACCATACTGTTACCTGGGAGAAAACACGTTCCCAGATCCAGACATGGACATAGAGCTCCAGCCAAAACAAGACAGTAAATCTACTTAATAACGGTATTTAAAAAAATTGCCAGTTTTGTCAAGTGTAAGAGGAAAAAACCGAGAGTAAATTCTAAGATTATTGCCATGTTTGGTATCCAATGTGTCTTTCTAATTAAACTACAGGATGCTCAGTCTGTGTAATAAATATATGTCACACTGAGATTAAAAACAGATTCTTTTCAATATTTCATAGTTCCTGAGCTAAACAATTTTCATAAAATATCCTGCTTACTTGTGTCAAGAGAATACTTGAGCTGGAAAATTTACTTGAATAGTTTTACAGACCTGCTGTATTATCCCATTGCTGTGCTATAATCTGTTTTAATGACATGCTATGAAAACCGAATTTATGTGCGAGGTAATCGTTCTTATCATGTAACAACAAAAACCTACATGTGATTGCTATTAGTGTGACTCATTTTTTATTTAAAAGCTTTGGAAGGATTCACATTAACACTTGAAAGTGATTGCATTGCAATGAGGTGAAAAAGAAACGGCATCCTAAACTGCTGCTCTGAATATGGATTCTGAACTGGACAGTCATGGTTAGCAGTTTACTGGGTGGTCCTGCCAATGACCATTGACTCACCATCATGTCATTGGAGTCAGGCGGTCTGCTGGTTGGTTTGGAAGGCGGCAATGTCTCCACTATGAAGCCAAAACAGAGACAAATCATATCAAATTATACTTAAAACTGCTCAAGCACAGTTCATACCCATACTGGCATTTCTTCAGGAGAGATTGGTTCTGAGGGCTGCAAGCTAGGTCTGCCAAAACCGGAGATAAGAACCATGAAGGCTTCTTGCTTCTGTTAAAACCGCATTCAGCCAAACAGTGTAAGAAGATATCCCAACATTGTCAACATACTGCATTCCGAGTTCATTCAGCAACAGTTTGAAATTTACAACTGTGACAGAAAACAAACTTGAGCCTGAATGTTTATAAGAAATACCAGTAAGCTCAACACCCTGATGTCTTAGGTTCTCTATTATAGATCCTTACCATTTTCTAGTTGCAAAGTATCAGGGTCCACATCCAGAGTGGTGTTTCTGATGAAATTGTCCTTGTGGAGGGCTCTGGTGATATAGTCTCGGAAGTCTGTGATTGTGTAGACCACAGTGGGAAGCTCATCGGGATCTTTGAAGGAGTTCTCAACCATGTTGGAATGCAAGTTTATGTAATCCATGGTCTCATTACTTATTCCCGCACCATCGCCCTCAAGAACCACAGCATAGTGAACCACGACTGCCAGACCTCTGAGGAAGGAAAAGAAAACTGTGATTCTTTGAGGTTAAAAAATAACATAGTATGCTTTGTCAAAAGCTTTACTGCCTGAAAACTGGCCTCAAGACATTGAGAATTGAATGAACATCTTAATCTACAGTAGAGCAAGAGTCGTAACTTGTCATGGTGTAGCTTTTTCAATCAGTTTTGTTATATGTAATCAGTGATACACTGGTTGTTTAACATAACAGTAAAATAAAACAAGAAAATAATAGCTTACTGTAAATGTCCTAAGATGGCTTGGTGGTTTTAGCTGGTTTAAAATGGTCTAGTTGTTCTCCTAGCACTACAAATCTGGTGTTAAGCCAGTCTGGATAGTCTCTCAGCCTGGTTAAGCTGGTTTAGCTCATCAATGGTAAAGCCCAAAACGTCTTTAAAACTTCCAAAACAGACCAACTTAACCCGCATGTACAGGCTAAGAGACAAGCTAACCATTTCAGATCGGTTTAAGCTAATTCTCTTGTGTAGTAGAGCAGTTTAAATATAATTACAGTTTATTACAAAGCTAGCAACCAAATATGCCAAAGAATATTCAGCAGCCTGCTGTTGGTTACTAGAGGAAATAAATAAATAATTAGGAGCGAAGAGAACTGACCTAGATGCGTTTTTTTACTACAAGGGTTAGACAACCTGAATCATTTTCTCTCCCATGACAGACACAATCTCTTCAGGATTTTATTCCCTGGCACACAAGAAGATCTAATTATCTTTATGTGGATTTAAGTGAGAACATATCTGTTCTCAGGTGGTTTATGGACTTTATGGATATCCACTTATCCATTGTGTAGTTTAACCGAGGCCTCTCTGATAAACCAAAGGAAAACCTTTGCCATGGTGACATTTGAGAGCAGAGAACATTTAGCATGTAATCCCATGATGCTTGGCAGCTGGGCACGCATTTATCACAGTAACTTATCCCACTTAAGGTGGCGACGAGCCAGGCAAAATACCCCACTGGCACACACACATATACTATATATCATATCATACTCTTGATATCATATATCAAGAGTATGACCATCCTTTCAATCGATTGATTTCACAAGGCTAACGAGGCTACAAGCACTTGACCTTACCAAGTAAACAATGTGAAAGTGATTTCGGTGCAATGCTTTATAAAACACTACATATGGTGAGTGGAAAATTCAGGCACATGAATTTCTCATTAGATGTTTTGGAGGAGATATGGGTCACGCAGCTGTGTGATATGGCAGGGTGGAGAGATGGATTTATCAGGTCCTACTGAAACATTGCACAGAGTAATGATAACCCAAATATTATTAGTATCTGTTTTCTTCATTTTGATATGTGATTAACTGTGACTTATAAAATCAATGCATATAGATCCAGAACCAGAAAAGTCTGGATACTTACCCTTCAATGTCCTTCTGTGGCCTAGAAAACAAAAGAGAAATCAATATGTGTTATTTATCCATTTTTATGCACAATTTAATTATGTAAATTATCATCAAAAAACATACCTGAATTCAAGGACAAATATTTTCTTGAAACCTGGGAGCCTCTCAAAAACTTCTTCAATCTATAATTTAAAAAAAAGATAATCTATAGACATAAAATACTGTACATATGTTCCGTTATTGGCATGAGATCACAGATTTTAATCATTTAAATGCTTAATTTCCCACATACCACTGTCATCTGTCACAATATTAATGCAACTCACCCTATCAATGAACACCCCTGAAAGATGTTGATAGTAGTTACTTGATGGATCTCTCAGTGCATCATCATAGGTTTCCCCTCTTAGCTTAATACTCAACTCCATAATATGGTCTCCAACTGGACGTATGGGCCGGACCAACTTGTCATCAATTTCATTTCCAATCTATATATATGTATAATTAGGAAACATTTAAGAGGAACTCAGAATTTACTCAGTTAAACAAGCTATACACAAAGTCTTAAGGTAAATACTTTTTAGAATTATAAATTGAACATACTCACCATGTTGTTCTCATCTAAAATATCATTGGAAATGTCCTGTGGCAAGATTTGTATTGTGGAGGAGAAAGTCTTTTGGATAGTAGTTGTCAAGTCATTCAGTACAACCGTGTTAACCTCCACTTTAGAGAGAGGAGTTGGGGTGTCGTCCTCTGTAGGTTGCAGATGTACGTCAGATGTTTCAGGTACTTTCTCAGGCAGTTCAGATATTGAAAAAGGTCTCCAAGATGTGACTTCAGGTGTCTCTGACATGACTCCATCTGTCTTCAGTATAACTTCAGGTGCTTGAGACTTGACATAAGTTGTCTCTGTTCTAACATCAGCTTCTGTAAGGACCTTAACCGTCTCTGTTGGGATTTCAGGCGTCTCAGGTAAGGAGTCTCCTCTGGTCTCATGTACATTTGGGAATTCATGTATGGTTTCCACCATACCTTTTTGTGCGTCCTCTAGAATTTTTGATGGCTCTGTAACTTCATGTTTGTCCTCTTTTGTGGCAGTTGTCAGTATATCCTTCTCAAACTCAGTAACGGTAAGGTCTGGCTTTGTGTCTTCAAAAACTTTGAGAAGTGTTTTTACGCCACCTTCACCCTTTGTAGGTGTTTCTTCTAGCTTGTATTCCATGTCTTCGGTTACAAATGCAACAATGTCAGATTCATGGGTAACAATGTCAAAAGAGGTATCAAGTGTAGCCTCAGGTGTGATTCTAGTTGTGGCCACACTTGTGAACTTAGTAGGAGTTTCTGTGGACTTCACTTTAACTAAAAGCCTTTCAATACTTTCCTCAGATGATTCCTCGAAGATGGAAGAATCAGTTAGATCCCCTAATTCAGCAGTAGCATCTGATTTTCCTCCCTCAAAATCTTGAAGGGAGTTATCAAGAACTGTTATTTTCTCAGTGCCAATGTCTTCAAATTCAACCCCAAAAACATCTGTTGCCTCTGTAATCTTCTCGCCAGATTTAATAATAGAAGTTGTGTCCTCGTTTACAAGGACGTCTCTCTCAGTAAACACATCAGTAGCTTCTGTAGGTTCCTCGGTCACTTTGGGTATCTCTCCACCTCTAGCTGTCACCTCCATAACCTCTGAGGTCTCAGTTATAATGTATTCTTTCTTACCTAAATTATCCTCCTGAGCATCAGTTGTGACGTCTGTATGCTCATGAGTTTCCTTCAACACTTCATGAGTACTCTCTGTGACGGTATCTGGTAGTTCTTCAACTGTTATCGTGTCAGGTGTAGGTGTGCCCTCTTTATTGTAATGTGTATCTTCCTCATCTTTGTCAAGTAGTGTTACAATTGCAGTGTCTTCAGGTGTGCCCTCTGTTGATACAAAATAATTTTCCTCAAGTAGGCTTTCCTCTATAAAGTTTTTATCAACTTCAGTTGATGTATATGCAGGTGTAGTGGGTGACAGCATTTCTGGCAGAGTGGTCACATATGAGATTTTGACAACATCTGTTACAGCTTTTGGCAACACTTCTGTCGTGGGAACCTTTTGCAGTTCTGTAGGAGTTGTTTGCTTTGGATCCTCTGGTAAGACATTCTGAAAAGGAGCTATTTCTGTAGGAGAACCTACCAGAGGTCTATTAGTGGACATCACTGTAGCTTCTGAGATAAGATCAAAAACAACATGCTCAATGGTAACAAGTGCTAAATCAGGAGTTTCGGTAACACTTTGTCCAACCTCAAGTTCCGTTTCTGAAATTACATTTTCAATGTATTCTCTAGTGACAACTGAAGGAGTATTAGTACTTATTCCTGGTGAATCCTCGAGGGTTGTAGGGAAATCTGTCTCATATTTTTCAGAGGTGAAACCTCCTGGAGTTCTACCCGTGGGTATCAATGTAGCCTCTGACACTACATCAACTTCTGCGTATTGAATAGTAGCATCTACTGTTTTAACAGGACCTTCAGTGGCACCCTGGCCAATGTCCAGTTTAGTTACTGAAATATGCTCTTCAGTAGATTCACTGGTGTCTCCTGTAGGAGTATTGATTGTTTTCCCTAGTGAGTCCTCAAAAGTTGTGGAAATTTCATAATCATATTTTCCTGAAGTAGAATCTTCTGTATTTCTATCAGTGGTCAACAATGTAGACTCTGAGATAATGTCAACTTCTTCATGTGGAATGGTGACATCTGCTGTCGTAACAAGTCCTTCAGTGACATAATGTTTCACAGTGGTTGAACCATTTGTGAGTTCAGTAGGTGAACTAGTGCTTTTACCCAGAGTGTCCTCAAAGGATGTGGGAATAACATACTCATATTGTCCAGAAGTAGAATCTTCTGGAGTTATATCAGTGGTCATCAATGGTGATTCCGAGACAAGGTCCACCTCTTCATGTTGAATGGTAACAACTGCTGTGTTAACTGGACCATGAGTAGCATCCAGTCCCCCCTCCAGTTCAGATTCTGAATGAAGCTCTTCCGTAAATTCCCTGGTTATTATTGTAGGAGTATTAGTGCTTATCCTTGATGAACCCTCAAAGGTTGTGGAAATATCATTCTCATATTTTTTTGAAGTAAAATCTTCAGGAGTTCTATCAGTGATCAATAATGAAGATTCTGAGACAACATCAACTTCATGTTGAATGGTAACACCTGCTGTCTTAACCGGACCATCGGTAGCATCCTGTCTCAACTCTGTATCTAAATGAAGCACTTCAGTAAAATCACTAGTGTAGGTGGTTAGTCTAGGAGTAGTAGTGCTAATTCCTAACGAGTCTTCAAATGTCATGGGAATCTCATTATCATACATTCTTGAAGTAGACTCTTCTGGAGGTTTATCCGTGATAATTAATTTAGGCTCTGACACTATATCAACCTCTTCATGCTGAATGGAATAACCAGTTGGCTTAAATGTACTATAGGTAGCATCCTTTCCTAACTCTGTTTCTGAATGACGTACTTCAGTAAAATCACTAGTGTAGGTGGTTATTCTAGGAGTAGTTGTGCTTATTCCTAACGAGTCTTCAAATGTCATGGGAATCTCATTATCATACACTCTTGAAGTAGACTCTTCTGGAGGTTTATCCGTGATAATTAATTTAGGCTCTGACACTATGTCAACCTCTTCATGCTGAATGGAATAACCGGTT
Source organism: Rhodeus uyekii (assembly GCA_037043235.1). Classification (NCBI taxonomy): domain Eukaryota; kingdom Metazoa; phylum Chordata; class Actinopteri; order Cypriniformes; family Acheilognathidae; genus Rhodeus; species Rhodeus uyekii. Next base: position 79,662 of record JAWRVZ010000128.1, on the reverse strand, counting down.
GGCTTAAATGTACTATAGGTAGCATCCTTTCCTAACTCTGTTTCTGAATGACGTACTTCAGTAAAATCACTAGTGTAGGTGGTTATTCTAGGAGTAGTTGTGTTTATTCCTAACGAGTCTTCAAATGTCATGGGAATCTCATTATCATACACTCTTGAAGTAGACTCTTCTGGAGTTTTATCAGTGATAATTAATTTAGGCTCTGACAGTATGTCAACCTCTTCATGATGAATGGAATAACCGGTTGGCTTAAATGTACTATAGGTAGCATCCTGTCCTAACCCTGTTTCTAAATGACGTACTTCAGTAAAATCACTAGTGTCGGTGGTTAGTGAAGGAGTAGTAGTGCGTATTCCTAACGAGTCTTCAAAAGTCATGGGAATCTCATTATCATACATGTCGGTAGAATCCTGTCCTAACTCTGTTTCTGAATAAAGTACTTCAGTAAAATCTCTGGTGACTACAGTAGGAATAGAAGTACCTATTCCTAGTGAATCCTCAAAGGTTGTGAGAATCTCGTAATCATATTTTCTTGAAGTAGACTCCTCTGGAGTTCTATCAGTGTTCATTAATTCAGACTCTGAGACTATGTCAACCTCCTCATGTTGAATAGTAGCATCTAATGTTTTGACAGGACCCTCGGTAGCATCCAGTTTGATTTCCAGTTCAGTTTTTGAAATAGGTTTCACAGTGGCCTCACTTGTAAGTTCAGCAGGTGAACTAGTGCGTATCCTTGGTGAATCCTCTAAGACTGTGATAAGATCAGGCTCAGGGGTGATTCCAAGCGTCATTTCAAGCTCTGCAGCCCTAGTGGTGATTAATATTCTGCCTGCAATGGTCTGTGGTATGACATCCTGTGGATCTGTTACTGCTTCAGGAATCATAATACTGACTGGGTGAGGAAAGAGAAAGGAAGGAAGTGAATAAATATCCACCATAAGAGGTAGTTTGAGTGTTTTTTGAATTTCATTTTGCAAATTGCATCCATTAATTACATGCCATTAAGTCTCTTCAGGATAGTAAGGCTAAACTCCATGACCCTATTGTTAAGGGTAAGCCTATGCTCAAATAATTAGTTACCTCTGACTAAATGGCAGAACTTTGTCTGAGGATCCTGAAACCTCTATTAAATTAGCCGCTGAGTACCTAAAACGGATTAATGTTGTTCTGTGAACAGTGCATATCCTGAGCCAGAGAGCACAAGGTCTCTGTTGATACGGCCACAGGGTCTCATGCGGACATTAACAATACAGATGAATCAGAGCATAACTTAAACCAACAGATGACAAAATCAGTCAATAAAAATAAGGCTTTCTGGACTTTAACTACTTATTTTGAAGTATTTATAAACATAGGGAATGGGAACACAGATCCATTGCTTAAGAAGCATATTGTTTCAAACAATGTTGTAAACCAGACTAACCTTGTTTGGTTATGGCTGCGTTTGCTTGTGTTGGCGCAGTAGTAGTTGTCTGATGTCTATTAAAGAGAACACAATTATACAATGCTTTACACCAAAACTATAAAATCTAAACTTCAAATTAATTTAGTTTTCTGCTTCAGGAAATGAACTGAACCATAAGGAGTGCTATGTCTATGAAGCGAGCAGAAAGTTAACTAACTTTAGCAGGGACTTTAGATTGATTGCAGTCTGAAACCAACTTTAACTATGGGTGGTTTTGACTGCAAAGCACTAGTGTGTGCTCAGAATTGGTCATTTGGATCATTCATCAGCTAGTGTTTGGTTACATATGTTATCTGAGCTCCACACTGGGTATTTGCAGATTAAATACTCAGTTATATTTATGCTGCAGGTATGTACTAATGTATATAGCACTATGCTCTTTTGTGCCCATTAGTAGCCGGGGCGTCCTACCTGCATTCAGGCTGCCATGGACTGGTGGGTACACTATCATAAGACAAATGTTGTGATTACTCTATTACTTTGCAAACAGTGGATGTGATGTTGGTTCTTATTTTTTTTGTCTACATTAGCACAAATAAATATGCACTGACAAAGTTTGAGGCAGTTTGTGTGATGACATTCAACACAATGTAAAGCTTCGAATTAAAAGCATGTTATCATATGTATGCGCCATGATATTAACATGGTACTCCACAAGTGTAAATGTCTGGAAGCAGATCTCACCTTGTCGAAGCTAATGAAGCCACTCCTACCCTCTGAAAAATACCACAAAAGTCAGTTTGCTTCTGTTATTCAGTTGTGAGAATTTTCAGTATCTTTGAGGTTAAAATTTGTTGATTTGATTACTATTTGTTTGGTATTGTTACATAGACAAGGATACTTACATTTGAAATCAGAGCAAGGTGCTCAGCTGACTGGCTAAAGCTCCGGCCGATGTCAAACACGCTAACGCTACTGTTCTGACATTTCCTCATCCATATCTGGTACTCCTCTTTCTCAGGTAAGCGATCCCAGAAGATTTTGAAAGCCTCCCAAACTGTTTCCTGACATACTATGGTACAGAAAAAAATGCAAACATATATACACATACCCATAAGCATGCAAACCCATACACTCAACAACAACAAAAAATCGTTGGTATAACTTAATTTAATTATGACACCTATTTCCACGCATTTGAATTGTGTTGTCTCAACTTAATTTAAGCAAATGGAACAGAAGAGCAAATTACCAAATCATTTTCACTTGAATTATTTTGTGGAATTTACCTGCAAACTATTTAATCTTGTTGAGCCAATTAATTTGAACTATTTAATTTGGACAACCAGACATTAAGTTGATTGAACAACTTGATTTACTCAACACAAATACTTACAGTTAAATGTAGGGGAGAAAAGGAACAGAAAAACACCCAAACACCCAAAGCATTGAGGATAAGGTAGCCATTTTCAACTCTTTCTGAATATCAATAAAATAGTGTATAAAAAATTCAATTTCTGTTTATTAGTGCATCGCTGCACTAGCTGCATGCAAACCTAAAACTGGAATCAGTTGTGAATTGAATCTCCAGAGCACTTTGCTATTTAAACTATGCACTTTATAGATTTGCTGTCTATATAGTGTGCTCCAGAACACTTATGAGGTGCAATTTAAGTTGCTGCCACAGTAAGGCAACTCACAAGATTTTGGAAAAGATCTAGTGAGAGGAACTATAAACAGTGGAGAAGAAATAATTTGCCAAAACACCAATTAGTGGAAATTGACATCACTTATAATGGATGCCCCTTTCATTTAGAAGACAGAAATACAGAAATACCAGAATTAAAACCAATAACTAACATAATGGAAACAACTCTTATCCTTATTCACACACGTCAATTGTTCCAGACAAACTTTGTGTATTTTATTTCTCACTTTCTGAACCAAAATTACTATTTCGGTATGTGCCGCATACTTTCTCAATGTATCCAAGCAAATGGAAAATTAAATGTGCAGATGGATGATGTTAACCCTTGCTAGACATTTTTTGCGGCTCTAGTCGAAATGTTCCACCCACATCTGCCCACCATACCGACAACATGTGACGGCTACCAGAACTCAAGTGCATTGGAGAGCAGAGGTCACCAGTTTTCCTGGCAGAGCGAAGGATCTGATTCTGTAGCAATGGGGACTTCAGGAGAGCAAGAGGGAAAAATGGGGAATTCTCACCTTTCCACACCTTCGTTGTCAGCTTTAAAGGGAAATTTCACCCCAAACTAAAAATTGTTATTGTTCACTTAACATCATATTGTTTAAAACCAATATGAGTTGAGTTGAATGTCTAAGAACGTTTGGTTTCCACACATCTAAAGTCATAGATTTTCAAAAAGTTGCTACATGCAGACTTTATGCAGTTATATACAGTATTGAGTTGATTGCAATACAATGGGGATTGCATCATTTGTAATAAAAAAGATTGTATTCAACTATAAAACTACAAAATAAACGAGAAGTCTCAGACTTTTGGTCACCACTGTGCATGTAATGAAGCATCAGAGAGCCCTATAATAAGTTGCAGAGGCTAAACGTGATCAACTTTCCCTTGCAAGAATAACCTTTAAGTAAAATGGCAACACTTGTTTCTCAAGCTGTCGTAATTAGATTCACTCGGGTCATCTGGGTTCTATTAATGCCAACAGCGAGAGACATTATTCTCAGCGGTGGGCACGAGTAGGGTTTAATACTTTGATTGTGTCTAATTTCACATGCTAATATGTGATCTTTAGAAAGAGCATGATGTGGAAAAGTGCGTTGAGTGCAGAAACAAAGAGAGCGTGTGTTTCTGTCATTTTTTTTGGGATCAACTGTGCTACTTGGATGTTAATGAAATTGGTCAGGTTGGCTTAGTTTAATATTATTGATTAAAAGCAGAGCCGTATGAACTTTACACTATAAAAGTCATGTGTAACGTAATGTACTTTTACAATTACCGGTACCGTTCTTGACCACTATCCCAGAAACACTGTAAGACTGAACTGTCTGGTTCTTACCTCGCAGGTGAAAGTATTTGAGATGATTCTGTACTGCCTGCTGCACCGTCTCATGTGAGCAAAGTTTAACTCCATTGGGGAACAGAAGGTCTCTTTTCTGTCTGGAGAGAGCCGTTTTCCCTTCTCCAGACATGTAACTCAATGTTTTACCTTTACCCACCGCCAATGAGCGACTCAAAATGTCATTAGAGTCCAAAAGTCCAGTTATATATCCATTTGCTAAATAATCCTCATGAGTTCCAGCATCTGATGAAGAATGAAGAGAACATGGTCACAAGATTGCAAGCATCACAAATCTCCTCAAGATCCATATGTGGAGTAGATACATACCTGCATCAATGGAACAGCGTCCGGTCATCAACAATAGTACCACCAGAGTCCACCAAACACATTTAAAAGGTAGATCAGGCATAATGACTCCTTATTCCAGCACACAAACGTTGAAAATGATTAGATTACGAACAGCTGTAATTTGGGCATCCCTCTTTACATCCCCAAAAACTTCTATATAGAGTTTAATTAATTAGTCTGCATTGTCAGTACATCCTTTCCTTGTCACAGAGGGATGCAATCACGTAGCTTTGAGCTGACGTCTCCCCATGCGGCTTAGCAGATGGCTCTTTGGAAGATCTTTCTTGCCCACTAATCCTATTTGTTAATTCTTCTGAGGAAGCTTGTCGAGAAGTCAGTGATACTTTATTACCCACCTGTAGGATCCGTCTGGATGCAGACACATCCAAATTATTGCGTAGATTGAGTTCCGTAATTCGCGGTCTGATCCGCTGATGAGTTCAATTAGGAGAGTGGCTTCATTGTGCTGCATTGCTGCTATTGTGTGCCATGGTATTTCAATCCGAAGAGCGTTGCAATGATATCGTTGTACACGGTTAATTGCGCAATCTATGGTCACGCTACAAGGGAAGATCTCTTGTTAAGTGTTTGACTAGAAGTGACATCTAGGGTTATCCGTTTGTCTACAAGTTTGCCACGTGCTGTGACAGCTTATAGGGACTTCATCTTTATTGGGTTTTGGGTCCATTCCATCAAGCCAGGATAATATGAACAGATGGTGCAAACATGAGCCAAACAATACCAGGTTTGGTGAGGTATCAATGGTTTGGTGGAGGATTTTAAAACCACAGCTGTTCATTCAACATATAAGGAGTTAAATGTAATTAAAGTATTCTTTGTGAAGAGAAACTTTGAATGCTGGCTTAGCGAATCATTTTCTAAAAGCTTACATTTTGTTTACAGTCTGAAGGTTATGTAGCCCTTATGCATGATAGATAGATAGATAGATAGATAGATAGATAGATAGATAGATAGATAAACACAGACAGACGAATGGACTGATGGATGGATAGATAGATAGATAGATAGATAGATAGAGAAACACAGACAGACGAATGGACTGATGGATGGATGGATGGATAGATAGATAGATAGATAGATAGATAGATAGATAGACAGACAGACAGACAGACAGACAGACAGACAGACGGACTGATGGATGGATAGATGACATTTAAATGACATTTAAAAAAAGAAATAAAAATTATAAAAAAATTATTGACTCACTAGGGTCAAAATTACGGATAATTTTGAAAGCTACAACTGAGAAGCAGTTATAGTTTGTGTAAAAAAAAAAAACTGTTCATAAATAATATTTTTTATTAAATTCAGTGAAGCAAAACAATAGTACCATACCCCCTACCATAGCTACTTTCTTCAGCAGGACGTTGTGTAAGCGTTCAGGTAACGTTTGGCATTGGCTGGCACGAGCATGGGTTTGTGTCCTAACAGAAAGAGAAAGGAAGGGTTGGAGCAGGTCATCATGGGCAGCACTCCAACATTTTCAATTCAGACAGACTCTACCTATTTATAAAATAAACCTTACGCTTCTTTCGACAACATTATCCAACAACAAAGTTAGCGACACACAGCAACTGTGACATTTCGAAAAAGGTTTAATGGTTAGACGTTATTCATTGGATAAAATGGTAAGTAGTTGGATGATCGCCCGTCAGCGATCTGGGCGACTATCAAGAGAGCCAAATAAGGTGTAATCGTCACAGACACTGCCATTCACATTTACTGTACTTGCTTGATATGATTTACTAGAAATCCACAGTTCATTTTCACTTCTTAAAGAAATAGTTTGTCCAAAATATGAACAGAGAGGGGTTTTGTAGAAACTCCTGGCTGCCCTTTTCCTGCTCCTGTCAAGCTCCTGTCACTGACTTTAATCTGTGATGGAAAAAAACAATATGATTATGTATTTAATAATAATTTATTAAATGTACTAAAAATTCTACAACTTGGTCATGAGTAATATTTTTTTTTATTATATAATTTTATTATAAAATATTTATAATTAATTTATTATATATTGTATAATTTATAATTATTTATTATAAAATAATAATTAATATTAATCAATAATAATAACAACAACAACAAAAACAATAATAATTGTTTTTCATTATTCTTAATTAATAATTTATTCAGTATTGTATTATTATTAATAGTATTACTAAAACAAGGATGCGATTGCAGAAACTATTTAAAATGTTTTTATCATTTTGATGAGAGTAGCAGTAGTAATAACAAGTTGAAATAAATTTAAATAATAATATTAATGAAAAATTACTAAATTAAAAACTTTGTATTATGTATTACAAATTATTATGTATTAAATATCGTACAGTTTAGTATTACTTATATAATTACTAATTATATTATTAATTATAATTCATGAACATGAACTAAAACAAGGATGTGATTACAAACTTGATAAGATTATTACTTTTAGTAAAGTATTTTACTGTGAAACTATAATAACTATTTAAAAAAACTATATAACTATTTAAAAAAACTATTAAATATAAAACTTATTGTATATGACACTATATAACACTTATTTAATAAAATAAATAGATATTATTATTATTAAATATATTCAGCAATCAGATCCTTGCTTTGATTGCTAGGAATGAACCTGAAACCAGTGGCCTAACAGTCAGAATAGATTATGGGGTATGAAAGAGGGTTGAGGGGGGGGGGGGTGCAGTATCCCGTCTTTTAGGAGGCTTTAATTGTGCTCTAATCTCAGAGTCTAGTCCGGATTAACTAATCTAGGGCCATATAGTATAAAGTTGTAGCAATGGTACCTGACATTGGCTTAGTCAGGCTACTTCCATTGTCAGACCTGATTAGAGGAAAGTCCAACAAATATCCTAAATCCCACTGCAACATCCCAGTCGGGAATTGACTTTAGGGCTGCACACGCACGCATCGTGGTTAGAGCACTGCAGTCCAAATATGATGTGGCAGAGTCAGTACAATTATCCAAAATCGTATATTGGAAACTGCAGTCCAAAAGTCTTTTATACTGCATTTTGCCATTTTATTATAAACATTTAAAAAAATGTTAGAGGTCATTTTCAATGGAGCAACAGAGAAAAATTATTTGGGAATCAGCAATTCTTGAACATGTACGTCAATAATCTCTTACATTTCCTTGCGGGAATCCTTCAGGAATAATCTCCCAGTCAACAACACTTGAATTAGAGAGAGAAAGACAGGGCACCCTACAGCGATCCGCTTTAAATCCCATTCCCATCCAAACACCGCCCATCTGCTCCGATCGCTAACACTCGCCCACTCTCCTTCAATCCCAATCTATCTGTCTGTATTCCTCAGTGAAGTATGAGCTGGATGGATAATAATGATACAAAACGTACATCTTGAATTTCATCAAACTGTCCGCCATATTGGATTTTGTCCAAAACCTATTTTTGGTAACTAGTCCTAAGTTTTGTTGCCTGATAGGAACCAAACCCGGGTAGAGACAAACTCTGAAGTCAATCAATAATTAAAGAGGACACACATTACAGTAGCACTTTAGTTTAGGTTCCAATTCTCAGTATCAACTACAGTGGTACCTCGAGATACGAAATTAATCCGTTCCGAGGCGGCCTTCGTATAATGAGTTTTTCGTATCTTGGAACACATTTTACATGTAAAATGGCTAATCCGTTCCAAGCCCTCCAAAAAACACCCCATTAAATTTCATAATAAAGCTAAATTGACCTATAAACAATGAAATAACGTAAAATGTCGAAGCTTACCTTTCGAGTGAGGCTATCTCCGAAAGTGGTGGCAGAGAAGGAGGAGGATCACTAACGAATTTACGCTACTAAACGAAATCGTTGGAGCGAACGAATGCCGATTGCGTACGGTAAAGTTTCGGGTGCGGAGTGGCTGAGCTAAAGCACGCCAGCACGTACGTATAGAAGATGCATGATGGGAGGGATGCTGTCCAATTAGAGAGAAGGATCTCATGGCTTGGCTAGCATCAGGAACCAATGGGAGAGCAGGAGGATGGTGGCGAGTCTACTATAACTAAGATGGTGGCGTGCGGCGCGAGTTTCAAAATTGTTATGGGGCGAATCTCGGACTTTCAGAAACCTTTCGTATCTCGAAAACTTTTCGTATGTAGAGCATTATGTAGAGCTTTTCGTGTTTGCTTTCGTAACTTGGATTTTTCGTAAGGTGAGCCTTTCGTATCTTGAGGTACTACTGTAGTTGCTCATTGTCATTTAATTGGTTGTTTATTAAAATGTATACTATGACCATATTCTGAACCCCTCAATCCTACCCAATAACTAAACTTAAAAATTACCTTACTAGCTATTAATAAGCACTAATTAGGAGTTTATTGAGGGAAAAGTAATTCATAATGTGACAGATGTTCAAAGTAGGTGTGGCCACTTTTACTAAAATGGCTATAATTTTTAAATGGAATGAGAAGTTCTCATCAAACTTGCGATGCATATAAGTGGAGCTTGGCAGATTGGTAGCAGCTATAGATACGCAAATGTTAGTTGGCATGCGCTGTCTTGGTCCAATGTGCTATGATTGTGTACGAGGCCAGTCACGTATCTTAAAAAACATGGCTGCCATCACACAATGAATTTTGAGCAACTATTAGACAAGGTTAAAAGAGGCTGATTGGAAGGAAACTCGATGGGCCTATTTTTCTCCCATAGGTCTGAGAGAAATTATTTACAGTGGAGTTCACTTATCTTGACTCACGGTTAACTCGCCAATCCTATTATGTCGACGTTTTTGAAGTGGAACCGTCAAACTCCCTATTTGTCTTAGTATTTTCTTATCGGTTATGTCGATTCTTTTATGTCGCTGAACTCTAATATCTTGAGCACAAATTGTTATCTCGAGACTAATGATCATACCTAGTTCACTGCGCATGCGCTGAGTTTGCGTTGCACGTGGATTGCGATCCATACGGTCGCTCTGTCAGTGCCGCGCAGCCGCAGAAGAACTCGCGGAAGTGGTGGAAAAATCAAGCCTTGCAGATGCTATCTTGGAAGAGGAGGCGCAGGAGTTACCGTCACTGTCCAGGAATTCCCAGATTACATTGACATCGAAGCGACGTCGTTACTGATAGAAGCTTAGAAGCATTTGTTTTCAAGCAGACCGTTAAAGGCAAAAAGTTTGTAAAGAAACCATAGTAACCGCGTGTGCAATACTTTCAGAACCGTATCAGAGCGAAATGACTGTGTTATGAGTGAATGTGTTTATGTGTGGTTGTGACTTTTTACGCTGTGAGCGAAATTGTGTTTGCAATGTTGGAGAATATAATTAAAGGTTTGTATGGAGAATGGAAGGTGTTTTTATTGTATACTGGTAAATCTCTGCTGTTAGTTGGTGCATATATGCCTTTTGTTGTTCGCAAACAAATACAGTGTGTGTCCATTTTTATAGCATGCCGATCGCTTCATCTAATAAATCGCCTTATTGGCTGTTGGTTATCTCAATCATCGGTTATCGTGACGCTTTTTTGGAACCCCGAGGCCGTCGAGATAACCGGATTACACTGTATTGAAAAGAAATCGGGCATGCATCAGGTATTGCGGTTCACGGACGTGTACAGGATTGTGGTATATTATGCAATGTTTTACATATAAATACAATATTCATAAAATAAGTCTTGAACACATCACTATTTTTCTCAGTAAATATATTTCTAAAGGTGCTGTTGACATGCAATTTCACCAGATGTTGTTAACAACCCATTCAATCTACACATGCAAAGAAATCAAACCATATAGATGATCGTAAATTAAGTTATGTTTAATAATGTTAAATGACACATGGAAAAAGTATTGAACACATGAAGAAAGGGAGCTGAAAAAAGGCATGGAAAGCCAAGACAATCAGTGATTAGAAAGCAATCCTGTCCCTTGTCAATGCAAATTAATATCAGCTGGTTCTGTCCAAAGTGATGGCCTATAAAAAGGTCTCGTTACCAAGGTATCACACAAGAAACATCTCATGATGGGTAAAAAGCAAAGAACTCTCTCAAGATCTTTGCAACCTTATTGTTGCAAAACATTCTGATGGCATTGGTTACAGAAGGATTTCAAAACTTCTGGATGTTCCAGTGAGCACTGTTGGGCCATAATCCGTAAGTGGAAAGACCATAATTTCACCATAAACAGGCCACCACGACCTGGTGCTCCTGAAGATTTCTGACAGAGGAGTGAAAAGAATCATCAGAAGTGTTGTCCAAGACCCAAGGATCACTTGTGGACAGCTTCAGAAAGACCTGGAATCAGCAGGAACAGTTGTTTCAAAGAAAACAATAAGTAATGCACTCAACCGCCATGGCCTGTATAAACGCTCACCACGCAAGACTCCACTGCTGAAGAAAAGACATGTTGAAGCTCGTTTAAAGTTTGCTGCACAACATTTGGAAATACTGGGAGAATATAGTCTGGTTAGAGATTGAACTCTTTGGATGCCATAATACACACCATGTTTGGAGGAGAAATGGCACTGCACATCACCCCAAAAACACCATACCAACAGTAAAGTTTGGAGGGGGGAACATCATGGTGTGGGGCTGTTTTTCAGCATACGGTACTGGCAAACTTCAAATAATTGAAGGAGGGATGAATGAGAAAATGTACAGAGAAAAATCTGCTGCCATCTACCAGGATGATGATGATGAAACGTGGGTGGACATTTCAGCAAGACATTGAAGAAAATAAAGCTGCTAGGATGGCCCAGCCAATCACCTGACTTGAATCCAATTGAAGATCTATGGAAAGAACTAAAGATCAGAGTTCATAGAAGAGGACCATGAAACCTTCAAGATTTGTTGAAGAACGGGCCAAAATCACACCTCAGCAATGCATGCAACTCGATTCTCCATACAGGAGGCGTCTTGAAGCTGTCATTACCAACAAAGGCTTTTGTACAAAGTATTAAAAAGTATTCTTACTTGTACTTCAGTAAGAGTGTTCAATACTTTTTCCCTGTCATTTAACATGATTAAACATAACTTAATTTACAGACATCTTTGGTTTGAGTTCTTTGCATGTGTGGATTGAATGGGTTGTTAGCAACATCTGGTGAACATTTCATGTCAACAGAACCTTTAGAAATATATTTACTGAGAAAAATGGTGACGTGTTCAGTGCTTATTTTCCCGCTGTAAATATTAAATATTCTTATTCTGAACAATTTTGCCTCAAGAACCACTGAGGCATGGTATTTTTTTCTGCATAGCAGATATTATTTTATGATAAATATAAGACTGATGGTGAAATTTCACACTAAAATCAAAACATTATTTTTTAAGACAATTAAGCATATTACAGTCAGATTTGCTGTATATTTTTAGAATAGCTTTTATATTCTAGCAACAAAATTGACCCTGACACTTTTCTTTCTTTGAAAAACCCACAAATTGCAAAGCTAGAAAATGTTTCCATTTACTACTAAATACTTCAATTCTTCGTTGTCATGCATCCAATTAATACAAGTATAAAGCTATAATTATTTTCTTTGGAAGCAAAATGCACATGAAAAACCAATCAACATGGACCATCAAACCTTTTTCCAACTAAATGCTTAAATTAGAACAGCAGGGGTTGATAATGCACGTACAGTGAAAGTTAACTTTTATTTTCTTTCAAAAATTTTCATTTCTTTTCATCACTCTCCATTTTGAAAGTTTTCCATTAATGAAAAGCATTTTAAATATATGCCAGGTACTGGATATATAAAAGTTTATGATGTTTATTATTATTTTAGCAGGCAGTGAGGGGTCCAGCTGAGCTCTGGCCAACTCACACAAACATTAGAGAAAGCAGGATGAAGCTTTGTTTCAATTTCATCACAGACGGCTGTGTTCTCTTCTGCCTCTGCCTCTTAAATAAAACATTTTTGTTCTAAGAGAAGATAAAAACCATTCCTTTCCTGTTAAAAAAAAATTACTTGATTTTCAAAAGTCGATGAATTTGCGTCTGAATAACGCAATACATTTAACGCACAAAATAAACTTATGAAGTAAAATGAACTATGCAAAAAGCATTTCTAACACCTCAAGTACATTTTATAGGTAGCCAAGCATAGTTCACCCCTTACGCATGTTATTACGTCTTTCAAAAACTTTTGAAATATTAGAACTAAATTCATCGACATAAGACACTCGTGGGCATCAATCACTTAACCGAAAACTTGCCGGTTAAGAAATAAATAATTATTACCAAAAGATCCGTTTGCCAATCAACGACTTCGAAAAAGTAACATATTTTATAAAAGTAGCATTTGCGAAAAAGTAGAAGTCCAGAGAGTCACACATTTACCTCAAAAACCCACTTCCGGATGTTTTGACCACATATTCGCTTTCCGAGAAGCGGGAGAAAGTGACGACCTGGGCGCTTGAAATACGCTGTCTGTCAGAGATGATAACATGCATAATACTCGAGTATAAATTTGTTCTTCATTCGCTGAAATTGAATCAGAACGATTAAGAACCGAGTGAAATATTACACAATGCATGCTAAAGAGAATAAACTGTTCAATAAAGTCAATTGAAAAAAATTAATTAGTTAACATCATTCAACATGTTAATTTTTGACAGATATTTCTCTGAATCCTAAATTCCTGATTTAATTACGTTCGATAATTTAGTATTCTGATCTTTTTTTAATCATTTAATCAAGTTAAATGGGTGATCCTGAGATGAGTTCCCGTAGGCATACAATTTGACTCGTATGCTAATGTAATAAATACTATAAACTTTACTTTAAAAAAAAAAAAATTAGTTTGAATACTATCTTTTCAGTTGTTTAAAAGATTAAGGCCATTATCAAATTTTGATCAAATGTTGTTTAATTTTCCAATAAAATATTATACATTTGTACATGATTTTTTACATTACCGCTTATTCGATTTTGCCTAATAATCTAGATTTGCTACTGCTAAAAGATACACAGACACACTGCTGTGAATATGTTAAGATTTGCTATTGCTGCATGAATAGAAATACATAAATCCTGTAGCAGATCTAGGCAGGTGGAGCTGGGGGAGGTGGAGGGTTTCAGAAGAACTCTGATAACATGCTGGAGGACTAGCTTACAGCAAACAATGAACCAAACTATTTAAAAGTTTAGCAAGAAGTCTCACAGGCTGAGATCATGTGTAAAAGATGTGATTTGCTTGCAAGTTGTATGTAAAGGACCTAACAGCTCCTTCATGACTGGTGTTTAACTCGATTTAAAATATTCAACTCTTTCTTTGTGCAGAAATCAACAAAACAGAAGTCACGTTTAAAAGCCATTTTAATACAAATAAATACAAAGTTAAATTATAAATATATTCTTCATCTTTTAATCAGTATAAAACAAACAAAACGAAATATCCTAATTGTCGCTTGTTTGCCGTCAGGACATTTTCCCGCTGTTTTTATTTGAGGCTCTGCTCAACCCCGCCCCCTTGTCTCCGGTAAAGCTGCAGCACCAGCCCCCGTAGCTCCTCCCTCTTCCTGCGCACCTGATTCCGTGGAAACCAATGCTCCAATCGCAGCGGGAGATCAAAGTGAACCACAGGATTCTGAGAGGAGAAAGTTTAACAAGTCAATGACTGATGTACGTACTAATGTAAACCTGACATTTGGAAGGCAAGGCTACAAAAACACCAAAACCAAATTGAGTAATAATAATTACTACATGTACTTATAACAGGGTTAGGATTAGGGTGTGGTTAAGTGTTAGTTGCATGTAATTATTTATAATGTATAGTATTTACTACACTAACTTCATGTAACTAAATATTAAAACGTCATTTGAACTATAAAGTCTTGTGGGGGGTTTATCCTTGTGTAGTCAAAACTAATGTTTTCGGTGTCGTCGAGTCGCACATCCCAACTAAACACCACCGCACCTCATCGCGCAGTGTAACGGTGCGTTGTAATGGGAGCGTGCGCGAACAAACACCACCTCACGTAATATCTCTCAGGTCCTACACATATAAATAAATCCACGCGAAAAGAAAGGCCTGCACATAACGCAAATTAAAAAATGTATCCCACAAATAATTGGGCTTGAAAATTGATTACCTCCACAGATGATGTTTATTACTTTTTAATGGCCTTAAGTAAACTTCATTTACTACCTTTCACAACCCCGCGGACACTGACTTAACATGCAACGTGTCAAAAAAAAATCTCTTGTGTTCCGCGTAGGATTAGTTTGCGATGATTCTCTGGCCTAGTATTAACAGTTTTTGAAGTAATTTGCTGCATTAACTAAAGGGCCAGTCACACAGCGAAAACGCATGAATCACGCACGAATTACGCACATCTGCGCAGAGCGTGCGTCATATGCGTATTTCGTCGGTGGAACGAACATGGACCATCAGTGATTGTAAGTGGATGTGCGTCGAAGGCAGTTTGTGTGTGATTTTGAGTTTTGAACGGTTCAATATTTGCGTCGTGTGCGTTATACATGAGTCGGCGTGCGTAGTTTATGCGTCGAGAATGCGTGACTATGCGCGGGACACGCGTCAGCCGTCAGTGCTTATGCGTAGGAACTGGTTCGAAACCGCGCACATCCATTGACGCCCCACCTTCATATCACTCATGAACGGCACGCGTATCACGTTCATTCCATTCCATACTTTGGTCAATTTCTTGACGCACAAGCACGCACAAACCCAATCTGTGTGTGTTTTGTGGGTGATTCGTGCGTGATCGGCTGTGTGACTGGCCCTTAACTTCATGCTTAAACGTAAGTCGTTTAGGTGTAACTTGAGTTCTTCAGATTCCAAGCTCTTTCTTATATTACTGAAAATCCCAGTGAACGGCTGAGTGCAAAATGTCAAGCAACTTGGGTGACCGACGTTCCTCTAGTACTGTAAAGCGAGACTGTACTTTGACATTTAGCACCGAGGGAACTAAAAAGCATTGACCCGGTACAAAAAGCACCACGGTAGACGAGGTCTCAGCCAACATTTTGGCAATAACTCAGTATGTACCTGCAGGAAGCTCTCCACATACTGCAGCAGGTACAGGCCACAGTCGCTGCTGTTGTCCTGCAACGGGACCCTGCAGAGACCCCTACTGATGCTGTCATTGGTAAAAGTGCGAGTGCTTCCTTTCCGAACCTCCCATTCCACCTGCAGGTACCTGAGGGACGAGTCCAGGTCACATTCACAGGTCAATGTGTGACAAAATGCAATGAAACCTGTCCAAACTTGGGCTGCATGATATATCGAAATAAAATCAAGATCGCAATATGGCTTAGTGTGATTGTCAAAGTGTGAAGGATGCGATTTAATTTAATAAATACATGCGCTACTGGTTTCAGAGGGAAGCGTGGCATTAATACATGTGATATTATGAGCTGCAAGAGTGTGAATGAACACAAGCTTCACTCTGAAATCAGCAGTGCACATTTATATTTTATGTGAGCTTTTCAAAATAAAAGCTTGATGGGTTACTGTTTGAAAATGAAGAAATTACGACAAGTACAGTGAAATAAATACATTTTCTCAATTTTTACGTTACAGGGCAATAGTGTTATTACAGTATATATATATATATATATATATATATATATTTACATTTTTAAGAACAAATCAGTATAAAATCATAATTTTGTAATATTGAACTGGTCAACACATTAGGGATGTTGCCAAGGAAAATAAGGATCTGATGATTCATTCATAAAAAAAAAAAAATAAATAAATAATCTGGGGGAAAATGTTTTTTTTTTGTGTGCAAAAAAACAAAAATCGCATTGTGAGTTTTTCCCAATATTATGCAGCCCTAGACCAAATAGAATTAAACATCAATACAAATAACAGCAATTGCATAAGTTAATTCCCCTAATTGTAATTGAATTCCCGTAAATGACTCACTCGCGTAACAGCGTGTAAATCCGTTGGTGGTAAGACAGCTTTAGAGAGTCCATGACCAGAATACAGGGCCTGAGGTAAAAGCAGGGAAACAGACATACAGCGGATCAGATAACAGGATCAGGAGCACTACTTCAGCAAATACAGTGTCAAGAGGTACTGTGACCCATGATATTTGCCCCCGGATGAAGATCAAGAGATTGAATATTGAAGACGGTTTTATTACCTCCTGCAGACGGTCTCTCTTGTGCAGCTGTGAGCTGTGCAGTCCTGAAAACAGAAACCCTTCAGACTCATCCATGCTATTTTACTATACATGAAAATCTAACTTTACTGTCAATCCAAAGATGATCAGAGACAGTAAATACATTGTATATAGTACTGATCTGTCTAATATTTAAAATGTGTGTATAGTGAGATTACCGGTAGGTTGTGTGATCTCGACTCACTGAGTTTCAATCTGTTTCCTTTTGGTGGCTTTGAATTGACTGAAATTAAAGATTATTTATAATATTAGTGTATTATTGGTATTAGTTGTATTATTACTTATTACTATACATTTTAGTTATTTTTTTTGTGTTGATTATGATAAGGGCATAAAATATAAGATCTTTGAAGGAAGAACAAGTAGATATGGTTAGTAAAACATTTTATAGTGCAACTAAAAATGTAACATTTCTGAAAAGAGAAAAAAAACAGATTAATAGAGAATAATGTATGTATGTTTGCATGCATTTAAATTATATATATATATATATATATATTTTTTTTTTATTTTTTTTTTATTGAGAAAAAAATATATATATAATTTATTTTTCATATATATTATTTTTTATATATTTATTAACTTTTTTCTCTCTCTCTCATATATATATATATACACACACACACACACACACACACACACACACACACACACACACACACACACACACACACATTATATGTATATATATATACACACATATATATACACACACACACATATATTTATATATATATATATATATACACATATACATAATATATACACACACATATACACACACACACACATACACAGGGAGTGCAGAATTATTAGGCAAGTTGTATTTTTGAGGATTAATTTTATTATTGAACAACAACCATGTTCTCACTGAACACAAAAAACTCATTAATATCAAAGCTGAATATTTTTGTATCAATATTTTAAGTAGTTTTTAGTTTTAGCTATTTTAGGGGGATATCAGTGTGTGCAGGTGACTATTACTGTGCATAATTATTAGGCAACTTATCAAAAAACAAATTTATACCCATTTCAATTATTTATTTTTACCAGTGAAACCAATATAACATCTCAATATTCACAAATATACATTTCTGACATTCAAAAACCAAACAAAAACAAATCAGTGACCAATATAGCCACCTTTCTTTGCAAGGACACTCAAAAGCCTGCCATCCATGGATTCTGTCAGTGTTTTGATCTGTTCACCATCAACATTGCGTGCAGCAGCAACCACAGCCTCCCAGACACTGTTCAGAGAGGTGTACTGTTTTCCCTCCTTGTAAATCGCACATTTGATGATGGACCACAGGTTCTCAATGGGGTTCAGATCAGGTGAACAAGGAGGCCATATCATTAGATTTTCTTCTCTTATACCCTTTCTTGCCAGCCACGCTGTGGAGTACTTGGACGCGTGTGATGGAGAATTGTCCTGCATGAAAATCATGTTTTTCTTGAAGGATGCAGACTTCTTCCTGTACCACTGCTTGAAGAAGGTGTCTTCCAGAAACTGGCAGTAGGACTGGGAGTTGAGCTTGACTCCATCCTCAACCCGAAAAGGCCCCACAAGCTCATCTTTGATGATACCAGCCCAAACCAGTACTCCACCTCCACCTTGCTGGCGTCTGAGTCGGACTGGAGCTCTCTGCCCTTTACCAATCCAGCCACGGGCCCATCCATCTGGCCCATCAAGACTCACTCTCATTTCATCAGTCCATAAAACCTTAGAAAAATCAGTCTTGAGATATTTCTTGGCCCAGTCTTGACGTTTCAGCTTGTGTGTCTTGTTCAGTGATGGTTGACTTTCTGCCTTTCTTACCTTGGCCATGTCTCTGAGTATTGCACACCTTGTGCTTTTGGGCACTCCAGTGATGTTGCAGCTCTGAAATATGGCCAAACTGGTGGCAAGTGGCATCTTGGCAGCTGCACGCTTGACTTTTCTCAGTTCACGGGCAGTTATTTTGCGCCTTGGTTTTTCCGCACGCTTCTTGCGAACCTGTTGACTATTTTGAATGAAACGCTTGATTGTTCGATGATCACGCTTCAGAAGCTTGGCTATTTTAAGACTGCTGCATCCCTCTGCAATATATCTCACTATTTTTTACTTTTCTGAGCCTGTCAAGTCCTTCTTTTGACTCATTTTGCCAAAGGAAAGGAAGTTGCCTAATAATTATGCACACCTGATATAGGGTGTTGATGTCATTAGACCACACCCCTTCTCATTACAGAGATAAACATCACCTAATATGCTTAATTGGTAGTAGGCTTTCCAGCCTATACAGCTTGGAGTAAGACAACATGCATAACGAGGATGATGTGGTCAAAATACTCATTTGCCTAATAATTCTGCACTCCCTGTATATACACAGGTATGCAAACCTGTTACTTTACAATTTTCCCTAAAATTGTGACCTACAAGGTGACATCTGAAATAACTATTTAATGTACATTTTGTACATGTCATAATTAGTAAATAATTAAATAACAAAACTTGTATTTTTTTATACAAAGTATAGTCAATTGCATTCATCAATTTGAACTATGTTACTGTAATTATAAAAAGACTAAAAATAAAAAAAAGCAGAGCATAATCAAATGTAACAATCAATTCAACTTTAACCCTGCTACAACCAAACAAATGAATAAATATATTGTTTGAATGTGTGAGGGATACCTCTCTGACATTCCCCTGCTGAGCTCACTTTGGCTGTCTGGCTCTCGTCCCGGGACACAGAGCCCTTGTCTCTCCACTGTACGAACTGAGTCTGTTCCAGACCAGGAAAACAGATCACCACAAGGTACCAGTGAGCCCTGGACAGAGAGCAAACAGAGCAGGAAATCAGCGTAAGCTGCAGAGGAAGTGGAATTCAGTGATCTGTGATCAAGCCTGGTTTCTACTGCCAAAAACATCCTGTAACAGTAGGACTGGATACTGATACTGCTATAAAAAGCTTTTGTTCTGCGTTTGATCTTATTCAATATAAACATGATATTTATGCATCTGCTTCTAGATGGATGGATAGAGAGACAGAGAGGTATAAACCGCATTTTCCCGCAGGTTATACCAGATTTTACAAACCCCGCAAGGGGTGCGGGTTATATAAGGGTGCGGGCTATATTACGATTTTTTTGCACATACTAATATTTCTATATATTTGTTACGTCCCTAAGGACGTAAGGTTTTTTTTGTGGTGTTTTCTTTCTTGTGAGGGTTGTTGGGAGAGACTTATTTTTCTTTTAGTTCTGATTCAATACTAATGCGACGCGACATTCCACTTCACCTAGGTTCAAGGCTCTATGGTTCAGTGACGACCTGCGCTGCTGTATGGCGCAGAAACATGGCCAATGACAAAAAAACTCGAACAGCAACTTCATCGAACCGACATGAAAATGCTCAGACGGATGCAACGCATTAACATCAAAGATCATATCCAATCAACGGAAATTCTGCGTCGAGCTGAAGCATCATTGAAGAATCATGTCGACGACACCATCTGCGATGGTTTGGCCACGTAAGAAGAAGTGAAAACAGTGCTATACTGTCTATTTTAGATCTTGTAGTCCCTCACATTCATCCAAAAGGTCGCCCGGAAAAAGACCTGGGCGCAAACGATCCAACAGGACCTCAAAGCGCTGAATCTTAACGAATTGGACGCAACCGACCGTCTAATATGGCATCAAAAGTTGGCGACAAAGAAGTACTGTCCGACCCCGGAGCCGGGAAAACGGATGATAAACGAGGATTGATTGATTCTGACTTGTTATTTAAGGGTTCAGGTTATGGCAACGACTTTCTACACAAAACCCGCAGGCTATATGAGGGTGCGGAGTATCTGCGTCTGCGGGTTATATGCGGGAAAATACGGTGTGTGTGTGTGTGTATATATATATGGAAACTAATCTAATGAAATGCTCTTATTTTGCTACATAAAAGTGCATAAAAATATGAATACTCACAATGTTTCTTTCATGTACAATCATTGTGAACACTGTGAATATTTACCATCTCATCCAGTATTAGAGCAAGATCTGCTACTACAAAAACTGGGGGAACGGACATTCCCAAGCTTGTGAATCATCTGTGCCAGGTTGTACTGTGCGAGAGAACGTGTGTCCATGTTTCAGTGAATGTTCTAATGCGGCAATTTGATTTTATGAGAACTTGAAGTACCACGTCAGAATTCCCCGTTCTCTCTCTCTCTCAGTTTGGCTCTAGAGACTCGTGTGACCATATTTCCGTGATTTATCCTCTCGTCCATAAAGCTCAATCCAACATCCTCTGCTCAGATATCAAACAACGCTGAATACCAACTATCTGATCCACAATATCTGGTCATAAAAACAAAAATACAGTTTGAATGCGTTTGAGATGTCGTAACTATTTGCGAGGATTTGCGCAACGCTCTGAAATTGGAAGGACACCAGGTTGATGGTTTTGATTCCTTTTATATCATTTTACTTGAGAATTTGCTCTATTCCAAAACATCAAGTTTTATGGATCACAGGTGAAGCTCCTGAGTCTCTGGAAATATTGATTTTAAGTAAACGTACACTACTGGTCAAAAGTTCAGGGTCAGAAAGATTTTGATGTTGTTTTTTTAAATAAATTAATACTTCTATTCAACAAAAATTGACAGTAAACATTTATATTATTACAACAGATTTATTTTGTATAAATGCTGTTCTTTTGAAATTTCTATTAAATCAAAAAATCTTAAAGAAAATATTAAGCTGTGTTGTCAACATTGATTGTAGTAATAATGATAATAATAATAATTGTTGTTTCTTTAGCAGAAGATCATATTAGAAGGATAATGTGACACCGAAGAATTAAGTAATGATGCTTAAAATACAGGTTTGATTAAAGGAATAAATTATATCTTATAATAATGTTTCATAATATTACTATATTTGAGATCATAAAAAAGCAACGTTGGTGAACATAACAGACTTCACTCAAAAACATCTTACAACCCCAAACGTTTGACCGCTAGGTGTGTTATTCATTCAGTACTAAGAGAGATATATATATAATATAATTTTTTTTAAACAATATCTGGAGCTACTCTGAATCATGCATGTGTTTTTCAAATTTAAATTCCCCACTTACTCCTGATTAACAGGTATAAAAAGGTAGTCCTTGCTAAAAATGTCTACGTGACGTGTCCATGTTCTCACTCTCTGGTGTCGTCTGTGAGGGGCTCTGTGGGAAGAAAAAAACCCAATAGCAGTCACTTCGGTATGAAATCCACAATTTAGCAAGAAATTTCCTCTAAAACTCATAAAAGGAACTTTAATTTTTTTAGGTGTACTGTCTCTTTAAATACTTATACTCGATTTAAAGAGACAGTACAGCCAAAAATTAAAGTTCCATTAATGAATCTTGCTAGAAATCAAAGACTGCAAAGGGTCTTTGAGTGATTTCTTACGTGCTGCCGGCCTCTTCCGGACAGCTAGTGTCTTTTCGAGTAAGCTGTTTGTAGAAGAAGCTGCTGAAGATGTGAGATCTTTCGGCCACATCTTTGTCTGCTCTTTCTAACAGAAGGTACCTGAAGGGAATATTTAATAGTAGGGTAAGGGAAAATATCACATCACATTTCACAAGCTCAGCAGTGCCATTAGACTCACTTGAGGTAGAAGTCGATGATGACGTCGTTGAGAAACTCGCCATCCTTGAGGCACTCCAGGTCCTCGGTTGTCACTGTAATGCCGCCCTTGGAGGGGGGAGGAGGGTACTGGATCAGCCTGGTGGAAAATTTTCAAACAAGCCACTCATAGAAAATGTAACTTCAGCTTCCAAAAATACAATCCTCTTTGCTAATCATGACATATCAATATTGACTTACAAATTAAATCTTAATTTCACTGCCTGTATGGAAACTTCAACAACTTGATGGAAAGTTAGTGGTATGGAAACCTCTCAAAAGGGCCAGGGAACGTCAACGTTTGGGTTCCAGCTACAAAGCTTATGGTGTAATCATTGCTTTCAGAAAATAGATTAAATGTGAAATGTGTCATTTCTGCAACTCTAGAGGCACCAAACAGAATTTTAAAAATAATGGCAAGTCAAAAAAAGCTTCCTTGTCTGCCATTGTGTGGATAAACAGGCAATCCAAGCCCAAACTAATGGAACTGGTAAGTCAAGCAACGTGTATGTTTTCTATTAAAGTTTATTTTATTTTTTTTACCCAAAAGTGTTTTGTAAACACAGAATTTTACTTTCGGCATTACACTTTCTCAAGACTAAGATTAAGACATTTTAAACAATGTGCATACGGTGCATGTAGTTTTACTGCAGTAAATATTTTTCAGATAATATTTCAGTGTTTATCTGGATCAAATTTTTACATTTCTAATACAGTAATACCTCGGTTTACGAGTTTAATTCATTCCAAGAGCTCGTAACCCAAAATACACGTACACCAAAACAATTTTCCCCATAAGAATGCAATAAAAATCACTCGATTCGTTCCACATGACCATAAATATATATATTTTTTTTTTGTTTTACCCGATTAATTACAGTTCAAAATTATAACCATTAAGATCTCATATAAATACTAATTAATAATTGACAATTAAACTCTAAAAACACTTGACAATTTACTGTAACGCACACTTTAGCTTTGAGTAGCGTCGCTGCTGGCGTGAAGGAGACGAGAGGAGGGTGTTACTGCTTAGAGGGAGGATTTCGTACCTTCTTTCTTACTCATCTTGAGGGTCATTGTCTATATGCTGTACTGTACGTATATATTTCACTACGTGAACAATAGCGATCACAATTAATGTTAACAACAGGAGGTAAAACCGCTGTAAATCACTTATAAAAGTATCACTGTGGTGAATGATGCAGCCAAACCGAACGACGCTGAGAGAATGAACGAGTTAAGGGGTTATAGGCTTTATGAGAGGCTGTCGTTAGGATATTTCCAGTAAAAATACGCGCGAAGATGCTGAGCGTTAGGACTTTTCCACAAAAAAATGCGCGTGCGCGATGAAATTTTTCTCGAACACCGATTTGTTCGTATACTAAGTCACTCGTAAACCGAGGTATTACTGTATGTCTTTTGATTGTAATCATCATTTTTGGGGGTACTTTGCATTAAAACTCCTCAGTACCTGCAGGGTAAGCTCTGCTGCTGTCTGGCTGCTGTCAGCTCTCGGAGCCTGCTGCTGGTCCTACTCGTGCTCTCCTGTTGGGATAAAGTGAACCAAGCCAGATCAGAATCTAAACAGTTGGTGATCCTCCAAACGCCTGTGGTTGAAGTACCAGAACCTACTCATTGGCTACAGTTTACACTCAAGCATGCAAATGCATTTGGATTTTGTTGAAAAAAGGATTGTAAATATGGGTTGAGAAAATGTACAGCGAGCAAAACATGATATACTGAGAGAGGCAGTGGACTTGAGGGTGATATGGGTTCAGAAAACGGAAAATGAAAAGTGAGAAGAGCGACGCCATGTGCTGACTGTTTAGGGCGGATAGTCAGGCTCTATTTCTGTTGAGTCTTGAGCCAGATCATAAAACGCAAGAAAAGAAAGAAAAGAGAAAGCGTCTGAGGTGGCCTACTTCATCGCTGCCAGCTGGCACCATGCAAACCAAAAAAAAAAAGAAGAAACGTGTCACGGCCCAAGAGCCCTGACGCCCACACGCAGATGTTGCCCTAAAAAAGACCAACATACACTTTAAAGTTGTAGTACCCCCAAAATGCAGCAGCCATGAGCCTCCACCCACGTCATAAAGTCTCTAGAGAGAGTGACAATGGCCACTTCCACGGGACCTGAGATACTATCCCTAAAAGCAGCCAACTTTCCTCCTCCTCATCTCTACACACCAACAGAGCCTCCATGGACCATGGCTAACCTCACTCCTTCTCTTATATTGGGCTGTATAATTCCTCTGGTGCCTCCATCATGCCTGTACTCAAGTTCCTGCCAATATCTGGCCAACCCATTGGACACAGTAAGAGGAAGCAAAGGAATGGATACATGAACAAAGAAATGAAGGATGAATGAATGATTGGACAAAGAAAAGTTGAAGGATGGATGGACAAAATGACAAATGAATGGAAAATTATTAAAGAAACTGAAGAGTGGACGGATGGACAGAAACCAGAATGGATGAAAACTGAAGGACAGATGTATGGACAAAAATAATCAAGGACACTTATCACCCCGCAAACCCTCACTTCACCCGGCTGCCCTCTGGGAAAAGCTTCCAAAGCCTGATGGCCAAAACTGAGAGACTTAGGAGGAGTTTCTTCCCCCAGGCCATCAGAATCCTGAACGCTGTCACTGACATCACGTGACTTCATCTCACTCTTTCTTTCACTTTCTGTTCTCATTGTTACCGTGTAACATCCTGCTATAACTTATTTGCATATAATTATTCTACATTTCTGCTAACCACTTATTTATAAGTCTACAGTTTTAATTATTGCACAGCTTATCTCACTTATTTTATTTCACCCTTTATTTTTACTTGATTTATTTATAATTCTACATATACATATATAGTACTTTTTATCCTATTTCTATTGTAATTTCCTCTTGTGTTTTTTGTAAAAAAATGTAAATTTTTAAGTTTATATAACTGTTAATTTGCACTGTCCATGGAGCGGACCTGTTTACATTTCACTGCCAGCTGTATATCCTGTATATAACTATGTATGTGACAAATAAAACTCTTGAATCTTGAATTAAGAATGAAAAACTGAAGAATGGATGGACAGAAAAGGAACAGATGGACGGACAGACAAACAAAAGAAAAGGATCGACGGATAAAGAAAGACATGGATATAACTCACAAAGGAAGGGATGAAATAGCAGACAGATAGACAGAATAAAAGATGGATGGACAGAGGAATAGATGACTATACTGACAAGGAAGGATGAATGGATGGATGGACAAAGAAACACATAGATAGACAGATAATAAAATCGATGTTCTCATGGGTTTAAGAGTGGATGAAACGATGGACAAAACAATGGATGGATAGACAAAATGACAAATTAATGGAAAATTATTAAAGAAACTGAAGAGTGGATGGATAGACAGAATCAAGAATGGATGTAAGGACAAAGGAACGAATGGACAAAAAAGGACAGATGTATGGATGAAAAATATGGATTAAGAATGAAAAACTGAAGAATGGATGGACAGAAAAAGGAACAGATGAAAGGACAGACAAACAAAAGAAAAGGATGGACGGACAAAGGAAGGGATGGAATGAGAGACAGAATAAAAGACGGATGAACGCATGGACAGAGGAATAGATGAATATACTGACAAGGAAGGAAGGATGGATGGATGGACAAAGAAACACATAGACAGACAATAAAATTGATGTTGTGATGGGTTTAAGAATGGATGAAATGATGGACAAAACAATAGATGGATGGACAAAAGGATACAAAATTTGATGGTTAGACAGAGAAATTGAAGTGTGGATGGATGAATGGAAGAATGAATGAATTTACATTCCTGTAGCTCAGTGCTTCTCAATTATTTTCTGTTAAGCCCCCCTAGGAAGAGGTAAAAATTTTGCTTGTCCCCCCCTCCCCCCATTTTGGAACTTTCGCTTTATTGTTTCCATGGCAACGCGTCATGCTTGTCACGTGACATACCGCAGTCACAAAAAGCACTGTATAATATATAGTTCAAATTAGTCACCAACTTGTTGGATCAACTTGTTGAAACCTAAAAGAAATCTTATGTGGTTGAAAACACTGAATTGTGATAAATGACAAGCTCTGAGCGCGTCTTTTTTTGGATCAGTGCCAGATATCGCGTGAAAACACGTGTGAATTTAGTGGTTGATAACGTGACACATGAACACCGGTGTGATCGTACACGTCAAAGGATGAGGGGACGGTTATCTGAACTTCATATCTGCTGCTCTTGTTCAGTGCAAGAAAAATTACTCCCTGGCAAAAAAAAAGCATGTACCCCAGGGTCACGCGCGCCCCCCCTGGCATCGCTCCGAGCCCCTCCTGGGGGGCGCGCCCCACTATTTGAGAACCACTGCTGTAGCTCAAACAGTAGATTGTGACACTTGCAACATCAAGGTCATGGGTTCGATTCCCAGGGAAAGCAAGAACTGATTAGAATGTCAATGTGTTTCTTGAATGCAATGAAAGTTGCTTTGGATAAAAGCGTCTTCCAAATGCATAAATGAAAATGGATGGATGGATGGATGGATAGACAGATTTGTGAACTGACCTTTGAGGTGTTTTGTCCCAGAAGTGAGAGGAGGTGTTGGCCTCGTTCGTGACAATGAAGTTGCTTCAGACCATCCGCCCAGGACAGAGCGTTACTCAAAGGACCCGGACCGTACCTCAGGCCAATCACGTCCATGAGAGACGCCAACAGGGCCGCCTGAAGATCCTCCAACTGACCAGTCAACACCAGCAGGACAAAAGGACAGGCCTGTCCTAGAATAAAGAATAGAAAACATTCTTAATTTATTTTTATTATTTGAGTTTATTTGACTTCATTTCTTTATCTGCAACATTTAACTCAGATCAGATGGTGGATGATTCATCCAGAACTGGGTGGCCAAAATTAATAATAATAATAATAATAATAATAATAATAATATATATTTTTAAGAAGCATTCCTCCTTGCAAACAAGCATAATGCCACATAATAGTACGGCAAACACATGAGCACCAGACTGAATGAACTAATCTTTTAATGGCCGCCGATCACACGCACACACTGCAGGTAATGCCTGCATGTTAATGCTTTAATACTGGCTGACGGCTCGTGACGCAAGCTTCGCCTGCTTTGATAACCGCATGGTGCCATTAAAACTGGCTGCGCTCTCATTACAGAGATCAAGGGTGTGTGTATAATGTGTATAGTAGCGCTTGATACATTTGCACGAACAGAAAACAAGGTGATAATCACAGCCGATTTGAAAATAGGGTTACATGTTTAATATACATTTATGGTGAGCAGGACTTTAAACCACTAATGAATGTTATTATTAACATTAATAAATGTATTGTTATGCTACTTATTGTATAAAATGTTATTTAGTGAACATGTTATACATAATAAATCGCAATAAAAAATTTAACAGCTCATTAGTCAACATTTTTTTTAAAACTATTAAAAATAATTATAATTATTAAATATTATTAGACAAATATATTTAACAAAATAAGAAATATTATATTTGTAATACATGTCCCCTGGAAACTGAAAAAAAAAAAAAAATCAAGTATTTAAATAAAAAAGTATATATTATTACATTACAATACTAACATTTCCGGGTTTCTTCATTTTCAAAAGTTTATATTTTGTTGACAAAAGTCGGTTTATAAGTGGTTCATTACAAGTTTGGGAAGATGTCACATTCCCAAATCCAGGTTATAAGCAACCGTTTCCATTTACTGTGAACTGAACTGCTTTGAGACGCTGAAAATCATGAGCTGTTTGTAAAGGAACACAATGCCACGCTTCCTTCTGAAACACGCAGCGCGTGCAATTAAACCGCAGCCTTTGCATTGTGATAAAAACAAAATTGTTGTATGGCTGGGTGGGATTTATTTTGATTAATAATGTAGCCCTAGTTTAAAGTTTCTAAGTAACGTCGCAACTTGGCGCATTAATATAAAAATATATTAGTAAAAACCGTGTTGTTGTGGGTATGCGTGTTTATAAAAAAATAATTTTACTAATTATTAACAATTTACTTGTATTTACTGTACACATATACACATTTGATTGGAAGAATAGAAGAAGAAAAGTAATGGATCCACCGTTCCATGCAGAGATTTGAACAAGAACCACGAATAAAAACGATGAATGTTGTGCTGCTTTGTTTCCTGTTCTTGGAGCAGCGTGTTCTTCTGTCTCAACATTCACTTTGCGCATGTGGAAATCTGCAGAACAAACCTCACCTGAAGTGTGGAATGTGTGCAGCACAGACAGCTCTTTCTGAAGAAGTCTGGCTTGAGCGTCTGACACCTCAAGGAAGAGGAGAGAAGGGGCGGGCTCTTCCGTGCTCGATAACAAACTGCCGTCACGGGCCAGTCCGCCATCCCACACGCCGTACAAGCAGAGCTGAGAGCAAGACACACTAACGGCTATCTCATTCTCCCCATCCACACCTACAAATACAAAAAAACAAGCAGGAATTGACTTTGGTTATCTTTGGTTACAGATATTTTAAATATAGTATGATTAAGCTTTCTTAAAAGTAAAAACAGAACGGTGGAGTGAATCATTCAATGGCACTTGTTGCATTTACATTAATGCATTTTGCAGATGGTTTTATCCAAAGCGACTTACTTTGCATTCAAGAAACACATTGACATTCCGAACCCCTAACCTTGGCGTTGCAAGCGCCACACTCTATTGTTTGAGACAGTAGACTCAACATCTGTGGTCTATTTTCCTATTGATTTCCGGTTTATTTACGTCAGTCGACATAAAATCAATATTTGCCTAAATTACAAAAAAAATAAATAATAATAATAACATTCAAAACGACTTTCCTATTTCATGGACATCACTCTATAGAAAAGTGCGACTTTTTTTTATTCCAAAAAATAAAACAACACAATAATATTTCACACACCAAGTAACTACTGCACTTGATAATGAACGAACTTTGCTAAATGTTAAAGAAACAAGAGCATTTCATAATAAATACTAGTGTTATAATGTTATAATTTGGAAAAATAAAGTTGGGAAGACAAAAAACTTTGACAAATTAGTTTTGATTATAGATTATGTGCGTTGTTTGTTTTTAGAAGTTCATTCATTTGAGCAAAATATAAAAATGGTATACAGTAATACTTCGAGATACGAGCGTCTCTACATACGAGTATTCCAAGATACGAGCAAGCCTTCCGGCAGATTTTTGCTTCTAGATACGAGTAAATATTCAAGATATGAACACGCGTACTGACGTAGATGCACGTTCACTTCATGTGTTCGCTGACTTCTGATTTTCTCTCTATTTTGTGCATTATTCTTTATAATAGCGATGAGCTCTAAGAAAGTTAGTGGTAAAGATGGTAGTGAGAAGAAGAAACGCATGATGACAATGGAAATGAAGCATGAAATTGTGGATAATTTGAGCGCGCTCACCTATGATCGCAGTACATCCACGATACCATCCTAAAGCAGAAGGATGCGATCAAGAATGTAAATCCTTCCAAGGGCGTGACGATTATATCGAAGTTATGTTCGAATATAAATAATGAGATGGAGAGGCTTCTGTTGTTGTGGATAAAGGAGAAGCAGATGTGCCTCCATAGATATTTTGTCAAAAGGTCTGCGCCAAGTGAAAGTGAAAGTAAGGGTAGTCAGGTGAAAAAATGGAAGAAAAGTGAGTTTTTTCCCCATTGTTAAGGATCTGGGGTCTCATTTATAAAGTGTGCATATGCACAAAACGGGACTGGAAACGTACGTACGCCAGTTTCTACGCAAAGGTTGTGATCTATAAAAAATAAACTTGACGTTAGAATGTGTGCAGCTTTAAGCAAACTTTGAGCCGCGCATACGCACATTGTGGAGACAAAGGGAATTGGCGACACAGATGGTGAGGTTTTATAAATCGGATTACTTTTGCCGAACGCCATTTTTGGCTTTTGGGTGCATGTAAACTTTTAGTAGGGATCCTACGCACAGTTTTATAAATGAGACCCCTGGAACGGAATAATTTGTTTTCTATTATTTCTTATGGGAAAACATGATTCAAGAAACGAACAATTCGAGTTACCAGCTCCGCCATGGAACGGATTATGCTCGTATCTAGAGGCATTACTGTATATTTTCTTAAGAGGCTTAACTCCCAGTATGTTTCCTTCAGTCCCAAGGTCTTCTATGCACCATACATATAAGTGTCTAAATGTAAAACAAATAAAAAATAATAAATAAAAAGCCAGATAAAACATTGGATCGAAGCTTTTTATACTCGTATCCAGTTGGGAGAAATTCCTCACTACTCTTTGGATCGTTTCTTTTACAAAGTACTATGGCTGCCTCAATGGAAATGTATAACTATTACAAAAAAGTATTTTCCGGACATCCGCTGGGAAGGAAATATAGCGATTGGACCTCTTGGAACTTTAATTGAATACCCCTGCTAAATGAATATGTGTAGTAAAACTGAAATCTGGATGTACTACATTCATCTTGTTATCATTCTACATAAACTACGTATTGAAAACTCTTGAGACACTTCGGAATTGCGATAGATCTATACGATTTTATTAACACTACAATGTCTGACATACTAGTCTTTGCTTGTGTAAGGGCCCGCTCAGCTCGGCCCAACGACGGTTTCCAATGATGACTGCACGTTCGGTCTTTTCAGTCATGACAAATTCCCATTTGTTTCTTACCTGACTCCATGTTTAAATGTGAGCGCAAATTTAGTTTGGAAAGCCAATTGGTCATCGGTCATTAGTATAATAATTTGGTAACTAGACGTGATTAGTCTATCAAACTCGTTACCTTTATTGAACTCGTTCATTCCCGGATCTCAATGTCTCTCAGAGTCTCACGCTGGCTAATCCATGCGGATCTCATGGATCACAAATCCGCTAGTCTTGGTCACTGGACAGAGGTAAATAGACTAATACCATTTAGCGGGCCGCTTCTGTGCATGCGCTGTCTAAACGTACTTTATTTAGTCCCCATAGATCCGTATAACCTTAATTAAAGTAACACTATTTCTAGTAAGAGGTCTTGACCACTACTACGGATATAAGCTGACCATTATTACTTTCTCTATAGTAGCTTTGGTTTAGTCATGCCGTGGTTTCCCGCGTACATCTAGCTCGCGCTTATGATCGCAGTACATCCACGATATGCATCATCCTAAAGCAGAAGGATCTTATCAAGAATGTAAATCCTTCCAAGGGGCGTGACGATTATATCGAAGTTATGTTTGAATATAAATGATGAGACAGAGAGGCTTCTGTTGTTTTTGGATAAAGGAGAAGCAGATGTCCCTCGATAGATATTTCGTTAAAAGGTCTGTGCCAAGTGAAAGTGAGGGCAGTCAGGCGAAAAAAGGTAAGTAAAGTGATTAAAAGTAAAGAATACAAATCGAAAAAAATAAGAACAACAATAGAAAATAGAAAAGTAAGAAAAAAATATGTAAGCTACGTTCAGTAATGCTTAGTTCCTGCTATTCAAGAAAATCAGTTTTTACTAAACAAAAAAAGTAACGAAAAGTGATCAAAAGCAAAAATTACAAATCGAAAAAAATCTAAACAATAATATAAAATAGAAAAGTTAAAAATAATAATATGTAAGCTATATTAATTTAAGTTACAGTAATACCTCGGTTTACGAGCGACTTGGTATACGAGCAAGGAGGGTCGAATCGGTGTACGAGCATTGTATCGGTGTACGAGAGAAAATGTCCCTCACCCATGCGCAGTTCTGTGTGGAAAACGTCCTAACGCTCAGCATCCTTGTGCGCATTTTTACATGAAATATCCTAATGACAGCCTCTCATAACACAGTCAGGATATATAACCCCTTTTATAACCCCTTAACTCATTCATTGGCTCTATCATTCACCACAGTGATATTTTTATAAGTGATTTACAGAAGTTTTTACCTCATATTCTAAACATTAATTAATTGTGATCACTATTGTTCACGTAGTGAAATATACACGGTTTTAGCCAAATAATAAACAAAGTAATAGGGTTAGACAAACCATATTTTTATACAAACAACATATAAGCCTCTCCTACAAATGAGCACTGTTTTCATGTTCGTCGGACCTGCCGTTTCTCTGCAGTATCGGCAAAAGCGCAAGGAGTAAAATGTGACTTCTTACCCCGTGAGCGGGGCTCGTTTTAACAGACAGCGGGATAGTTGTAACACCATGTTATCCAATGCAAGTTCATTCACGTATTTTTATTTGTTTAAAAAAGTTGCGTCTTGATGATCATAAACTTTTTTCCTTTATTTATTTTTACATTTTTTTGTTGTGTTTTGAACAATGTAATGACATGAAAAACGTTTTAATAGGTTAATACAATGCAAAATATATGATTATTGATGCAACTTGTTCAATGTGGCTTAGTGTTAGGCTACAACTAACCCCGCGCTGTCTTGTTTACTTCAGGACTGGATAGCAGCCACTATGTGTTTTTCACGTCCTTCAAAATGGTACCATCTTTTAGCCAAGAAGATGGTAATCATAACAATATAAGATTAGACTAACAATCTTTCACACATTCTTTGAAAATCGAAAAACAACTACTATAACAAAAAATATTTACATGCTGCCAAAAGAGTTTTTCCTGTGGTTCTCATCCAAACTTCTATGAAATTTCTCGAAAAATGGCCAAGAAGACATGTGCAAACAGTGTGATGAAAAGCCCTTTAGCACGTCACATTTATGCCCCTGCAACTATCTAAAAAAAAAAATCGCTGTTACTATTTACCCCGCGTTACTTTGTGCCCCGCGCTCCCCTAGTTCTCTCGCGGCTCACGCGAATTCGTTCGTTCGCGGCTCCCGGGAATTCGTTCGTTCGCGGCTCCCGCGAATTCGTTCGTTTGCGGCTCCCATGTTCCACGACTTTAACTCTGGATTATCACTTGTTTGTTTTCTGCACTATTATAATAAATTCACTCATTTGCTTTCATCCTTGCTCCCCTCTCCTCCCTCCTCTCTCTCCTCCAAGCAGGCTGCTCAAACCTGACGTGCATTACAGTAAATAGTCAAGTATTTCTAGAGTTTAATTGTCAATTATTAATTAGCATTTATATGAGATCTTAATGGTTACAATTTTAACTGCAATTAATAGGGTAAAACCAAAAAAAAATATTTAAAATGGGCATTTGTGGTCATGTGGAACGAATTAATTGATTTTTAGTGCATTCTTATGGGGAAATTTGTTTTGGTGTACGAGCATTTTGGTTTACGAGCTCGCTCTTGGAACGAATTAAACTCGTAAACCGAGGTATTACTGTATGTTTCGTTGTGTAAGTACCAGCCCCCTCCCTCCCTCCCTCCCTCCTCCGCACCTGCCGCTACTAAATTTATAATTAAAACCACATTTTATTTGATATCACACATGTATCACACTGTATACACATACTATAATTGTGTGTGTGTGTTTATTATACCAATAAAAACTTTTTTTTTCTATTGTTACGGATCTAGAACGGATCAATTTGTTTTCTATTATTTCTTATGGGAAAACATGATTCGAGATACGAGCAATTCGAGTTACGAGCTCCGCCCTGGAACGGATTATGCTCGTATCTCGAAGTATTACTGTATTACGATAACCAGAGGGAAGGCTCACCCTATTTAGGTCGGTCAATCAACAGTTTGTTGCCCAAAATGGAAATTTGATTTATTGGCCTTTACAGTCGGATCTCTAAAGCCTCAGTCGGTGGTTTCCTAAGATCCAACTCAAACTGGATTTTAGTCCATTAACTAACCTGATGCGTCTTTGCGGTAACAAAAGATGCAACGTAATCTACTGAAGTGAATAATTTCAGAGTAAGACAGAATAAAATCAAAAGTAACAATTTATTAACATTGAGGCAAATGTATTGTGCCAATCACATAATTGTATTCAAAGATAATCAATACAAACATCGAATGCTCAGAAATGGAGTAAAAGATGCATACCTGAACTTAGGGAAACACATAATGCTGGGTGTCCAAAGGCACTCAACATTACCGGGCTGATCTTGGTCCTAATTTGCCTAGTCGAATTCATAATGCAGAGTGTCTGTTGGGACACTCAGCATTTTGAATGAATCTGGCCACTACAAGAAAGAGCCATGAGCATTTTTTTACTTTCCCTTAAGTACTCAGACCAGGACCGAACTTCTTTGAAATGTAAACCTTTTGGTTATTGAGGACAGATGGTAATTAGCATAGAAGACCTTGGGAGGGGCAAATCCTTCCCAATAAGTCAGACATTTCTAAACTCTTTAACCTTTAACACTTTTTGGTTTGCTTCGCAAGGGGAATAAGAACGTGAATAGTTTCGGCCAACCCGTCCGCCTTACACTTGTACTGTTTTTTTGTCCTATTATATAGTTAGACTGTGCATGCTAATTGCTAATGCACAATGCTAACCAATAGCCAAATAAACACTCAGCCATTGATTTAACAAACTAGAAATGGTACATTCTGGAACCTAAAGTGCGATCACATTTTTTGTCAGATATCTTTCCCTCAGAAATGTCACATTACTCAAGTCACATGGGTTTCAAAGAGCAACGGACGTTGAATAACTTCTAGGCGTGCACTAGGACACGCACGTCAATGCTAACAGCTAAAAGCCACAAACCTATCAGAAATGCTTGATAAAATGCTCAATTTGGCACTTGAAGCTGGAGGCCTTGTTCAAATGATTTGCTGTATTGTCTCTCGAGTGGATTGGTGACGTACAAAGACCTCGAAAGCTACGAACAAAGAGAGACCTGTATGAAACTCTCATAAGTATCTTATATACACACACACAGGCGCTCTTTTGAACACATTCAGTAATAAGAGGATGACTGAAGTCACACAAATAAGTTCTCTGCTCTTCCTCTGTCTCACACACATAAATAGAGCCTTAATCTGAGCCGTCTTAACGGTGAAGCTATGTGAGAGGAGGGAGTGCGAGGGTCACAGACAGTTGAAGAGAGCTGTCACCTGGGACAGAACAGGGTGAAGGGTCAAAGAACTCTGCGGTCTGCTGGACGCTGATCCAATGAACCAAATGGGTGGAATTACACTTCTTTGCCACATGGGGCAGTCTTTGCACATAAACTATATATAAATCATCAGGATTGCTCACTGGATGTCCAAATTGTAAATCCTTATTACAGTAACTCGTCTCTTTGCTAACGCGCACGTGTCGTACAATATGCGAAACGCCTGTTTAGATGAGTAAAGTTTTCAACGCTCTTCCCAGCTTGAGCACCAGACTGAAAAAATTAGTCGTCTAATGGTCAAACACACACACGTACGTACGCATGGTCACATACAGACACATGCCCATAGACAAAGATAGGTAAACCAAACTGACTTTGTTTCATTTTTTTTAAATAATGCACACTAACCTTTAGCCTTCTAAACTTAAATTCTTTGTGTTAAATATTTAGATATAAATATAATATTAAATTATTCTTAAAAATGATTAAATGAAATGTACATTTACAGATAGATTTTTAAACGTATAATGTCATATTCATTTTATATAATTATATATACAGTGGTACCTCGAGATACGAGCAGCCTAACATACGAGTTTTTTGAGATACGAGCCGGAGCCGGAGCCCAAATCCAAAATACGAGCCATGTTTCCGGAGTGTCCCGCTAGTTGGCGCGCAGGGTCGAGTGTCATCCGAGAGCATCTAAAGCAAAAAGCGATCAAATGACCGTGATTACAACTGGAAGCTATCTACGCATCGCAGGAGTGCAATGCGTTCATAACTTTAACTATTAAAGTTACGAAAATAGTTTTAAGTTCTAAAAACGCACCGTTTACGTACGTGTCTAGAGTGCCTACATCCCTTCCCCCCTCCCTCCTCCTCGCCTTTCACCTTCGTTAGCCGCACTTGTCTGTCTCCAAAGTAAGACTATTATGCTAAATAACTCTTTTATTTCTTTATTTCATATTTTGTTATGCATTTGTTAAATATAAATGTTTATTTGTTATTTAAAAACATATCTTTATTCATAACAATTCATTTACAATGATTTGGGGATTTTTCATAGGTCCGGAACGGATTAAATCGAATTCAGTTATTTTAAATGCGAGAAATTCGTTTGAGATACAAGCTGATTGACTTACGAGCTCGTATCTCGAGGTACCACTGTAAATATATTACTTTATATACTAATATATTATTTATATTTTATATATTACATACAAGTGTATTAAGCATTTTATATTTACAGCTATAATTTTAAATTTAGGTACATTTAATATTTATGCATTACCTCGACAAAATGATCTCATTATTATTATCACGTTCCCATGAGTTAACATGATTAACACAATGTTCTCACAAATTCATATCTCATGGCCTCTACACAAGTAAACTGAAAGTCCATAATTAGAAAAATAAAAACAAAATAATTAGCAATTAATAAAAATTAAAAAAAGTTTTATTTTATACAATTCTGTGCCAATATATTATTAAATTAATGATACATTAAATATGTTATGTTAATAATACTTATTTATTTATGTTTATAATACTACATATTTGTGAGCATAAAATATATAATAATTACTAAATACTTTTATATTTAGCATTAGATTTTATATGTTTTATTATTTCATAAATATGTATATTTCATACGTGTTTCAAACACATATTTAAACAGTAACAAATACGAGTGAAATACGAGTAAAGATCTGAGATACGAGCACTCTTAGAGTTGCACACATTAGGTGGTCGAGCACTCGGGTCTCACTCATTCACTTCACGTGTTCGTTGACTTCCTTACGCATATCCAGCGAGTCTTCCTGTGGTGTATGTTATATACATATATGATTTCCACTAGAGGGCCATCTTGGTTTTACAGTGTGGAATTTTTAGAGGGCCGGAATGGATAAAAAAAATTCTTATGGCACATTCTTTGGTTATTTCTTATGGGAAATATGTTTTTGAGATACATGCAATTCGAGTTACGAGCTCCGTCCTGGGACATATTATGCTCACATCTCAAGGAATTACTGTGCATAAACCAAATTCTTATTGTTGAGCCTTGGAATAACCACAAAATGTAAAAAAAAAAAAAAGAAAAGAAAAAAGGTCTACTTTAATGTTTAGGTATCTTCTTTCTAGGTTGTTCTTTCTCCTGATTTTTCAATCCCTAAAATTTGTCTTCAGGAAGAAACAACAACAAAGGATTATTACTTGTAAATACCTTTCAGTGGTAAAGAGATGCCTTCTTCTGTGATCTATAAAAGAAAGAGACATTTTCCCATCACATTAAGAGAAAAGTCAAACATGGACAGGATAATACAGGCATGACAGGCTCTTAAACTCCAAACTACAAAGTTTGTCCATTTAACAGATTTAAGATATAAGAGAGTCATTCTGCCACAGACGGAAAAGCAGGAAAGAACACAGACACATAAAAAAGTCAATGAACCAAAACCAGAGGACATTCCTGCTGGAATTCATTCCGATAAAGACAACAAACGCCTGCCTACATTGGCTGTTTTTCGATGGCAACAACAAAATTTAAATTAATCTCTTAAGTTATGGATAAAAACAGTTTACATAGAAAGGAAATATGCATAATATTTGACAGGAAGCAGAATAAATGTATAAAATACACAAAATTCGTAACTATAGAGGAGTAACAAGGTACTAATTTTCTTGATAAAAAGTCCAATCCATTCATACGGATCAATATTAAAACAAAATCTTGCATAATTTGAATTTGTTAGTGGCCAAAATTAAAATGATACAACTTTAATATCAATTAAATAACTGTTACATGCACAAATTAATGAAGGCATGGGATTTATATAGAATTGTATCATTTTGAATGAGCAAAAATGGCAAAATATCAGTGAACCATGAATAATTGACAAAATAATGAAATATATAGCTAAAATGGTTTTAATTTAAAATAATGTACCCATTACCAATATTAACAGTATTCAAAAAAATACATAAAACTGTTTAAGACAAGATTTCACATTTTGACCGCTATCTTTTTAAAATTATTTTACTAAGCACACATTGTTTTTTGTTTTATTATTATTATCTGCAATCTCATATTAGTTTTTTTTATTGAGATGATATTTTCATATGTATTATTATTGTCATTACCAAAAAACTCCATCTTGGATGTTACTTTTTTACTGAGCTCATATTTCTACATATAATATTATTATCATCATCATCATTA
Source organism: Rhodeus uyekii (assembly GCA_037043235.1). Classification (NCBI taxonomy): domain Eukaryota; kingdom Metazoa; phylum Chordata; class Actinopteri; order Cypriniformes; family Acheilognathidae; genus Rhodeus; species Rhodeus uyekii. The sequence continues at coordinate 40,835 of JAWRVZ010000128.1, read as the reverse complement.
CTTATCATTATTATACACATTTAACATCCATGTATACAAAAATAAAAAATATAAACCTTAATATGGGAGCAAAATAATACGCTTTTGTTGTGATCAATACACACTAACCTAAAGGATTATTAGGAACACTACACTAATATTGTGTTTGACCCCCTTTCGCCTTCAGAACTGCCTTAATTCTACGTGGCATTGATTCAACAAGGTGCTGAAAGCATTCTTTAGAAATGTTGGCCCATATTGATAGAATAGCATCTTGCAGTTGATGGAGATTTGTGGGATGCACATCCAGGGCACAAAGCTCCCGTTCCACCACATCCCAAAGATGCTCTATTGGGTTGAGATCTGGTGACTGTGGGGCCAGTTTAGTACAGTGAACTCATTGTCATGTTCAAGAAACCAATTTGAGCTTTGTGACATGGTGCATTATCCTGCTGGAAGCAGCATCAGAGTATGGGTACATGGTGGTCATAAAGGGATGGACATGGTCAGAAACAATGCTCAGGTAGGTCGTGTCATTTAAACAATGCCCAATTGGCACTAAAGGGCCTAAAGTGTGCCAAGAAAACGTCCCCCACACCATTACACCACCATCACCAGCCTGCACAGTGGTAACAAGGCATGATGGATACATGTTCTCATTCTGTTTACGTCAAATTCTGACTCTACCATCTGAATCTGTCAACAGAAATCGAGACTCATCAGACCAGGCAACATTTTTCCAGTCTTCAACTGTCCAATTTTGATGAGCTTGTGCAAATTGAAGCCTCTTTTTCAAGGTTGTGCGTGTTGTGGCTTCACAAATGCTTTGCTGCAAACCTCGGTTGTAACGAGTGGTTATTTCAGTCAAAGTTGCTCTTCTATCAGCTTGAATCAGTCGGCCCATGACCTCTGACCTCTAGCATCAACAAGGCATTTTCTCCCACAGGACTGCCGCATACTGGATGTTTTTCCCTTTTCACACAATTCTTTGTAAACCCTAGAAATGGTTGTGTGTGAAAATCCCAGTAAGTGAGCAGATTGAGAAATACTCAGACCAGGTCGTCTGACACCAACAACCATGCCACGCTCAAAATTGCTTAAAATCACCTTTCTTTCCCATTCAGTTTGGAGTTCAGGAGATTGTCTTGACCAGGACCAACCCCTAAATGCATTAAAGCAACTGCCATGTGATTGGTTGATTATATAATAGCATTAATGAGAAATTGAACAGGTGTTCCTAATAATCATTTAGGTGTGTGTATAGTCACACGGTACGTGTATATATATATATATATATATATATATATATATATATAAATATATAAATACACACATATACACACACACAAATACATACTGAGATGGTAGAAAGAGTCAGTTTTTTTTTTCTCAGAGATTCTGACCTATAAAGCACATCCACACATTACGCACACGGCCCTCCTGGCTACAAACAACCCACGCTTGTTAAACACATCCTAAACAAACGTTCGTCTTCATGAGACCTTAACTATCGCTTAATGGCTTATAAAGAGAGAAGAAAAAACCCTAAAAGTAACACAGTGTTATGTGTCTTTGAAGCATTACTGGACAAACAGTGATAAGCGGTGCTGTCCTCACTGCCAGGGCCAGTTGAGGTTACAGCCTTTGCTGTTGTTCTAATAAATACGGCTTTCTGCAGTGTTTGGGGTTTAACAGTTGGAATTTTCTGGCAAACAAACGTTTAGTGGGTCTCTTAATCACATCTGCAGCCCGACGTCGGCTAGCTGTTGTGTTGTGGTTTGTAGCAGGAATGGCCAATTATAAAACTGGAATAACAGATGTCCTTCATTAAACAAACAACAACAAAATCGAACTGCGTGATTGGCCAATGTACTGAACGAAAGCGCTGGAAGCATGTGCTGGAAACATATTTAGAGAGAACTGGAAAAAAGAAACGAGAGGCCCAATCCACCAGATAACAGAAATAAAAGGGTCACGGAATGTTTTTAATGTTCACTTCTAATGTCATTAAAGGGTTTTTTTCAGACCCATTTCTAATTTAATCCAGTTAAATGATATTATCAGCACAAGTCGTTCTCACCACAACGGTCCCGTTAGCTTGCGCCTCGACGGTGTCGTAATGAAGTCTGGTGAAGTCCAGTTCCATGATGGAAGGCACTTCAACTTTGGTCGTTGATCTTTCGCCACCTGCGTTTGTCTTTGGGCTCTTTTGGTTCCCTGACTGAAGCGTGAAGGAAGAGAAAATAATCAGTGCAGTACAACAAACTCAAGACCTTTACTTGTTCGCTACAACATTGTTCATGTAAATACACAAACATTTGGCCAAAACACAGGAATCCAGTTTGGAAAAACGTCAATGAAAATAAAGTACAGGTGCAAAATGTATTAGTTTGTGAACATGCAACAAACACTACACTAATTCTTCAGACAAAACATGTTGTTGAATCTTTCCTGACAATAGCAATAAATCAAATACATGAATTCATATGATATTTTAAAATGTACATTTAGTTAATATTTTGATTTTAATGAATAAAAGAATGATCATTTATTATTATTTATAATGATAAAACGTATATGCAACATATATATACATACGCAATGCAGTTCAAAAGTTTGGGGTCAGTTAATACATTTTAAAACATAATTTATTCAAGTGATTAAAGCTGGATTTTCAGCATCATTACTCCAATATTCAGTGTCACATGATCCTACAGATTGATTTGATGCTTAAGAAACATTTCTTCATATTATCCATGTTGAAAACAGTTGTGCTGCTTCATGTTTTTTGATTAAACACTGATACATTTTTTCAAAATCATTTATCTGAAATGGAAATCTTTTGTAACATTATAAATATCTTTAAGGTCACTTTTGATCAAAATTACTGACCCTGGAATTTTGAACGGTAGTGAACTGCGATATAATAAACAATACATAATATGTAAAAATGCGAGATATATTAAACCGATTTAAAAATCATAGCATAATGCCATCATTATAAAACACTAACACATAAGAAAACATCAGTATGTTTCTAAATCACAGTGACTTGTTGTCGTCTAAATTTGTTATTCTCATTTTCCTTGATCGTAACGAAAATGAACAAAATCTGCTTTCTTGTAATTACAAAAGATAAAAGCACAGCCGTTCAGAAACATGTTTCTAATTTTGTCTGGATGCCAAACTAAAGGTGAAAACACCAACTGATATTGACAAACACCCGAGTCGTATTGCTCTAATCAAATTCAAGAGCCGAAAACGTTCAAAAGACATTACGAAGGTCAGAACTGACTACGAATCCAAAACGCTACATTCCAAACTTAGAAGCCTCACATCCCACAATTGATTTGTTCACCTGTCACGAAAAGCAACGCTAACTGAAGATGGCCAGCTTGGATGAACGATACTAACCATTCCAATCCAGCTTCTTGAGTTACACACAAATGCTTTATCCCAAGGGAGTAAGTATGCTAGGATTACACTGATAGGGAAATCAGGCAAAAACTGTAGAGTGCTTGCAACACCAAGGTCATGGGTTCGGTTCCCAGGGAAAGCAAGAATTGATAAAAGCATCTGCCAAATTAGTAAATGTAAATGTTCACGATTACACATTGATTAGGTGTTATGTATTTATTCACTATTGTTCAAAGGTTTGCTGTCAGACAGATTTGTTGAAAAACAAAAATTGAAAAATGTATACTTTTGTTCAGCATGGATGCATTTCATCATGCATGGGAAATGTAAAAACGCACAAACCTTATAGTAAAACAACTTCACCCACACTTTATGGACTTAAGGGCCAGTCACACAGCGAAAATACACAAATCACGCACAGATTTTCGTTTCTGCGCGGAGCGCGCGTCGTATGCGTAATTCGTCGGTGGAACGAAAGTGGACCGTCAGTGATTGTAAGTAGATGTGCGACGAAGGTGGTTTGTGCGTGATTTTGAGTTTTGAACGGTTCAAAATTTTGCGTTATTCATGAGTCAGCGTGCGTAGTTTATGCGTCGAGTATGCGTGACTATGTGCGGGACATGCGTCGGCCGTCAGTGCTTATGCGTTAGAACTGGTTCGAATCCGCGCACGTCCACGTCCGTCCACTGACGCCCCACCTTCATATCACGCATGAACCGCGCACGTATCACGTTCATTCCACTGACAATATGGATTCTGAAAGTGCTTGTTCGTTGTTTGGACGCGCTCCGTCAGTGATTCATGTGTCGGACGTGCGTCGAATTTTGGTGGAATACTTTGGTCAATTTCTTGACGCACAAGCACGCACAAACCCAATCTGTGATTTGTGAGTGATTCGTGCATGATCGGCTGTGTGACTGGCCCATTTTTGACACTGGCCGGTGAATTAATGTTTTGGCTGTGTTTGGCTGTGGTGGAATTTTAAAGAGCATGTTCAACTTTATTTAGTGTGTAATGTTGCTGTTTGAGCATGAAAAAAGTCTACAAAGTTACAAAGCCACTTCAGAAGGAGTTCTTCTCTCTATCAATGTCACCGTTTCTGAACTCCCTGAAACACTTCCTTTGTAGCCTTGAGTTTTCTTCCAGGAATGAACACGTCGCAATTTTCCTCACTTAAATCATATGTAAAGTACCTGACGTGGTGTGTTAGTGTGTTAAAACTCATGGTTAAAGAAAGGGATGTGGCCTTTCCCAAACATGCATGAACGGTTAACCAATCACAACACACTGATCCAGCCGACCAATCAGAGCACAATGTGCAGTTCAGAAGGAGGGGCTACATAGAAACGGGAACTAAACAGAGCATTTATTTGCTGCAATAATGGAGAATAAATAATGATTTTTGAACATTGAAGCATGAAAACCTACTCTAGTAGAGCCTAAAAACAATACCAAGACTTTGTAAACACCTATGAATAAATATGGCTCTTTAATCATTGAGCATCAATAATAAAAGTCACCAGAAATTACTTTTACGTTTAGCATCCCGGCTGGATTTGGTTCATAAATATATATATTTTTTTAAATAAATAGGGACGTTTGAAATCAGCTTTGAATAAAACTGTGGGCTAAATGAACATATCTGAAATCTACACCCATTCTTTATCCGTTACCTGAGTATCCCTGATCCCCTCAGAGATCCGCTGCTCTTGCAAACTTCCAGAGATGTCATTCATCTCATCGGCTCCTTCATCATCGCTGGACAGCACGACTGAAGAGAAACGAAAAAGATTGGAGCAGAACTATGCGTTAAAATGTCTTTCTGCAAAAGGTCAGATGTTCTTGCTTCCACTGAAGCACACAGGATGTTCTTCGGAAGATGAATCATAAGCGCATTATACGCAGGTGATATAATTTGCGACGAAAACTTTTATATTAAATTAGGAATGAATGAAGAATGGAAGCGGTGGTCTCAGACTTCTGGACCACACCGCACGCGTCTAAACGTTCTGGAGGACAAAGGAAACAAACTTCAGGTCTCCTAGATAAACTTCTGATGCTACATTTTCCAATGAGGTAAATGCGAGTCTTGACAGATGTTTCCTTCGGTAAACAGTTTGTATGTGTGTTGAAAAGTTCACATGATTAACATCATCGAGGCTCTAGTGATCATTTCTACATGGTGTTCTTACAATTCAACAAAGTTACCGGCCAATTTTTACTTACATTTGGCACTTGATGAGTGTTAATTTTGGACCACACATTTATCTTTTTCTCTGCAGCAAAAGCTTCTCTTTGGCTGGGTCCCATAATGGGCTTTGGGAGAGAAACAGGGACATGGGTAATCCTCTCTTTTTTTCCCATCCTTCACCTCCTTTCCTTCCTCTTCCTGTCTACCAATTCATCAGAAAACAATAACAAATTCAATGCTGCCAATCTGTTTCTGCTGCATTAAAAAATGGCTCGATTTGGACAGTTTTGCAAACTAAGTGGACATTTGTTAGCCATTCAAATCAATCGATTCAAATTGAATATGAACTGAAGATTTTAAGGATGGAAAAATGACCAAAACACCATTCAACTTGTCTTATGAAGCAATATGAGAGCTTTGTGTGATAAAAATGACCAAAAATTTAAAAGAATTATTATTTTTAGCCAGTTGAATCCGAATCAGTCTGAATAAACTCATTGACTTAATAAGCCAAACTGGAAGCTGTGTCTAAAACCAAGACGTTTGTATGAACTATTCCTTTAACAGCAACCGTAATAAGGGATAAAGCGTTAAGGACGAACACGTCCTAGCTGAACATGAGGAGGAGGGTACATCTGCGTTCCTCTCTAGCAGACAGAGGTGTAATGGGCTTTACACGGACCTTGAGGTCAGGATTTTAGTAATCTAGATTGTGAGAGTGAATGCTGCTATTCTGCACACCACACAAGGCATTAATCTTTATAAGGTCATCCTTCATCCCATGACAGCTCAGAACAGGCGCCGCCTCCAAGAACAATGGAACTGACCTTCTCAGAAAAGATTTATTTTTAGTTAATTCAGTTTCTCTTCTTTTACGTTCACACTTAATCTGCATTTCTCAATCCAGATTCCACTTTAAGGACTGGTGGTACCATTTTATTTAGGGATGCACAATATATCGGTTTCATATCGATTATCAGAATAGGCTTCTTTTTATAAAAGTCAGGTTAATTCAGTTTCACTATTTTTTACATTCAAACTTAATGTGCATTTGTCAATCCAGATTCAATTCGTGGAAGTTTACCATTTTATTTATAGATGCATTATAAATCTGTACAATATTGGTTATCAGAAAAGGCTTCATTTGTAACCTGTTGTTCCCCATTTTTTCCCCATCAAATCTTTAGAAACACTAATAATTTAATAAAACTGTTAAGTGTGATTTTCAAAAGATCTCAAGATCCATTTTTAAAATGCCTAAATGCATTTGTAACATTCATTGACTAGTTTTTAGACTTAAAGACAAAATTCTGTAGCATTTTAATATTGACCAAAACCAAAAATTATTAACAGCCTATCGTATTTGCAGAATTGTAATAATGGTGCATCTTTAAAAAATGTAATAATACAGTGATCTCTCATTTATCGCGGTTAATGTGGACCAGAACCCCCCTCCCCACCCGTGATAGGTGAAAATCTGCGAAGTTGGATTGGACCCCTAGGAATTTCCGTATATATGTGTGTGTAGGAACCAAAATGTGTCAAATATGTATATTTATACTTTATATATATTTTAATTAAATCTATTTAATTATAAAACCCTGCATTTACTCTCTCTCTCTCATACAATACGTATTATGGTGCTCTACACTAATCAATGACAGCAGTATCTTGAGACTCCAGTAATGACGATGACGACAGACCTGTGCGGTTCGATGAATGTGATGATGATGATGATGATGATGATGATGATGATGATGATGATGGTGTTACTGCACTGGTATAATGAGGCCTTTAAATCAGTTCGGGAAGCGCCTCATCGTCAGATATCGGCACTGGATCGTCAACATTTGCTTCTGAGAAAGGCGAAGAGGCTCCCACTCCACTCGTGGTCGATCTCGTGCCGGGAACCAATCACGTGTCTTGTGTGTGTGCTGTGTGTGTGTAAAAAGCCTCTGAGAGAGTTTTTCTCTTTGTCTGGCATCCTGGGAAACCGTTTCTCTTGCATCACGATGAAGCAACGCTGCTTTCCGCAATACGGCTGCCGATATGGTAATTTTTTTTTTTCGATGAATATTTTGGAAAAATCCGCGATGCACTGAGGCCGCGAAACTTGAACCGCGAAGTGGCGAGGGATTACTGTAATTAAGTTCTTAACTTTGATGGCACAAGCCATATTTTAGGATTAAAATGCCATGAAGACTTCAGGATGTGAGCTTTTAACTTGAACAACTAAGCAACTACCCAGATCATCATAGGAACTTCACAGCAAAGTTCTGGAAACTCCCTGTGGTTTTGCACATGCAAACAAAACTCACATTTTTGTTAGAAAATGTACATATCTACTTGTTTGGAGTTGTTTTGACCTTCTGACCATTTCCAAGAACAAGGTCTGGTACCTCTGCCAATCAGTGCGTTTAAGAAAAACGTCTTCCATTAAACAATAAAAGGCAGCACCTTCACTTTTTTTCAAGCATTTATGGGGTAAGTTGGCGTACGCCGCAGGCAAATGCTGTTAAATGAACTACCAGCACCCTGGAGGGTAAGAAAGTTTAAATAAGGCAAGTTTGCCCTCAATGTTTGAGAAGTGATGGAAAGAGTGAAATGAAAACAAACATACTGGGCTCTGTGGAGCTGGGCTTGGTTCTCCTGTAGGTCTTGCAGAAACTATGGGGCTTCCTCCTCAATTTGTTGGTATAAACAGACCCAAAAGGGTCTTTGCTCTTGGCCTCTGGTGGGGGAATCAGCGGGTCTTTTCTAACAGGCACAGAGGTGGCATCTCTTTCTCCACCAGACCTGAGATGTCTAGTTGGAGTTTCCTGAATGCAACAACCTGGATGGAGGCTGGATTTATGATTGGACGGTGTGGAAACAGATTCTTCATTCGACGCAGTTCCATTCTTGTTTTTGCTTGCTGCATTCTGGAGGCAGAATACAAGGGACAACAACAACAAAGAAGTGGTTACAGATGGCATAAAGGCATAAATATTAATTAGGCAATATGACGGAAAGCTTCAGAAAGGCTACAAAGCAACTTAAGCAATTAATATAACATAACATTTAGCCACTGTAGGAAACATGACTTTGCAATATGAGTACCATTGTCAGTATGACCAAAGTAGGAGGTATGAATCCTACTGTGGTGAAAATTCAGCAGAAGAATATTAGTTAATATTAGGTATGGTTGAATATTGTGAACACACTCAAGACCATTTCCCAAGGATGGTGGACTACAGGTAATAATATTTCAAATAATGTTCAGCTTCTTGCACAGACTGACTGTTTTGCTACACAACAGCTTAATGTATCATCAAAAGCCATGAGTATTCATTTTATTTTTCCTGTACATGTTTTTTTGGCTCTCAAACTGATGGCAGCCATTGGCTTGCATTATAAAAATCATCAAGAACCATGATTTCAGCAAAATATCTGAAGAAAAGTAAATTACATGAATTCTTGAATGGCCTGAAGTCTATACATTTATTATTTATGACCCAAGATTTAACCATAGTAGGATTTGTAATATTGGCATCAGTGTATTGATGACATTATGAGCTAATGCAGGGGTGGGCAAACATTTCCGGCCCATTGAACTTTTTAATCCGGCCCGCCGAACTTGTATTAAACCTCCTTCATTTTACATTTCCCTGTAATGTCACTCTGTCGTGGCTGCAAGCGGCAGTGGCGCTGAAGCTGTGGTGGAGAGTAGGCATGCTCCCCCCTCCCCCGTCAACAATCGCGCATCGCGCCCCCCCCCTTCCCCCATCAACAATCGCGCATCGCGCTCACCCCTCCCCGGTCAACAATCGCGCATCGCGCTCACCCCTCCCCAGTCAACAATCGCGCATCGCGCTCACCCCTCCCCAGTCAACAATCGCGCATCGCGCTCACCCCTCCCCGGTCAACAATCGCGCATCGTGCTCACCCCTCCCCGGTCAACAATCGCGCATCGTGCTCACCCCTCCCCGGTCAACAATCGCGCATCGTGCTCACCCCTCCCCGGTCAACAATCGCGCATCGTGCTCACCCCTCCCCGGTCAACAATCGCGCATCGTGCTCACCCCTCCCCGGTCAACAATCGCGCATCGTGCTCACCCCTCCCCGGTCAACAATCGCGCATCGTGCTCACCCCTCCCCGGTCAACAATCGCGCATCACGCTCACCTCGACCCCTCTGTCAATTTTAAGAAACCAATGTGGCCCGTGAGACAAATAGTTTCCCCACCCCTGAGCTAATTAATATTTACATGCCCTACTATAATAAAGGTTGATCAGTGGTCCCCAACCTCAAAGTTTGTTGACGTGGTGTGCGCGGGAGTTTGTTGAAACACATCTTCTCACCGCCAAAGCTACAGCATCACAGCCGCTTGCAGCCGCTCACGGACCGGTCCGCGAATTCGATCCGCGGCCCGGTACCATTTGATCCAAGGACCGGTCCGGGAATAAAGCAATGTCAGACCTAATTAATATTTATTAGCCAACACTTTTCAATAGTAGGATATGTGAATTTACACCAATGTACCAACATTGCTTTGACCCAAGAAAATGTACAAGTCCTACTATAGTAAAGGATCAGATCATGAATATTAAACGACTAGATAATCCTGGAAATGAATGAGGCAACCTCAGGATAACCTTATTTATATTTATGAGCAAAGACTTTGCATAATACATTTTTCATGTAGCTACATTATGGCGTCTTATGGTGAAGGTTTAGTTAGGTTCACTCCAGACCAGTTAGGATATTTATGCAAAGGAAGTGTGATCTCTTCAAATTGATGGCATTGTATACGGAAGTAGGTTAATAATTAATATTCATGAGCTAAGACTCTGTTGTGAACTGTATAATGTTAAAATACTGGCTCGTCAATATAAGCTAGTTCAAACTGACGTGGCCTCCACAGTAAAATGGAGTTCTCGATTACTGGTAATGTAGGAAGCAACACCAGTATCTAATTAATATTCATTAGCTAAGACTTTGCCAAATTGAATGGGTATTATAGATACTCTATTGAGGTCTGGACTTGACTGGCTTTCCCTGAATGACAAGACCACCATCTCACCTCACAGAGGTCACAAACAGAACCCGCGGGCTTTAGTTTGCGGTCAGTCTGCGAGGCGTGATCCGGTTCCTCTGGAGTAGACGACCGCGGTGTCTCTTTCACTGGAGAATGGCCTTGCGTGTCTTCCATTTCTTCCTCCTCGTGGAAAAGCCCACATGCCTCCAGCTGCCCCGGATCCAGGCCTAGCAAGAAAGACAGAACTTGATTCAATAAAACAAAAAAGAAGAAAACTCTTGGGAGTTTACAAGCAGCATATAACCTTTTCCTAAAACCAGTTTTGCTCTCTTTACGCACTTCCCAGTACATATAAAACGGCCTTATTGACCAAATATCATTCCTCCACCTTGGTGGAGGTCACATCAGCCATGAAACGGGGCTAAATCGGCAAAATCCCCTGAGACGTGGAACTAGACAGAGAAGGCCAGCAAGAAAGAGAGCAGCAGGACCATTTTAACAGATCCATAAAGTTAAGCATTTGTTTATTTATCAGCGATCCGAAGCCAGGAAAACTCATATGCCGTCCAATATTATGTAGAGCAGGGAGTGAAGGAGGGTCAAAGGAAAGGATACAGCTGCGAGATGTTAAACATACCGCCTGAAGCACAGCGGCGGGAAAGAAGAGAGAGGCAAAGCTGATCATTAAGGTACTTATAGATGTAGAGACTTAATAAAGCCCAAAAAACGGGGTATTTTCCCTCATTAGCTTCTTGATAATCTACATCAGGTATCTCAGCCAAAGTTTACAGTTTGCTTTAACTGCTTATTCACTTTAACAATCCAACTCATTAGGGAGAAACCAGTCTCTTTCTGAATTAAGCAAGAAGTCATGCTATATCGTGTTTTTGGTATATAGGCCAATGTATTTATGGTTATTCATTATATGAATATGGAAGAATATGGCTTTTGCGAGTGCAAAATGTTGTGCCATAGTTCTAATATTGTTGCCAAGTCATAAAACGTGCAAGTAATAAATTATACAATATCTTTTACAAACAATACTTATTTTATTATATATAAATATATATTTATAACTGTGCATTTTATTAGGGTAGTATGTATGTATGCGAGGTTGTGCGGCGCCTATAAGCTGTGAAAGCTTTAGAAACCAAAGCCATTTGTGAACTTGCTTATTAAATATTATCATCAAATTACTATAAATTCCCTTATTTGAGGTGTACCATTAAGCTAACATAAAATGCTGATAATACATTGTCTGTCATTTAGTTTTTTGCCAAATCTTTTCTTCAAATCTGCCAATTATGGAGGTTTTCAGGTAAGTGGATTCACAGCAGCTCTGGCGGCTACGCTCTGTTGTTCTGTATCGTCATTACTGTCCCGCGCTCTCATTGCAAAAAGTCATAACTGAACTATTTTCATAGCATTTCCTTTTCTCCACAGGGAAATTTATATTTAATGAAAACGTATAAACTGTTAAAGACCTAAGCAGACCTATTGTAACTATCCAAGACTGTTAATCGATAGCCTATGAATTTCAACTTACTTTTTGAAGAATACTTTTATTATACTTACATTTATTCTAATTATATTTATAATAGACTACTAATATTTATGATATTATACTTATTTTTAACTCTTGATACACTTCTGGCATACATTTAAATTGACACAAATTAAAATACATTTCCTAAAAGAGTAAAGGAGGAAGTGAAATTTGGATTGAGAAATCGGATCCGTGAAAACGACTAAAATTGTTCTGTAATGTTCATGCCAGGCCAGTAGATGGCAATGTCACTTTTTAAAGAAACCCTACACGCATGACCTTGCATTTTCACAAATTCACGTTTTTGTATTTTACATGATAAAAAAATATTGTTTTCAAAAACTTGCACCTCAAAACACTGTTGTTGTGTGTAAATGAAAAAGTTGTGTACACGGCAACTAAAACGAAAATAAAAATTTAATGTTAATCAAAACAATGTTAACTGAAATAAAATATAATATATTTTTTAGTAGGGTTGTAACTTTAATCTATTAAAAGGGGGGGAAATAAAACCAAACAGACATTCTGTAGCTTTCCTGTAGCTCAATCAGTAGAGCATTGGTGTTTACAACACCAAGGTCATGGGTTCGATCCCAGGGAAAGCAAGAACTGATTCAATGTGTAACTTGAATGCAATGTAAGTCGCTTTGGATAAAAGCGTCTGATAAATGCATAAATGTAAATTAAAGTAGTAGTAAAAAAATGTTGACAAACAAAACAAATTCAAAATACTACAATACTACACTGCTTAAAAAGTTAATGGAACACTTAAATCACACATTGGTTTTCAAAGAATGAAATATTCCATTTGAAAATATTTATTTGTATACATTCTATAAATTGTTAAGAACAAAATTGTGAGACAGTCAATGGAAGCCAAAGTCATCTACACACTGAGGGCTGGATTCAAAATCATTCCGAAAATCTATGTAAAAACCTGAAGTTACACACTGATCCAACTTGCATGAAGTTCATCACAGCAGCTCATAATGTAAGTCAGTCGTGTGTTTGGTCCACACGTTCCTGTATGCACTCATGCAAACATCTGGGCTCCTGATGAGACGGAGGATGGTGTCCTGGTGAATCTCCACCCAGACCTGGATCAGGGCATCAGTAGCTCCTGCACAGTCTCTGCTGCTACTTGGCGGCTTGAGATGCTCTGATATATAATATCCCAGAGGTTCTCAATTGGATTCAGGTCTGGGGAATGTGAAGGCCAGTCAATGGCATCAATGCCTTCATCTAAAAGCTGCCCACGCAATCTAGCCACATGACGCCAGGCATTTCAAAGCACCAGGAGGAACCCAAGGCAACTCCATCAGCATGAGGTCTGACAAAGGCTCTGAGGATTTCATCCCGGTACCTAACAGCAGACCAGCATGTGGAGGTCTGTGCGACCCTTCAAGGATATTACGTTCGCCACAGCTTCTCCAGACTTTTTCACATCTGTAATATGTATTTAGTGTGAACCTGCTCTCATCTGTGAATCCAATCGCGGACTTGCCAGTTCTGGTATTCTCTGGCAAATGCCAATTGAGCTGCAATGTGCTGAGCTCTGAGCACAGGCCCTCATGAAGTCTGTTTCTGACAGCTTGGTCAGAAACATGCACACCTGTTCTGTAGGGCTCTGGCAGCTCCTCCTGTTCCTCCTCACACAAATGAGCAGATACCAGTCCTGTTCTACTTCCCTGTCCTGCTCTCCTCGCGTCAAACCTGTAAAATGATGCGTTTCTGTTTCTCGCCAGTGCACCTGTTCTGACTTTCATTTGCACCAAAGCGGGTGAAACTAATTCACAATAATTGATGCTTCCTAATTGGACAGATTGATAACCGTGAAGTGTTATACTGCGATGATTAAGTGTTCCCTTAACTTTTTTGAGCAGTCATTGATGACACTAAAATAACACAGAGACGATAGAGAAAAAGAAATGTCAAAATGCATTTGAAATATCTGAAATGTTAAGTACATTACAAATACATACACATATTTATGTACTTTATATAAAAACCCAGCAATTTTACTTTTACTATATTAGTATACTTAAAAGTCTGCTAAACTGGAAAAACTATTTTTGTAATGCACTTGGTTATCCAGAAGTAGTGCTGCAGTCCAACTAAATATATACTTATGCATATTTAATTGAGCTAAAATGGAACTATCACAAGTGTACTTTAGGTACACTTTAATTATCTCGCATTTAAAGATTGATATTACCATCCTTACTAATAGTGATATTAAAAACACATTATAGGCTTAATATTAATAAATATTCAGCTTTCCTGTAGCTCAAACAGTAGATTGTGATGCCTGACACACCAAGGTCATGGGTTCGATCCCCAGAGAAAGCAAGAACTGATTAGAACGTCAATGTGTTTCTTGAACGCAATGCAAGTCGCTTTGCTGAACGCATAAATGTAAAACATGCATTGTGCAAATACTCCAAATAAAGTTTAATTATAATACCTATACGAGTAAGTCTCAAGCGATATATCATTAATTATGTTAATGGCTCTATATATATATATTTCAACTTATTACAGAAATTTAAATAGGTTTTGGCATAGGTTATTTTCACTAAAGCATACCTCTACGAATCTTGAACGAGGAGCTTCCCAACGTATGATTCTCATCACTGCAGAGAAGAGTATCCGATGCTCTTTTGGGTCTGAAACACACACACACGTTATAAAACCCAACAGATTTATGCATTCACCAACACGCCATGGTTCAGATTCTCACCTGTTACTTCCTGTGAAGACTTTGCCTGCGTTGGGGGTTTGACACTGGGGTCTGGAACCGGGCGTCTCTGACACTTTATTAGGCATCCAGTTCCCTCGAACAGGGCTGATTTTTATGGGCTGTTTGTTCATTTTAAAACTGAAAACTCCTTTGGGAATGTTATCGGAGCAGGTGCGCCTGACGGGGCCTGAAGTGCGTGCGTCAGGTGAAAGATCCCGTCCCATTTGCAATGGCCTGATGGGTCTGACACAGAAAAATGGATGGAAATGCAAATAAAATGTGTTGATTATGATATTTTGCTCTCTATATGTAGCTCAGATTCTTGTTATAATGTCCTGTAAGCCTGACTACTCAAAGGTTGCACACTTAGGGATTGTTTCAAATCTTTTGACCTGTAGAGAAACAGTCAAGCAGTTTCAGAGTAAATAAACAGCTCCATCTAGTGCTTAAGCCTTACCTCCCCGATTCACTCCTCTGTCCGTCTTTTGACAGCATATTTCCGTTAGAACTGGTTTTATGAGGCGTTCTTCCATTAAGAGTGGCTGAACTCCATTGCATCTGTGGAACAAGAATTGTTTGAAAGCTAAAGGAGTGGATTTATATGAAACTACAGTATTTGGCTTGACTTTTAAGAGCTCATTTATTCTCTCAGATGAGACTGTAAATGGAGGATACGGTTTTATTGGCTGATTATACAGACATTTGTTTATTAGTGGACATGATGGTATCGTTACCTTGTGTGACTTGCTGTCCTGCAGACGGGACAGTGGGGATTGCATGTCAAGACTGCATGAATCTGACGGCTGCTTCTTTTTGGGGATTCTGAACGGGACTGCCATCTACAGCAAATACAATAACTGTTAGAATAATCAAGTCATAATTAATTTGTTTTTAATATACTTTATACTCTATAGCACACAATGTGTATTTTTGTAAATCTAAAGACATTTGAACTGTGTAATAATTGTTTATGCAGGTTTTATGAAGGTATATTTGTGACTTCAAGACCAAGTGAAGAACAATACATCAGTACGTTCTCCAAATGTAATTTCTAGGAATCACACTGTATTCGCAAAAACACAACTTCCAACAGATCAACATTACTTTTTAATTCATTTATTCCACTAGAATATGGAAATAACCATATTCTAACTTTTAATCTGCTTGCAAATAAAAACATAGTTCTGTTTTTCAATGTATTTGTCTTGTTTTTCAGCACAAATGCCTAAAGATTCTTAAAACAAGGCACATTTACATGAAAAGCAAAATGACATAAGGCGCCGTCTGGAGAGCTTATGATTAAAAATATATATTTGCCACTGGACTCAGAAAAAGATAATACCCACCGACAGAAAACAAAACCTTCATTTTGCATTTCAAATAAATGTAACGAGTTTTAAGAATACTTAAGGATGTGTTTGTACATACACCACATAAATAAAATTTAAAAGCATTTAAAAAATGCTTTATATACAGTATATATATATATATATATACACATACTGTATATAAAGCATTTTTTCACAATGCAAAAAGCTAAATATTTTTTTCTTTGTGTTATTTTTACACTAAACCACAAAATGTGTCTCTCTGAACTTATTTATCATTATGTTTAATACCATTAAAGCCAATAATTCACACTAAAAACAGACTTAAGTTTAAAAAGAATAAGATTAATAAAATAAGTTATTAAATAAACGTAAATACACAGATATGCAGCTACAATTTACACATTCGTTGCAGTTTGATCTTTACAAAAGGAGTGTTCTAATTACAAAATAAAAACAACAACAAAAACAATAATAATAATAATAACAGTACGATTAATTGTGATATTGATAGCCCAAATATTTTAAGCTCATAATCATTTTTTATAAACCAATTTTATATGCAAAGTTACTGTTAATCACTGTTCAATCTTCCATAATAAATATCTAAGCAGATTTTAATTTAGAAATTAGAAGTACACAGCAGTGACCTGTGAAACACATCAGAATAATCCAGGAACCTGAAACCTCATTCACACTTGGTTTTTAAATGTTTCTATGACCTCCTGCCAATCAAAACTGCTACAGTCCCACTAATCAAGCTGACAGATCTTCATATAAAACTCCAAGCACGATATATAATCCTATATAATACGTGATTATTATGAAACTGTTTCAGCTTTCAGCTCTGGCTGTTGCACCGAAGGGCCATTAATGTTACACATCTGAGCTGATATTGATCTTATAAGCTTCATAATGCCATACTTACAGCTCACACCTGTCTGACACTCGCTCTGTAAATATCAGGCACGGGCTATGAACGGGCGAAGGCACTGACTAATCATTCTGGTCAGCAGAATATCAATAAGTGCACTAAGAAATGAGCATCTCTCCCTCTGTTTATGTCGTCCGCTGTTCTTCCCGATTCTTCTTCTTCGTCTGCAGTTTGCGGTGGCGGTGGTGAATCATGAGTCTCAGCGGCGCCACCTGCAGTTCGGTAGCAGTTCACACACTCAAACCAACGCAAAGTGTGTTTGACAGTCTTTTTTCTCATGAAATAACATTCAAACAAATCTGAAGACCAAACTACATTGAAACAATATTGTTAAATAAATAAATAATACTATTAAAAACCGCTATATAAATGAAACTGGCTTAAAAAATTCAGAATATCCACCTTATAATAAGACATTTGTTTTATTTACAGTGCTCCACCTTATACTGTTGGATTGGGAAATATCACAACAATTTTAAATAATTAACTCATATAAGAAATGCATTATATTTTGACTAGCTTAAAAAGAGGTTTATCATAGTTTATTATAGTAAAAATACACTTTAAAATTCTATTAAAAAGATTTTACATAGTTTATCAAGCTGAAATAGAAGTTAATACTATATATATATATATATATATATATATATATATATATATATATATATATATATATATATATATATATATATATATATATGCGTGTGTGTGTGTGTGTGTGTGTGTGTGCGTGCGTGCGTGCGTACAAACTACAAACAATTACAAGAACACACAAAGAAAGGGTAAACTTTAAAATTAATATGGAAAATATAAAAATAAAAGCTCCAAAATATTCTTAAGAACGTTTCGTAAGATCCGGATAAAAACAAACACTGACTGATATGTTTCATATGTCAATATCAATAATACTGAATAACAAAATCAACTAGTACATTGAATAATATCTTAGTGTTATGACCAGTATTGTATTATATGCTTTGTTTGATTTTCATCTAAAATAATAATAATAATAATGATAATGATGATGACAATAATAATATGAGCCACGCACTGAAACAATAAAAGCACTAACACTATATTTCTAGAGTAAAAATTCTATATTTATTTTCTTACATTTGTTATTATTTATTTAACACGACGATAAATAATAAATATATGTTAACACATTAACAATGTATAAAGCCAGCGAGAGATGCGCATGCCCGGAGGATTGAGACTCAAGCTGCTCCTTTATTCCATCTGAAATGTTTTTAATGTTTAAATGTTCTTAATTTCTCAAGTAACTGTCCGTTTCCATTATTATTATGATTTGCATCATTTGGAAAAGGTACGTGCTGAACCGTCGCAGAAACACACCAGGCCTCCAGAAGAAAGAGCCTTTATTTAGCCTTTGGATTAGCCTTTTAGCTCCTTCCATTGTTTATCTGGGAATTTCCCGACATTTACGGCGATACCGAGTCCGAAACTTTCCCAGCAACAGAGAAATATCATTCCCGATGAATACGTTCAAACATCGCCCGTGTGTTTGCGCAGAAATGCTTGCTTCAGCTTTTATTCTCAATAACTAGCTTGATTCTTAAACATAAACAAAAGTCGAATTCAGGAAAACTAATTTAAACTACATCAAATTATATTGAATATAATTACGCCTATAGATCTTATTATATAACCTGTACTGATATAGTTTATATATTCGTATTATTATATCTGACGTCAAACTCCACCTGTTGCATATGGATGGAGATGTATATATCTCACCATCCATCCATTTATCCAGTTATCTATCTATCAATTTATCTATCTATCTCCATCCATCTATCCAGTTTATCTATCCATCTGAATCCATCCATCCATCTATCCAGTTTATCCATCTATCTGATTGTTGTTCATTGCCATTGGTTTAAATGTATATTAATGTCAAGCTAATTTAAGCAACCCAGAATTTCTTAACAAAACAACTTGTATCATTGACCTCTCAATATAAACTGCACTAATAACAGTTTCATCACCCACTTATGTCATCATAAATGACGTCTGTTGACCTCGGCGTCGCTGCAGATGTTGTTGAAGTCTCAGTCCCTCAGGAAAAGACTTCTAAAGTAACTAGTGTCCTGAGGCATGTCTTTAACGTTGGGAATAGAAGTTAATCTCAGTTTGTCTCTGCGTGGTTGTTTTTGTGTTTGTGTTTTTGCAGCGCGTTTCTCGTCTGTTTCCTTATACTAGGTCTGAATGAAGGTAAGCACAACATATTGCAGATCATTATTTGAATCAACTTGAAAGTCAACATTGTTGGTCTTTCACATGTTCTGTCTTTTGCTCTTGTTTTAGCATCTGTGCAGGAAACCGTTCAAGGTTTTATTGGAGAATCTGCAGTTTTGCCGTGTCGTACTCCCAAGCGTCCGGAAGACTTTAATGCACACTGGAGATATGACGACAGCAAGAACGTTTATGACATGGCGGATGGCGAGTTGAACCCTAAAGAGCAGGATCCGGTGTACAAAAACAGAACTAACACATTTCCTACTGAGCATTCGAAAGGAAACTTCTCGCTCAAACTTGGGAATGTTCGGAGCAGCGATGCGGGGACGTATTGCTGCTTCCTTCCTGATTTTAATCTCCAGTCATGCATTGCACTTCAAGTCAAAGGTGCGGTGAATTGGTTGCCATAATTAGCTTCTAAAATTTGTATGCTAAATGTCAATAATTGGAATTTAAGAGTGGGGAAGTGTGTGTGTGTGTTTTTTTTTAGCATGTTAAAATATTTTCTCTGGTTAGAAAACCAAGTAACAAAACCCGAAAACAATTTTGGAAAAAGAAAACAAAAACATCCCAAAATAAAATAAGTCTCAAAAACACAAACTCATTTGACAAAAAAATAACAAGCCTGACTAAATGCATTCTAAAACAAATAACCATTTTGACTAAACAAATAAATGATAAATTATAAAATCTGACAAAAAGAAACATAAAAGTAATCAGTCTGGCAAAATAAATTCTGAAAATAATCAGTCTGGCAAACAAAAGAACGTTCTAAAACCACATATTCTAGATTTTTTTATTTATTAAAACAAAATAAACTCTTAAACAAAATAACATTCTAAAAAACAAAAATAAAAAAGGATTTGACAAAACAAAATAATCTGACAAAATGCATTCTAAAACAAAATAACTATTTTGAATAAACAAATGAATTATAAACAAAACAAACGTGGCAAAACATTAAAAGAAAATAAATAAATTGTAAAAAAAAAAAAATAATCAGTCTGGCAAAAAAAAAAAAATTTCTAAAAATAATCTGTCTGGCAAACAAAATAAAATTCTAAAACAAAATAACAGATTTAACTAAAAAACGAAAACTATTTTTTTTTTAATTACCGGTAATCAGTCTGAAAAAATGCATTCTAAAAACAACCAGTTGGGCAAACAAAATAACAAAAAATTAAAATAAAATCATCAGTCTGACAAACAACAGATTCTAAAAACAAACAAAAACCAATTTGACGAAATAAAATAACCAGTCTGGCAAACAAAATGGTCCATTCCTCTAATTAGTTTTGGGAAACGATGATTGTTCCATGTTCGCTTGGCACAGAAACGACACACTTCTCCTCTGGCGTTTCAGTGCGTTTCCTAATGATGGTATACAGTGTGAAGTGCAGTGAGTCTGTGTTTGCCCACATGCTACTGTTTTTTCTCTCATCTATCATTGTCTTTGTGTTTTAGAGAAACCAAGGGGAATCCAAGAGAACCCCGGCTCAAACCGTGGCATTAAATCCAGAGCGGAGAGGATCGTCTCTCTCTTGATTCCTTTCTTCACTGCTAGTTTTCTGCTCTGGTTGTGCGAGTGGTGACTGAACGTAGTTGATCTGTCTTTGCTTTAAAAGCAGAGCCTTTACTTTGCAATATTAGGACAAAAGATTTAAAGGAGTTGTACCTAGAAACAAAATTTGTTGAATTACAATATAGTTTTCTGCTATGTTCACTGGACTAGAGCTGGAAACATAAAATTACATATCAGACATGTTATAGATCTAACGCAAGGATCTATAATGCCACAATTATAGTCTGTAAACTGGGTTATTCTTTAAATTTGGCAAAAAAAAAAAATGAAAATGCAACTTTCCAGAACATTTCCAGTGGACAAAACCAATTAATTTGTTTTAAAAATAGCATTAATTAACACTTAGCTTTATGTCTTTTCGCATAAGTTAAAATATGCCGTTTGCGTGACGAGGTCAATCACTTGCGTCCTTAATTAATCTTAAAGATTTGATGTGATGCAGTGCTTTTGCTAATGGTTTTGTTATGAGATAGTTGAGTTGTTTAATGAATTATTTACATATTGGAATTTACTACTGTTTTCTCTGTTGCACTACCTTTATTTATTTATTTATTTTAATTTAAGCTTATTTATTGAAACTATTTAATTTGATTTATTTAACGTATAAAATATATTTAACTAATTCCAACTTTTGTCATGTAAACCTGTGAAATCTTAAGTTGTGTAAATGTACGCTACCTGGAAAAAAGCCTAAGTAAATGTGTTCTTTTAACTTCTGTTGTTGAAATGAAATGAAACTGTATGTTTGTCAACCAAGCTGAAGTCGGGATCAAGAGTGCATTCTGACCAAGAACTGCCACTTATATAATAAGAGGCCGTATGACTGACGTGTAACGCGACCAATCGGTGTGTGTTTTACGACACTTGGAGGCGGGTTAATCTGAAATAAATGATTCCACAATATTAGGCATGTTTTGATGCTGTGAAACTTCCATTTTCTAGGTGTACCAGTTTTACCTTTAATTTCTTTTGTTGAGGAATAAATAGTCCAAACTCTTTATTTCATCTCTTCTTTCACCTGCATCATCATCATCCATCAGTTCTTGTGTGTTTTATTTTTTGAAACTCCTGTCTTAGTGCACCTTCTATATATGAATCAACATACATCACTACTTGAAATCATGTTGTTTAGTATTTTTCAATAAACAGTTTCATTTTAATTCATTTTGCAAAGTAAAATCAAATCAACTTTAGTATATCAAAAAAATTATAGACAAGGCTTAAGCTAGTCTCAGACTAAAATGCGTGTTTGAGTTGTTTTAACTGAAGGCAACTTTCACTGATCTATCTTAAAATATGCCAGTGTTTTTGTTTTGTCTCAAGATGCACACGAGTAATGTTTTTTTTTCTAATGCATGTTTTAAAAAGCTTAAATAAGGCATGATCCTGGCGTAATCTAAGCCCTGTCTCTGAAACCAGGCCTTAGAGCTTGAATGTACTTAAAATAACTGATCATATTAAAAGTTTCAGGTTTAGATACATGTGTGTGTGCATGTGTGTTAAGAGGCTCTGTATGTTGTCACTTAAAAAAAAGAAATAACCCTGAGAAAATACATATATTTACAGATGACTGTAGCGGCTTCTGGTTGTAAATTTAGGTAAGACAGATTCTCGGTCTTAGTGCTAGTTTATAACAATTTATAAAAAAGGTTTGTATCCGATTGACCTTTTCCACATTTCTGGGTTTCTCAGAGGCAGAAGTCATAAAAATATATAGTGGTCAATGAGTACAATCAATATATCGGTTTGTGTTCTCATTTGCTCAAATAGCAAAAAAAAAAAAAACTCCACAATTGTGTTTTTATAACTTTCAAAAAATGGAAAGATTGATAACGGCAGTCAGAAGAGTGAAAGACATCAACCTTACCACTTTACAACTTTAGCCACTATTAGAAACACCCTTGCAGCAGCGTTAACTCGTTTTGTGTGTGTGTGTGTATAATCTGACGCAAAGGTAATATAATACATATAGTGTTATTAATGTACATACTTTAAAAAAATTAAAATATGAAAAACCTTGCATGATTTACGATGCTGATAACCATTAAAAAGTGTCATCACAGTATGAAAAGGATCCATCACTGAACACATACACTTTATTCAGCCTGAGGGTGGCGCTCTAATGTTTATTGATAGACTTTAATACACACAACAAATGCAGAGATGTAATCTTAGAATTGCATCAATATGTAGCATTTATTGTGTCCATATGTGGTAAACCTGCGATATAGTGTCGGTAATTACTTACTAGCACCAACAGGGGGAAACCTCCGCTATAACGTCGGTAATTAATAACATTAAAATAGACCCAAAGCAGCTTTAATAACATGAAAAGACCCCAAACAAAGCTGTTGTTAACTCAGTTTCAAGTTTATTTAAAGGACCAATCACGGATAATTATCCACAAGCATACTCAGGAAGATCGGAAACATGTCTGTGCGCCGAAACTGGTTAAGATAGACAAATTCTTGCAGATATGACAGAAACAATGAATGACTAGTTCCGTTAGCTGGTACAATAGTCGTTAATGCTCGTGGTCTCCCTGCCATTGTGGATTTAAATGATTTCAATGTCAGTTATGGTAGTGGGTGCCGTTTAATTACCGACGTTATAGCGGAGGTTTACCCCCTGTTGGTGCTAGTAGGTAATTACCGACGCTATATCGCAGGTTTACCCCATATGTTGTTTTAGAAAAGTGTCAGTTGTGCAGGCATTCCAATGAGGAAAACAAAAGGTTAATACTTTCATTAATTTATACCCTACTGCTCGTAGGAAGAACAGACATGCCAATTGACTACTAGTTATTAACCTGATATTGCACTGATATCACCTTGATTGAGGTTTACATGAGGTAACGTGAAAATAAGAGGGGCAGCCTGAAATCTGCCCCAATTGCGTCCAATTGGAGCACCCTGCAGTTCCATTGTTCACCACAGATTTACATTGGAAGACTGTGTGGCGCTGTAGAGCTCGTGAGGGCTCAGAAACCCTCTGCCTCGTTTAATATCACGATACATGCCTGACGAATCCATGCGCTTCCTTTTAGGCCACGTCCACACGAAGCCGGTGCATTCCCTATCCAATCATTTTTTTTCCTCGTTCTAAAAAAAAGAATTGCGTAAACACGGCGTTGTTGCAAGAAATATCAGCGTACACACGAAACCACTAAAACCGACTGAAAAGGGTGTAGTATATATGCCAGACCAGTATGGGGCGCTGTAATTCTGCCACAGATATACACTATACACAGAGAAGAAGACTTTGAGCATGGGTATAACCTTGCGCCCTGTTTACGAACCAAGAAGAAGAAGACGTATGGTGTTGTCCATTATCGCTTGTTGCTCACCACAATTGCACAGAAGCAATAGATTTTGCTGTAATAAAGCTAGTAGGCTTAGTAGCTTCTGTAGCACGAACACAATCATGTAGTCCGCCATTTTTGTTGTTGCTGTTACGTGTGACGCAGCCATGACATCATCGTTTCACAAAATATACGGATTGGCTGAAACCGCAAGGGTGTCGTTTTCAGATTTATCCACTTTAGGACCCGGTTTCAAAAAATGGCAGTTTCAGTCTCAAAAAGCCAGATCAGTGTGAACGAAACACCAATACGATAAAAAATGTGTACGTATACAGTGATACGCGTCTCCGTGTGGACGGGCCCTTAATGCATCCTGCTCACTTTACGACTTAAAATAGTCTAGGAAATCTGAAAAATTTGTTGCAGAGTGCTGAACACATTTATAGCTTATTAATTCAGTGTATGAGGTCTATATTTGGATGAATACTTTGGTGCCATACAAAAGAGCCGCAATGGTACTTTATACAAAATATAAAGCTGAAATCAATGCTGTATGGAGCATTATGTTAAACATGGTCTAAAAAAGGACACAGTTACAGTTATTGTCTCTGTGTAAACAACAAAAGTGCAAATTTGTATGAAATGTGCCGTCATGTGCATCTGTATCTTTATTGTGACATCGCCATCTACTGGCCTGGCATGAAAAATACAGCTCTTTTAGTCATTATCACCTATCCGTGTGAACAGGGATCATCTCGACAACGTTGTTTCTGTATGTGAATAACGCAAAGGAAAAAAAAATCTCTATTTTTCTTACTTTGTTGTCGAGTAAACGCACCCTGATATATAAAATATTTTCCAATTTATTATAGGGTTATTATATGGTTTTATTTGCACACGATATTGACAGAAATGACAATGACACTGAAATTGTTACAAGTTTCATCCGTAATACAAACACTGATGTGCATGATTGAAATGAATGAAATCTGGAACTTTTTTCATTTATATCATAGAACACTCCCACACTCAGGATGACAATACTCAGTGTGCATATACTTGAAATTGTACTTAAGTACAGTAATGGAGCAAAAAATAAAGTGTTAAGAAAACACAGATTAACAATGTTGGTACTCCATGTCCTCCTCGGTTCCCCCTTCCTACTGGTTTATCTGCGAGACAAAAAAACAACAGCAAAGTTTGTAACCAGTAACTACCAACTTAATCCATATCCATATAACAGTTTTGCAATTAAATCTTCAGATCATACACACCGTTGACATGAAGCTCCATGTAAGCTTCATTTTGAAATGGCCCTGTGATGGTACAGGTGTACTTCCTTGCATCAGTTTTTTGAAGACCGTTGAGTTTGATGGAGACATTGCCTTTCTTTTGCTCATCAGGGAATATTTCGACTCTGCCCTTGTACTCTGGAGCTTGACCTTCACATGCACTGTTGCCCCCAATGATGTCACACACAATCTTCCCTTCACTGTCTCTCCAGTGTGCATTCAAATCTTGAATATTGAACATTGGATCTTGAAGCACACTTTCAGGGATAGCGCATGGCAGGACAGACGAGTCTCCAGTAAAACCCAAAACTATGACCACTGAAGAAGAGAGGCAACCTAAAAAAAGAGTGAAGATACTTCAACTTCTGCATGGCATGAAAGTGCATTTAAAATGTCTATATATGGCAGATGCTTTTATCCAAAGTGACTTGCATTGCATTCAAGAAACACAATGATATTCTAATCAGTTCTTGCTTTCCCTGGGAATCGAACCCATGACCTTTGGCATTGCAAGTGCCATGTTCTACTGAATGAGATTGAAGTTTGAACAATCTCAAATGTTTAATCTCTCACCTGTGATATACTGCAGAAACACAGAAATGATGATGTACCAGCTGTAGAAACAAGATGAAGAATATCAACTGATTGCTAACCTACTTTTAGCCTTCATATTTAATAAATATCTCCCACGCTTTTTCTTATATTCAATATCATTGGAAAGGAACTGGATCTACCTCCATAGTCGACACAGTGAGTCATGTACGTCCAACACTGTATATTATTTTGTATTTTAATCCAAGTTTGATTAACATTACCATCTTCTGATTAACATCACATCATAAAAATGTCAATTAACAGCATAGCTTGTCTAGCCTGTGGTTTGAATAAAGCATGTAATCCAACATGGACCTAGTATAAGTTTGTATTTAAAATGTACAAAAAGCATAGGTCTTGTCAATTTTTGTTGCAAATATCAGTATATACTAAGAAAAACATCAAAAGTAGCAATTTATTTGATCTACGCACCTAACTAGGCCTCTCTCTCTCGCTCGCTCTCTGGCCTTGCCTGATAAATCTAGACGGAACAGTCAAACCGCATTCTACATTCTAAAAACTTTTACCTGCAGTGACCATTTCTCTTATATTCATCTGTAATGAATATAATATGTGCTATTTATGAACAATAAATTATATATTTTTTTTATATTCCAAGTTAGCTTCCATGCTTTAACGATACATTAATGCATTCGTCTTGATGAGCTCACATTTTGCTTTTTTTCCCCTCAAAATTCACTAAAACATACCTGTGTCCCATGGTGTTTTGGGTTTTTATAGCTACTGAACAAATAAAAATCTATAGCAAGTTAAAATGAAATGAAACATTTAAAATGAAAACAATTTTTTACAAGCGCACACAAGCCACGCTGTCAATATGGCGTCCACGTGAAAACCGTCGCATGCTTAAAACGTAAGCAATGTGACGTTTTTCCCGGTGATGGAAGTATCATCTGATTTAGTCTTTGATTAACTTTGATTAACCATTAATAACTTTTTATGTTCCCTTTTCATCTACACAATGCTCCCCAAAAGGCTTTTGAGGTCACTTAGAAAAGCTGCCCATTTTTTCTTACTACTCAAAAATATATTTAAGAATATTTCAGTTTTTATTTATTATAAACATCCTAAACGAGTCTACCACCAACTACCTGGTTAGTTTCCCATGGCTATAGTTGTGTGACAGGTACCATATTACTGAATAATACTGAACGAATAGAATACAAGACATTTTACAGACCTTTATTGAAGAATTGAGCTTGATAGGTGAAGATGGAATAAGTCCTTCTTGATTCTTGAGTTACTTTGGAGGGAAAATATTGTTTGTTTCAGAGCACGTTTAAGTTGAATTAGTTCTTTTCCGGAGGCGAAATCTTGCCTTGAAATACCACATTCTTTCTTTTTTTGTCATCTCGTCTTCCAGTAAAAAAAAAAAAGTGAAACAAAAAAACAATAACATTACAAGGATTCCATTCTTAAGATTCCATTTTGGGAGCGTCTTACTCTTCAGGTTCTTTAAGTTCCTCATAGACACCTGAATAGATTAAAAATAATAAAGAGAAAAAAAAGAGAAAACTTAATACACAGATGTTGTTGGGTTTTTTTCTGGTTTAAATTTGCATACAAACAAAAATGTATTACCAGCAGATAAATACAGATGACAGCAAAAGAAATACAAGCAGAAGATACCAAATTAATTGATGTTCTCTGTCAATAAATGAGACATGACTTACCGTAAGGTAATGCACTTTTTGCCTTTGCCACAATCTAAAAAGATTAACCTGATAGTGATCTCCCTCCTTCATTCTCATCTTCTCTGTGTTAAAGATCTGTCTTCTCTTGCCAGAGACTGAAGGCACTACTACAAGTGATGAGGAAATGCAGAGCTTATAGTTGTGATGGGAGGAGCAAAAAAAACAAAAAAAAACTGCTTACAGCTAATTAAAACTATCACTGGGACGCAGAGCTATTGCATGTTCTGATTGTTATTTTTAAAATGACGTTATTGGAACAGTACTGTGTGATGTGTCATTGGTGTTGTTTTTACAAATATGACCCAACAGTTCAGCTGAAATAAAAAGGAAGAATATGAAAGATGGGCTCCTGACCTTTCTTTTAAAAATAAGTTTTAAAATCAGTCAGGGACACAAAGAAGACACAAGGAAATGCAAAGCATGGCAATGCAAAACGGAGAAAGGCAAATGTTGCACATGTGATCACCTTTTGTTTCTATGTAAAGTCTTTTGTTTGTTTTTGCAATAAAGAGCGTTTCTGTGGAAACCTGGGCTTCTCGTCATTCTGCATTGCACACCATTCTCCTTACGTAACAGTATATTGTATTGTAATACCTCATTGTATTTCCAAACGTTCAAAGGCCCATTCGCTACTGGTGAAGATCAAGATGGCTGGATATAGGACTGAATTTGGATCTGTTCCTCACAATTATATGTATTCTAAAGATGTGGATTACAGCGAATTAATACATTTGATGTCTGTTGTAAATATTTGTTGTGTTTTGGTGTATTTTGTGGTTCTATTGTCAGTCACTGCCTGGAGAAAATGCCTTTTGTGTCTCACAGCAAACAGTAAATATTGCAAAATTGTTCAAAGATTACAGAAATGTTATTAATTTAAGGTTTTAAATTGTAATTTTGTAGAGGTTGAGTCTCGGGTTTTGTTGGTTTCCTCTGTGGCGCTCACGGTGGGATCAGGGAAATGTCCACTGAAATGAATATATTATTTTGAAAAGTATTACTCGAAGATGAGCAAGATGAGGGAGTGCTTTGAAAGCTTACACAAAAATGTTCTTTTTTTTCTTGCAATTTGTCTGCCTGTCATGAAAACAGAAATTCCTTTGATACACAAGAACATGTGTTTAAACCCAGACACGCAAGTGGTTTCATTGATAATGAACAACAATATCTTAATGTGCTAACTTATGTTGACTAACAGTTTTTTTAGGAAAATAAACTATTAATTTTGAGTTTATTGGACCTTCGCTGTCTATTGACTTGATTTGAATAAATAGGTCTATAATTACATAAGTTGCGTAAGCGAATGCTCAAGTTTAATATAATGATCATGATACAAGGCAAACACATTGCATACATTTGAACTGTATTTGAGATTTGACTGTTCATAGATTAAGTGTTCTTAAAATGGATTGCATATACAGACTGTCTCCAGAGATCGTGAGAGATCGTCAGGTGTCCTGTGGAAAATTATTCAATTTCACCTAATTGGTCTAAAAAACATTTTTTTGAAAACGAATTAATCATAAAAGACTTTTTTCTTTGTGTTTATTTGATTCCAATTCAAGACAGTTTGATAAAAATGCCTCTATATTGTTAATATAGGCTACAGAGTTTCATTTTTTAACATTTTCGGTTGATGGTGTGCCTTGTGATTTTTTTTCAATTAAAAAATTTACCTAGGCTCAAAAAAGTTGAAAAACACTATTCTAAAGAGCATTTGATTGGACAGAAAATCTGATAAGTGGCTGAAGTGCAGAGTGGTGTCATCAAAACCATTGATTCGTACTGGCAGAAGTGAGAGACTGTATGTTTTGAATGCTTATGTATTCTAAAACCAAATGTTGTCATTGTTTTGGAGCAAACTGGATTATAGACAGTGGTGGCTGATCAATAGAGGGCGCTGCCCCTTTCAAGTTAGCCAGAGAAGAAGGCTATTTCAACCGTGTTAAAAATACTTAAAATATATGTTACAAAAACATTTCAAAATATTACAAATAAACAAACTACGTTTGTATTTCATTTGTTTTGTGTGTACGATACTTCTGACAAATGGTAAGTAAGTCCGTAAACTTTTGAAACACATGCTAAATATGAGACTGAGCTCTAATTGGCTTGTCCTCAGAGCGCAGAGCACAGCCCCCCAGTACCTCCCACTTTTGATTTTAGCAAATCAATATTGTTTTACATGTTTTGGTCATCATTTGATTGGACTAGTTTCAACTTTCAAGTAGGCGCAATGCCTCTTCCGAGATTAAAGTAAATTTGGGTTTATCTTTACAAAAAATCCTTTCAAGTGAGACGTTCAAGTGAGGTAAAAAACAAAACAAAAAACAAGATCATGGCTGGCTGTAAGCCATGCCTTTTATTTTTTTCTGAGCAATGACACAGTTAATGAAACTGTCAGGGTTGGGGTGAAGGGATGAGGAGAGGACCCAATGATGCAGAGAGAGGGCTTTTATTAATGATAAAATAAAACAAAATTGAAACAAAACTCCCCAAAGGGGGAAAACATAACATAACTTTACTTGACTTTTGACAATACATACACAACAACCCAGCACAGGACAGCAAACACAGGGAGAATAAATAGGGAACACACAAAAGGCAGGTGATGAGGGAGGACAGGTGAGGCAAATCAAACCAATAACGAGGAAACATGATGGGTGGGGTTACACAGAAACACGTGACAAACCATGTGCTCAGACAAAAAAATGGCATGAACACGCAGCCAATGAGAACTCATAAGCCGCGTGTCCACACAAAACAAGATGACATGAAAGCACACAGCTAGTGATAACACAAGCTGCGCTACACAAAACATGACCTGAAAGCACGCGGCCGATGTAAACATGAACCGCATGCTACACAACAACTGACACGGACAAGAGAGCGAAGCCCGAGCAAACTCGAAACCACATGCATTCCCAGAGCAGGACAGAGTGCACAAGTGCGAGTGAACACTCATCTCATGCGCTCACAACAGAAGACAGAACTCAGACACAAAACCGAAAAAGTCTGAAGTGCTGGGAAACAAACATCATGCCCCGCACACAAGACACGTCACAGTTACTGTTACTGATTACGGTATGTATAAAACGCTGATCCTAACAGTTTTTAAACATCATTTTTCTTGTTTTAACATAGAAGAAGGATAATTAGGGGCCAAGCACCGAAGGTGCGGAGGCACCTATTGTTTCTGTTCCGGTTCCTATTATTATTATTCTTTTGCCGTTTCTTCTGCCATGGAAGTCTATGGCAGGCCATAGAACCGTTTGCGGGAAAATTATGAAAGTTGGCACACACATTAAGGACAGTCCAATCATTGACCAGAGCAAAATTGGAGTCTCTAACTAAATCTCTCTAGCGCCACCAACTGTCCAAAGTTGCACTCACGTTTACGTAAATAACTTTTGACCCGTATGTCCTAGAAACAAAATTCTTTCGTCCACTAATTCCTTGGCTCAAGACGATTGCACCCAATGACGTCATTTTACGTCATGAAAATTCTCCCGCCATTTTGAATTTTATGAAAAACATAGTTTTTCAAACTCCTCCTAGGCCGTCAGTCCGATCTTCACGAAAATTTAACCACATCATCTCCAGACCAAGTTGACAAAAAGTTAAAGAAAGTTATTCAAAGAACGTTGATTCGTCAAACCGTTTACAAATAACTCACGAAAGAATCCGACGTAATATTCGCAAAAATTAAATTGAGGCTTTATCTCAGCAACGCATTAGTGTTTTCAAACCAACCTAGGTGTGTGTTATGTCAATCATGGTCTGAGGCTACCTGCAGAGTTTTGGAGCTGTGCCCCCTAGTTATCAGGAGACATGAAAAAGTGACATTTTGCTTATAACTTTTGAACGCTTTGGCCAAAAATCATAAAACTGATCTCTTTAGAATCAGTGCGTTATGCTGAGTTGCGCGATACCAAATTTTCTCATATCGGCTGTTTTGAGCATCGGCCATGTTGAATTTTGTCATAAAATGCTATATTTAACGAACACAACGGCGTATCATTACGAAACTCGGTGTGTGTCTTCGGCATCTTAGCTTGATACGGCACAAAAAGTTTTGGGGCAGTGCCACCTTGTGGTCAAAAGTTATAACCAAATTTACAAATATGCTAATAAATTTTGATGACCTTAACCTATTGTAAAAAATTTATAAATGGTCACAATGTGCTCATTGGGTCAAGCCGAGAGCACAGATATCAAATATGTCATATTCGGCCAAACTTCCTGTTTGCCATGTTTTTTTTTTTCTTTAATAACCTACTTTTTCGAACTCCTCCCACACCGTTTGTTCAATTTTCACCAAAATTGAATCACATCATCTTCAGACCATGTTGACAAAACGTTATAGAAATGAAGTTGATTCGCCAAACTGTTTTTGATAAAATTGCGAACGAATTTGACCAAATGGCCACCAAATAAAGCAAGGCATATATCTCTGCAACGCATTAGCGTATTCTGACCAACCTATCTGTGTGCCATGTCAATCATGATCTGAGGCTACCTGCCGAGTTTTAGCACAGTGCAATATAGTGGTCAGGAGATATAAACAAAGTGGTGCTTTTGCATAGAGCTTCTTTGCTTATCACTTATAAAAATAAAACTTGAAATGTCAACTACAGCCACTAGATGTCAGCAGAACATTACTCAACATATAATTTGCCCTTTTCACATCAATGTCAAACTAGATGTCAGCAGAACATTAAAAATTAAGGAAGAAAATTAAAAATTAAGGAAAACTAGTCAATTAAACATTTGAATAAAACTAAAAGTTCTGTTGTTGTTTTTACTATAACTATAAAAAATAAACGTCTTCATTAAGAATAAAAAATATTTATACTTCTTAGAATTTATCAATAATAAGTTGCTGTTATCTATTCAAGAACTGTTTAAATGAATTAAAACAGACTACTAAAATACTGATATGTGTATTATTGTAAACCAAATCATACAATGATTAATTTGGCTTTAACAACATTGGATCTACTGGGTTTTTTTTCCCCATTTTAAAAATGCATATAGTAAGAAGACTGTCAGTGTATCCTTAAAGTAAAATTATTCGATAAAATTACATTTCAGAGACAAAGGGTTTTCTCTCCGGCCAAGATTAAGTGCTTTGATGTCAAAATGACTTTAGTGCTCTATGTCAATAATGCTTTACCCAATTGACTCCAAACTTTGCATGTGTCATTGTCACCCTCTTTGAATGTGCCACATAAATGTACACATCAATTTGGTTACAGCGCTGCCTGTTGGTCGAACATGATAAACCGTTAAATCAAATTTCTATAGACCGTACTGATGATTTTTCAGCCATTTAGACTGAAATCATATTGAAATGTCTTTAGATGCTTACTGCCGTTGGTCTGATGCTGCCAGCCATGTCGACATGACATTTAATGCCCTCCTTGTGCTTGACCCTGTCATGGCTGCTTGCAGCTATATTTATTAAGTTGGCTGAGAAGCAGCCAACTTACTGAAATGCTAATAAACTTATTAAGTTGGCTGAGAAGCAGCCAACATATTGAAATTCTAATAAACTATATAGTTATTATTATTTTCTAATAAACTATTATTAGTTGGCTGAGACCCTTTTGTTGACAGTATCTCGTCCTACAGCTTTAGTGCTATTGATATTCTAATAAACTATATAGTTATTATTAGAACAGGCCGCAGGCCTGTTCTGAATTTAGTTGCTATATCTTTTCTAAGGGATCAGACCTACGGTTTTCCTAAAAATGGCAAAAAACGCCCGAAAAAAAGTCCCATTGACTTTGCATTGCGGAATGTTCAGATTTTTCAAACTCCAACTGTCTCCAAATTCAAATCTAAACACTGCAGCTGCTGAGAGTCAGTGCAGGGGTGGTTCTATAACTGTCTCTCATCCAATCAGAATCAGTGATGCTGCCATTCTACCTTATATGGCAAAGGACAGGAAACAGGAAGTGCTTGCACTTCCTGTTTCCTGCCTCATTCCCTTCATGTTTCAAGGTAACTTACATAGGAATTTTGTATTGAATGTAAATCTGCATCACAGTATCGTACACTCAAAGGGGAAGGCTCTTTTTAATCAGGCAATCAATGAGTGTCTCAAGATCACTATGAAGCCACTCCCTAACAACCAAACAGTGCATCACAGTATCGTACACTCAAAGGGGAGGCTCTTTTTAATCAGGCAATCAATGAGTGTCTCAGAGACATGGGGGTTGGGTTTATTGACTCATGCTAGCAAACAGAACTGTCAACATGCTACACATGCTAGCAGTGAATAGCTACATGCTAATAGTGGTTAGCTAAGTGTTAAATTGTGCTATGAATGCCATAGTAACTACCCAGAAGACCTCACAACTACCTAGTAACATCCTAGCAACCACCCTGGATACCCTAGCAACTGCCTAGCAACCACCCCGGTTACCCTAGCAACCACCTAGCAACCACCCCAGTTACCTCACAACTACCTAGCAACATCCTAGCAACCACCCTGGATACCCTAGCAACTGCCTAGCAACCACCCAAAATTACCCTAGCAACCACCTAGCAACCACCCCAGTTACCCTAGCAACCACCTAGCAACACCCTAGCAACCGCCCCAGATACCCTAGCAACTGCCTAGCAACCACCCAAAATACCCTAGCAACTGCCTAGCAACCACCTAGAAACACCCTAGCAACCCCTCTGTTTACCCTAGCAACCACCTAGCAACACCTAAGCAACCACTCAGGATACCCTAGCAACCACCCCAGTTACCCTAGCAACCACCTAGCAACACCTTAGCAACCGCCCCAGATACCCTAGCAACTGCCTAGCAACGCCCTAGCAACCACCCTTTTTACCCTAGCAACCGCCTAGCAACACCCTAGCAACCACCCAAAATACCCTAGCAACTGCCTAGCAACACCCTAGCAACCATCTAGGATACCCTAGCAACCGACTAGCAACCACTCTGGTTACCCTAGCAACCGCCCCAGATACCCTAGCAACTGCCTAGCAACCACCCAGAATACCCTAGCAACTCCTAAGCAATACCCTAGCAACCACCTAGGTTACCCTAGCAACCACCTAGCAACACCCTAGCAACCACTCCAGTTACCCTAGCAACCACCCCGGTTACCATAGCAACACCCTAGCAACCACTCTGGTTACCCTAGCAACCACCTAGCAACACCTTAGCAACCACCCCGGATACCTAAGAAACTGCCTAGCAACGCCCTAGCAACCACCCAGAAGACCTTAGCAACCTGTTAATTTCTGATTTCGTAACGTACTTTGTATTTAATGTTTAATTGTGCTACCAACATGCGAAATTAACGTTTCCGGTGCAACGTTCTCAGCCAACTTCTAAAGTTTGTCTCGACGAACTTTATCCTCTCTAGTTAAGTTGGCTGAGAAGCAGCCAACTTACTGAAATGCTAATAAACTTATTTTTATTATTATTCTTCTGAGCACCTTTTTCTAAACGCATCTCGTCCTACAGCGTTAGTGCTACAGACCCCAAAATCAGAACAGGCCGCAGGCCTGTTCTGAATCGCGTTGCTATGTCTTTTCCAAGGGATCGGACCTACGGTTTTCCTAAAAATGGCGAAAAAAGCCCGAAAAAAAGTCCCATTGACTTTGCATTGCGGAATGTTCAGATTTTTCAAACTCCAACTGTCTCCAAATTCAAATCTAAACACTGCAGCTGCTGAGAGTCAGTGCAGGGCCGGTTCTATAACTGTCTCTCATCCAATCAGAATCAGTGATGCTGCCATTCTACCTTATATGGCAAAGGACAGGAAACAGGAAGTGCTTGCACTTCCTGTTTCCTGCCTCATTCCCTTCATGTTTCAAGGTAACTTACATAGGAATTTTGTATTGAATGTAACTCTGCATCACAGTATCGTACACTCAAAGGGGAGGGCTCTTTTTAATCAGGCAATCAATGAGTGTCTCAAGATCACTATGAAGCCACTCCCTAACAACCAAACAGAGTACCCTAGCAACCGTTTAGCCAGACCTATATCTCTGGATCTGAGCGTCGTAGAGACATGGGGGTTGGGTTTATTGATTCATGCTAGCAAACAGAACTGTCAACATGCTACACATGCTAGCCGTGAATAGCTACCTAGCTAATAGTGGTTAGCTAGCAGTTAAATTGTGCTATGAATGCCATAGTAACTACCCTAGAAGACCTCACAACTACCTAGTAACATCCTAGCAACCACCCTGGATACCCTAGCAACTGCCTAGCAACCACCCCAGTTACCCTAGCAACCACCTAGCAACACCCTAGTAACCACCCAGTTACCCTAGCAACTGCCTAGCAACACCCTAGCAACCACCCCAGATACCCTAGCAACCGCCCCGGTTACCCTAGCAACCACCCAAATACCCTAGCAACTGCCTAGCAACACCCTAGCAACCACCCAGGTTACCCTAGCAACCACCTAGCAACCACCCTAGTTACCACCCAAAATACCCTAGCAACTGCCTAGCAACACCCTAGCAACCACCCAAAATACCCTAGCAACCGCCCCGGTTACCCTAGCAACCACTCTGGTTACCCTAGCAACTCCTTAGCAACACCCTAGCAACCACCCAGGTTACCCAAGCAACCACCTAGCAACCACTCTGGTTACCATAGCAACCACTCCAGTTAGCCTAGCAACACCCTAGCAACCACTCTCTTTACCCTAGCAACCACCCCTGTTACCCTAGCAAACCGCCTAGCAACACCCTAGCAACCACTCTGGTTACCCTAGCAACCATCCCTGATACCCTAGCAACCGCCTAGCAACACCCTAGCAACCACTCTGGTTACCCTAGCAACCACCTAGCAACCACCCTGGATACCTAAGAAACTGCCTAGCAACGCCCTAGCAACCACAGAGAAGACCTTAGCAACCTGTTAATTTCTGGTTTCGTAACGTACTTTGTATTTAATGTTAAATTGTGCTACCAACATGCAAAATTAAAGGTTCCGGTGCAACGTTCTCAGCCAACTTCTAAAGTTTGTCTCAACGAACTTTATCCTCTCTAGTTTTTATTATTATTCTTCTGAGCACCTTTTTCTAAACGCATCTCGTCCTACAGCGTTAGTGCTACAGACCCCAAAATCAGAACAGGCCGCAGGCCTGTTCTGAATCGCGTTGCTATGTCTTTTCCAAGGGATCGGACCTACGGTTTTCCTAAAAATGGCTAAAAAAAGCCCGAAAAAAAGTCCCATTGACTTTGCATTGCGGAATGTTCAGATATTTCAAACTCCAACTGTCTCCAAATTCAAATCTAAACACTGCAGCTGCTGAGAGTCAGTGCAGGGCCGGTTCTATAACTGTCTCTCATCCAATCAGAATCAGTGATGCTGCCATTCTACCTTATATGGCAAAGGACAGGAAACAGGAAGTGCTTGCACTTCCTGTTTCCTGCCTCATTCCCTTCATGTTTCAAGGTAACTTACATAGGAATTTTGTATTGAATGTAACTCTGCATCACAATATCATAGATTCAAGGGGGAGGGCTCTTTTTAATCAGGCAACCAATGAGTGTCTCATGATCACTTTGAAGCCACTCCCTAACAACCAAACAGAGTACCTTAGCAACAGTTTAGCCAGACCTATATCTCTGCTTCTGAGTGTCATAGAGACATGGGGGTTGGGTTTATTGACTCATGCTAGCAAACAGAACTGTCAACATGCTACACATGCTAGCCGTGAATAGCTACATGCTAATAGTGGTTAGCTAAGTGTTAAATTGTGCTAGGAATGCCATTGTAACTACCCAGAAGACCTCACAACTACCTAGTAACATCATAGCAACCACCCCGGATACCCTAGCAACTGCCTAGCAACCACCCCAGTTACCCTAGCAACCACCTAGCAACACCCTAGCAACCACCCCAGATACCCTAGCAACTGCCTAGCAACCACCCAAAATACCCTAGCAACTGCCTAGCAACACCCTAGCAACCACTCCAGTTACCCTAGCAACCGCCTAGCAACCACCTAGCAACACCCTAGCAACCACTCTGGTTACCCAAGCAACCACCTAGCAACACCCTAGCAACCACCTAGGCTACCCTAGCAACCGCCTAGCAACCACTCTGGTTACCCTAGCAACACCCTAGCAACCACTCAAGTTACCCTAGCAACGCCCTAGCAACCACCCAGGATACCCTAGCAACCACCTAGCAACCACCCAAAATACCCTAGCAACCGCCTAGCAACACCCTAGCAACCACCCCAGATACCCTATTAACTGCCTAGCAACACCCTAGCAACCACTCCAGTTACCCTAGCAACCGCCTAGCAACACCCTAGCAACCACTCTGGTTACCCTAGCAACCGCAACCACTCCAGTTACCCTAGCAACCGCCTAGCAACACCCTAGCAACCACCTAGGCTACCCTAGCAACCGCCTAGCAACCACTCTGGTTACCCTAGCAACACCCTAGCAACCACTCAAGTTACCCTAGCAACCGCCTAGCAACACCCTAGCAACCACTCTGGTTACCCTAGCAACCACCTAGCAACACCCTAGCAACCACTCAAGTTACCCTAGCAACCGCCTAGCAACACCCTAGCAACCACTCTGGTTACCCTAGCAACCACCTAGCAACACCTTAGCAACCACCCCGGATACCTAAGAAACTGCCTAGCAACGCCCTAGCAACCACCCAGAAGACCTTAGCAACCTGTTAATTTCTGATATCGTAACGTACTTTGTATTTAATGTTAAATTGTGCTACCAACATGCAAAATTAACGTTTCCGGTGCAACGTTCTCAGCCAACTTCTAAAGTTTGTCTCGACGAACTTTATCCTCTCTAGTTATTATTATTATTTTACATTTTTGTCTTAATACGGTGCAGCCAACTTCTAAAGTTTGTCTCGACGAACTTTATCCTCTCTAGTTATTATTATTATTTTACATTTTTGTCTTAATACTAAAATGTGTTTTTCACTGTTCACATGTGACACCGTTTTAAATTATTTAAACGTTTTTTTTATGTGGGAAAAAAAAACTTATAATGCTGATCCTTCATATTTTAACAGAATACAAAGATTCTTAAATTATTTTTAATGCTGTATATGGAGAAAAAAAAAGTTTTACATCTTTGTCTTAATGCAAAAATCCTTATGTGTTTTTAACTCTAACACTATTTATTTTAATATTAAATAATTGTTTTTAGCTCCAATTCTTAAAACGAAGATATAAAACACCTAGATGGATATTGAAACGCAGCAATAGCAAGTATGAATTTGAATTGTATAAATTATGAGTAATTCTGCAGTTTATGCAATTATCAGTTTTCCATTAGCTTATCATGGTAACACAAAGCACCTGAAGTGGCCAGAAGACAGGGAAACCCTGAACTAGACCAGCCCCTCAGCCCCTATTTAACACAGTCACATTTCACACAATTTCGGACATTTTTTTTGAGAGAGGTTTGCTGCTTTCGCCAGTATTCGCCAAAGTTTAATTGGAAAGAATTAGTGCTCATGTATATGTCGCGTTAATTGACGATAAAGCAACGGGGAGGAAGCATTGTTTTCCAGAGTCTATTAATTTCGTCGCACCTTTTTACTAGAAAATTACAGGGGCACAGTTGTATACGATGGATGTGTGAGGGCCTTGTTTATGTAGCTCTCTTCTGGCTCAGATACTCGCTTACGGCCATACC
This sequence comes from Rhodeus uyekii, assembly GCA_037043235.1. Taxonomy (NCBI): domain Eukaryota; kingdom Metazoa; phylum Chordata; class Actinopteri; order Cypriniformes; family Acheilognathidae; genus Rhodeus; species Rhodeus uyekii. The sequence goes on along the minus strand of JAWRVZ010000128.1, from coordinate 1,270 downwards.
ACCCTGAGCACGCCCGATCTCGTCCGATCTCGGAAGCTAAGCAGGGTCGGGCCTGGTTAGTACTTGGATGGGAGACCGCCTGGGAATACCAGGTGCTGTAAGCTTTTTGCTTTATCTTTAGCATCACGCTTCAGGGCTCCACTAGGACGGCTCCTTCTTTTCAATACTTTTATTTCCTTCCTTTCTTTTCCTTTCATTTCACTTGCTCTCTGGCTTCTGTCTGCACTGCCGCTGTGGCAGAGGACAGCTCAGCCTTGTCTTTCTTCCTTTCTCCTCCAGGGGGCGCCCGAAAGGCTTTTGAAAAATGGCTTTCTGCTGAATGGCAGAGTGGCCGGATGGTAGCCTCTCCTCAGTGCAAGACACGTGAAAGCCCGCATGGAGTTTGCTACAAAACACCTGAAGCATTCCAAGATGGATTCAAAACAAATTAAATCAAATTAAAACGAAATACATAAACAAATAAATACAGTGGGTACGGAGAGTATTCAGACCCCCTTTAATTTTTCACTCTTTGCTATATTGCGGCCATTTGCTAAAATCATTTCAGTTCATTTTTTCCCCCCTCACGAATGAACACACAGCACCCCATATTGACAGAAAACACAGAGTTGTTGACATTTTGCAGATTTATTAAAAAAGACAAAACTGGAATATCACATGGTCCTACGTATTCAGACCCTTTGCTGTGATACTCATAGTTTTTTAACTCAGGTGCTGTCCATTTCATCTGATCATCCTTGAGATGGTTCTTCACCTTCATTTGAGTCCAGCTGTGTTTGATGGCAGAGTGTTGGAGAGCAGGCTGGCGCGGGACGACGGGAGGAAGGAAAAATGGCAGAAGGAAGTGACGAATCAGGAAATGAGATGAGAACCGAAGAAGATGGCAGGGGAGATAGTAATGTATGGAATATAGTACGGACGAGAAAACGGAAGAAAAAGGAAAATGTAACATCAAATGTGGATGAAACGGATAGCGACCAAAGTGGTAATATAACAGCGAGACAGGAAAAGGAGCATAAAGTAGTTGTAAAATTATCTGAAGAAGGGGCAACGTTTGGAGAATGGAATCCAGTTAAACTGACAAAAGCAATTAACAAGCTGCTGGGTGAGGTTAAAAATGCTAAAGTCTTGAGAAACGGATCTCTGTTGATTGTCTGTAGGAATAAAGTGCAGAAAGAAAAAGCCTTGCAAATAAATAAGATAGAAAAAACGAGAGTACAATGTTCATTGATTGAGCACAAAAAAGTGAACCGAGGAGTCATTACAGGGT